>OZ020622.1:10911128-11511128 GCA_963971575.1 Liopterus haemorrhoidalis | reverse complement strand
AGGAAATTTTTATTTTTCAACTTGTTCATAGTTGGTTGTTGTTTGAATGGTTTTGTTTCAATTAATCCCAAGCCACATATGACATTATAGAGTTTTTAGTTGTTTTCTATCCCATAACGTCTTATTATTACTGGTTTTCATTTTCTCTCCAGTATTTTCCATTAAAACAGAAGAGATCACGTATGTTACCCAGTGTAATAAACGCGCTGGAAGCAGCGATTTAAAACTGATGTGAAATACCTCGAGAGTAATAAGCAGAGACTAGTGTATGCAGTAGATGCCCGGATTATCTTCCTAAGACTCTACCAGTGATTCTCAACAATTTAATACACAGATTTTATCGCATACCACTAATACAGTTAAACTAACTTTATTAAAATCTAAATTTGATTGAAAGAAAAAATGAAAATTTGGTTTTGATTCAAGTATGGTCCATGAGTCCATAATGGTCTGATTCTTTCTTTCAAATTGTACCGTTATGAAACTTCTTGTTCATATTTTCCCTGTGCCCGACGCCTCCACCCCTTGTCATATTGGTGGTTAGACGGAAATGCAACACCTGGTTTTAGCAATACGATTTAAAATAATTAATACTGGTTGAAATAAAAAACATTGTAAATTTTCACTATTTTTATTTATTAACTGCTCACTAGTTTCGGTTTTCGCCATTTTCAAATCAATGAAATAAGATACAACCATTACAACTTGAATACTATTTACAGGTAAGAATTTAATAATGATAATCCTATGAGAGGGGTGGTAGACAAGTCGGTCATCTCATTAAGGGTTTTTTCTTGTTTGTTTAATTTCCTAATCTCGTGCGCCTCCAATAAATTTAATTTGGTGCCTTTTGGTTGTCAATGAATAACATCTGGCTTGAAAGTTGAAAAATGTTTTTCTAAATTGAGATGTACAGCGAATGTGGATTCGTTTTTTTGTTTCTTCCAGGAGGTTCTGTGTTCTTCAATCCAGATGGCAAAAGATCTTCCTGTTTGGCCACAATAAGCGGAGTCACACTTGTCGCATGATAAAATTAAACGCCACTCTTGTCCAATATGTTTGTTTTATGTTTGTTAGTTACTAAAGATTTTTTAATACTGTTAATAGTTCTAAATGAAACTTTGACGTTGTTAGAGTTTATTTTGCTAGCTAATTTGTTACTGATAGACCCCAAGTAAGGCGTATTGGATAGGATTAGATTCGTTAATTTTAGGATATATTTTGTTAAGGGCTAATTGTTTGAGTTTGTTTTTTTTTTTGCTAAAAGTGTGTCAATTAATTGAGGATTGTGACCATTGTTTACTGCTATGGTCTTTATTATGGAAATTTCATTGTTGAAATCTAATGCGTTTAAGGGACAGTTACTAAACGATAAATCATACTATGGAAGGCTGCTAATTTATGTGATTTTGGGTGAATTGAGTTGTGAATGATAGTGTCTGTATGAGTGGGTTTTCTGTACATTTTAAATTTGTGTTGGTTTTGAAATTTAGAAATAGTTACATCCAGGTAGTTTAAGAAATTATTAAATGTTTTTATTGATGGAATTGCAGATATTGAAAAATTGCTCAAATTGTCTATCTGTGCCTAGCCAACAGATAATTATGTCACCTACATACCTATAATAATGCATGAGTTTAAATTTATTTTGGGAAAATAAGATTTTTTCAAAATAATCCATATATATTTCTCTGAACGAAGGGCTTAAGGGGGACCCCACTTATTAATGATTGCATGTTAGTTATATTACATTCTACCATTGACAACTAAATTCAAGTATAACTGTACCATTTTATAGTTATTGTGAACGAACTTTATTACTACGTTGCTTTCTTTTCTATCTTTTTTAATTTAATCTGATATTCTAAAAACTGGAAAGTTTTTTTTGTTGTTCTTATTTTTAGTCTGTCTAAAACAATTCTATAAAAAAATTGTGGTGAAAGTTGCGGCAAATCGAAAATATATAATATTAGATACAGTTCGTTTTGCCTGTAGCCAATAACAGTTTCCATTGGAAAATCTATTTATACGATTGAAATCAACGAGATATTTTCATATTCACTTTTGAAACCGAGGAAAGTTGAATTTTCTCACATACAGTTATTTCTATTGCCTTCAGCTGTTCAACAAATACCAGCTTGAAAATAATAATAATACATACGATTCTTACTTTCTTACAGAAAAAAAAAGCGCAAAATACATTTAAACTTACAACATAGTTCTCATTTTTGTAAAAATGATTGACATACAACAAATTTTGAAGAAGGATTCTGAATTTTGTGTAAAAATAATCGGATGATTTCTTACGACATCTAAAAGAGCATAAGCTGTCGACAACAGTCACTGCCACAACCTGCCAGTAAACCCAATGTGCCAATGGTCCTTAGATATATCTATACCCAAAAAGTGTTTGGGTCACACTATCTATATATTTTTTTTATGTAACTCGTCTACCTGCCGTTGATTTTAAGTCAGTGTTGTTACTATAGAGTCCATTGCCTTCATTTAGAGAGTTCCATGCATTAATCTCTAACAGTGTTGATTGACGCCAGATATATTCCAATTTATATACCGCAAGGATCAATCCGCGTCCCTCTCCTCTTCTTGATTTATGTGAATAACTTCCCTTCGTACATTGGTTGAACCAGTACTTTATACTCCGATGAGACAACATTAACTGCAAGATCGTCATCACTTGTTGATGTTATCACTCTTAATAATATCGCAATGCAAAGAGTTAAGTACTGGTTCGACACCAATCGACTCTCCTTAAACCTCAACAAGACCCAACAAATTATTTTAACACTAAAAGCAAACAATTTTGATAATCTGGAACCAGTGAACCTACTGAGGTTACTAATTGATCCAAACTCACTTGGGAGCAGCAAGTTCGTGTCCTAGCAAACCAATTGTGTTCTGCAATATATTTGCTAAGTTTTTTTTTTTTTTTTTTTTGTCGGCGAAGGAATTAGAGGCAAGAAGGATTGAGATTGGGGAAGGATAACAGGACGCGGTAAAGGAAGGAAGGAAGAGACCCGGTGGGAAGCAGAAGGGGAGAAATGGAAAGAAGAAAGGAATGGGGATGAGGTTACCTGGAAATGGGGAGAAAGGAAAGGAGATAGGAGGAGGGGTGAATAAATGGTTGGAAGGGAGAGAATGAAATGAAATAAATTAAAGATGGGCGAGAGAACTGGAAGCAAGAAGGAAGGAGATCGGAGAGGGAAACCAGAATGAGAATAGGAAAAAGGAAACGGATATTGGAGCAAGAAGAAAGAAATGAGAAAATGATTTTTGGATTATATATATATATATATATATATATATGTATATACGAAAGAAAGTTCTTGACGGAATTAATATGGGTATTAAATAAAATTCTTATGTCATACTCGTCATAAATTTATTAAAACAATTTTTATCGAGACGTTTCGATTGGTAATCCAATCATCCTCAGTCCAATATTATTGTCAGATGTATAAAATAATGTATTTCCACATTAAAATGAGTTGAACGGACAGGAACGGTTAATCATAGTCTAGCCGAACGGTCTGTCCTATACGGTCCAGTATAGGACAGTATAGGACCCAATCGAAACGTCTCGATAAAAATTGTTTTAATAAATTTATGACGAGTATGACATAAGAATTTTATTTAATACCTATATATATATATACATACATACAATATATTTGCTAAGAAACCTGACATCTATTGTAAGTACTGACAATCTTAGAATTGCATACTATGCATTATTCCACTCCCAAATGACATATGGCATAACAGCATGGGGTCATTCGGCAGCAGCTAACAAAATTTTTAGCATACAACGAAGCTCATTCAGAGTAATGACACGGTCATCCTAAAAAGCTGATTGTCGGAATAATTTTATTTCTTTATATATAATGACCCTTCCATCTGCGGTCATGTACAATTTCTTAATTTTGACACAAATATGTGTGAAGATGGTCGTGTCCGTAATGAGTAAAAGTTGAAAGATTGTATGGGTATCGGACCCAAAATAAAGCACAAATATCTACAGCTGACAAAAAATATGAAGTTTTCAAAATCATGCGAAAATACCGAAACAAAACAAAAGCAAGTCGAATTTATAACCGGACTTTCCGAGACTTCTTGTAAATGCGAGAACTTCTATGCAGTCAAATTACTTAATAAGTTACAAGTGGAACTCAGAAGTTTGGGTTCTCACAGCTTCACAGCTCTGCAGAAATACTGATGTCATGAGTTCCCCAAAGCCGGTAATTTCCTTGAGGGTACTGTAGATCGTAGAACTCCATATATGGATAAGTTTAATAAAGACGCCAATCGCTTTGCGCATTAACTCGTGCTTCGGTCTAGAACCACAACACTCCCCAAGTACTGGCAATCAGTTACATGTTCGATTGATTGGTTAGCGAGCAAAAGAGGTGGACAGGTTTTGCATAAAAATAGAAGGAAATAATTCATTAATGTCTATTAAACACTTTTATTATCAACGAAATTAAATTTTGGACTAAATGAACAGTTTATACCAAACGGGAATGTTTAAAAGCATAATATAACGGGCAGTTGCATCGCACAGTAAAATGTTATTATAATGGGGGAAACAAAAATTAACAATATTGGATTATGTGTCAACTGGGATCATAGCAAAAATTATTTAACACTCGCTGGCGGTAATATTACATCCGTTTTTTACCAAAAACATTTTTTCAGCGCTTTGACACAATTATTTAAAATTAAAATAAATTCCTGGTAATGTACGTTTATAAAGATTGGCACAAAAGTTATAGAGGGGTGCTTGAGCAATTTTTGGATCACAATCACGCTGCTCACGACAATGAAATGTTCACTTACGCACAAACACGCATGCTCACGACTGCAAAAAAAATTCAAGCAAGCCGTGACTCGTGTGTTTCGTCATGACTGTTTTTGCCATGGCGTGCCACATCGAGGTTCTATTTACGGAGTGTCATTACAACCTCTAAATATTGTTTCATTCTTTAGAACCAAGGTTGGATTGTAACCAATCTGGATTCAGACCTGGTTTTTTTTGTCAGACTTAACTACAACTTACCATTACCAAATGGAAACAATCTCTGAGCAATAATCAATATATCATCGCTGTATTTTTGGAACTGAAGCGCGCCTTTGAAACTATTAATAAAGAGATTCTCATAAAAACGTTGCAGTTGTATGGAATTACTGGTGTAGTTTTAGACTGGTTGAGCGATTACTTGAATGACAGAACGCAGAGGACCACAATCAACTATACCTTCAGTTCTTTTCGTTATAACGAACTAAGAGTTCCTCAGGGAAGTGTGACAGGCCTCTGCTTTTCAATATTTTCTTAAATGATAAAGTTTTAGCGAAAGATTTCCCATCAAGGACGAATATATGCGGAGATAAATCAAATGATGATTTTATATATGTCACATATATACAATTTGTTAGAAAGAAACAACATTAAATGTAAGTCGAAATCTAACAAAGTAAGAGGAAAGAAGAACAGACATACTTAAATCTAGAGTATTTTCTGTTCTTCATAGAATTTCTTGATAAGTATGTCTTAGTTGCTAGCTTAAATTTTATACTCTACCCGCGAAATCCCAAACTAGCTATTTCATAGGCGTTGTTTTGGTAAAATTCTGGCTTTTGTATGTTTGAAGTTTTCATATTGTTTATGGTATTCATCATTTTTATTTGTAATATATTAAGACACCGAATAATTTTAATAATATTTTGTTACATTTAATAATTTGGTATTGTATATAACCTTTCAAACTTCCAACATAAATTAAAATCTTTATAAAATAGATCCCTGTCAGACAGTGTTATATACCGCCGTTAATGGTTTAACTAATACCAAACAGTTTATAGTTGACCTTGATGAGATATCTTTCGTTAGACAAACTATATCAATATGCTAAAAGATTGTGAACTGCAAATCTGTATGCAGATAAATCACTTTTAGCCATTACTGGTAGCAACTTAACCGAAACACTTAAACGGATGCAGAGTGAGCTACGAGGGTCGTCTAAAAGTAAATTACGGTATTTTCTTAATCCGTGTGGTTGGTGGGAAAAGTCTGAGAGTCTCAGGGAATTTGCGTCTGGGTGTAGTGGCAGCACTGTAAAATTTCAATGCGCGTACGTCAATCGATCCGGCAGTCAGGCTCCAGCCACTATGGAGACTCTACTTGCTCCTACCGCCGATAGCGAAGTTCGTGGTGTTATTCGTTTTTTGACGGCAAAAAATAAAAATGCTACTGAAATTCATCGCGAGTAGTGTAGTGTTTATGATGAAGACGTTATGTCAAGGCCAATGGTTTCTCGTTGGCGCCAATCATTCATCGAAGGGAGAACAACATTACACGATGAACAACGAAGCGGTCGCCCCTCCACTTCCTGCACCTCGAATGTTGTCGAAGATGTTCGAAGGATCACACCGTAGCATGCACGTCAGTAGCATTTTTATTTTTTGCCGTCAAGAAACGAATATCACCACTAACTTCGCAATCGGCGGTAGGAGCAAGTGGAGTCTCCTTAGTGTAGGGTGACCATTCGTCCCGCATTCTAACATTTTGTCCCGTATTAAGATGCGTCCCGCAAAAGTCCCGCATTTTAACATTTTGTTTGTTGAGGTGAGGACCTTTTGTTTGCTCTTCACTTGGATTTGGGAGGTGAGGACCTTGCTCCGTCCCGCATTGCCTTGTTAAGAAAATGGTCACCCTACCTTAGTGGCTGAAGCCTGACTGCCGGATCGATCGACGCACGTGCATTGAAATTTTACAGTGCTGCCAATACACCCAGACGAAAATTCCCTAAGACTCCCAGAATTTTGCCGCCAACCACATGGATTAAAAAAAAATAGTTTAACTTACTTTTGAGACGACCATCGTAAATACGATTGAGAAATACTTTGCGGGGCCATTACTAATATCCATTAATCGCCCCTGAACTCAATACTTTTCTTGAAACTTTTGCAGAAATTCGGTTTTAAATCCTCACATTTTCTTGTTTACGTCTATGTCTTTAAGTAGCATGATGTTCAAAGACAAATCTAGCATTTGCATGGAACGTCACTACTAAAATTCATTTAGTTACTATATTTGGAATAGATGCAAATACTTTGTATGTATAAAAGGAAGAAATATACATGTTTGCTACTGCCAGACAAGATTAATGCGGCAAGACGAACGACATTCAAAGTGACTGATGGTATATCTGCCAACTCGTACCGCGAGCACTTGTTTTACTTTTTAAAGACAGCACCATGTCGCCTGATTTTTAACAATGAATATACAATGAATATATTTCTGTAACAACTATAAATACTACTACAGTGTAAAACAAAATAATAATAATACTTGTTTGTCAATATCATCTGTTTTTAGTACATTAAAATTCAGTGTCGTCCATGGAAGCAGCAAATGAACTGCATCCCTGATGTAAAGTAATTAATAAATGAGATATTTCAAGATTTTAGTTTTAGTAAGTACCACCATAACTCCCCAAATATTCGATCAATCGAGAAACTATACAAAAACAACAACAAAAATTATTTTCTTATAAACAGTGTTTGTTCTATATTTTTCTGCGATTAAGTCAATAATTAGCGAGATTTTAGTCTTGGAGTATACTCTTTTAATTGAAAAAATGCAATGAAAAAATGATTTGTCTTCTTATTTTAAACAATTTTTATTATATACTTTTTACTTGTCCGACCTTAATATATAACGGGCAAGTATTGTAATCGCGAAAATTTTCGATGTCGAGATTTTGACTGATGGCCACGTTTCATGGTCCAGGGAATCCAAAAAACCTATTTTCGAAGTGCCGTCCGTATGTGTGTGTGTCTGTGTGTGTGTCTGTATGTATACACGATAACTCAAGAACGGTTCAACTTAGAGAATTCGTTTTGGTACTAAAAAATTCTCCTATTAATGGAAAGAACCCTATTGTTTTTTATAAAGATCGTTTGAATAGAAATTGGAATTTACTCGTGTCGATTTTAAGATTTTTGCGAATATTTAGCAACGGAAAAATATTTCGAAAAAATTTATTTAACAAAAGTTACTATAAATTCAATAACTAATAACTTTTATTTGAGACGTTTTTTGATAAAACGAAAAATTTTGAAATTTTTTTGTAAAATTATTTAAAATTTTTCCAAGTCTCAATTTTTTCATATTTATATGTAACGTTTCCATGGTCATGATAATTAATTCGTAACAAGTAAACCAAGCCTTGGACAAAAATTTGTATAGAACATAATTTGATGTATTAACTAAACATTAAAAAAAAAAAAAATTAAATTAAATTTTTTTTTATTTTATTTTTGGGAGGCCAAGTCTAGCGGAGGTTTCCCTTCGCCACTGGTTTCTGTTAATAACCATGGAGAAGTTTTTAAATAATAGTTTTTAAACACACTAGAACAGTGTTTCCCAACCACGGGTCCGCGTGATTTTTTTGTCGGTCCTCGAGATTTTGTACCGGTCCTCAGAATTATTTTATGTGCAAGTTTATAAAACATAAAAAAATGTTAATTTATGAAATACAATAAAAATTACTTTCCACAAAAATGCTGTACATCAATCTAGAGGTGAAGTGGTCAGTAGCTCGAAAATTAAACGGACACATACTAAATCTGTGGTAGAATTAGATAATTTTACAACAGTTGGGTGCGTTATTTATGAGATGTATTCAATCTTTACGTATTGACACTGAAAATCTTTATGTAGCCACTAATAAATACATTTCTTTTAGGCGAGCATGTTTATTAACGAGAATGTAATATTAAATTACATGAACTTACGTGACTTCCGTATGGAAGATTTCAAGAAATACTGGGTTTAAATATAAAAAGGAAGACCTAAGACATGGCCTATTGGATCTTCTCCAAATCGTTCTGAAAAGAATAAAATTTCTTAAAGAATACATGTAACTAAAATAGGAAGGAATCTACAAATTTATATTTATATATGAAACCTGGGTTTTCAAAGATGGGAATGTTTGTCGTTTTTCGCAAGACGAAGGTCTGTGTATAGGCTAGTTAATAACATTTAAGCGGAATTAAATGTGATATAATTTTCTTAAGTTGTCACTAGCTATTAGTTACATACAATCGGTTGGAAAGAACTGCTCAACATGGTAATTCACATTAATTTCATTCGTCCATAGGAAATATAGGTTTTCAACCTCTTTTTAGAAGTAGTTCTATATAACTTTTTTGACAATTAGAGAAGTTGCAACAAGGGAAATTTTTCAACAGTGACGTCATCTGATTGTTATCGTAAATGGACTCTAAATATGATCAATTTAGGTAATTAGGTTAGGTTTAGTTAGTAATAATCTAGGACAGTAGTATTAGGAAAACGATAATAGATAATAAACATTTTAGGAAACCGCAGTAGTTGGTTGAAAGACACATTGATGTCGCACTACTCGTAACTCACTAATTTCCATAGCTGTAAACGCTGCCTTGAACGTTAAAACTAACTACTAAACTTATCCACAACGCACAGTGAACAGTCTACAAATTTAAAGCCGGGAACATACAGAAAGCTGGTAAATCAGCGCTGACAATCGGTACCGAAAACAAGCCTACTGGGTTACTGGTTGAGCACACGCTAGACGGTGATATTGCATGTGACACTGATAGATGACATAACCAATATATTGAAGTTTTTATTTATTTTTTCTTATTTATCGTACATTTTTTAATTATAATGGCCTAGCATAGAGCGAACGCTAGTTTTGAAAGTGTATAGCTACTCTTTCGTATATTGGCACAATTATTTGTTGAAATAAGTGAAAATGGCGAGTTCTGATTCATCTTTGGATGAGTTGTTTTTAACAGAATCACTATATTTAAAAATGGAACCAAAAAGAAAAGGTATGCAATAAACCAAGAGAGACGTAAATATGGGTAATACCACCACATTTTTCTTCAATTAAAAGAAGATGATTCAAGATTTTTTAAATATTTTTTTGTTTCGGCGCTGATAACAAGCTGCTTAAATTTCTTAAACGTTTCGGTAAGCGGGTAGCCGACACCGACCAGTACACAGCGTGTACGGTTATATTTAAAAACATGGACAGATACTGCGGCAGATCAGCGCTTGTTGCCAGTAAAGCCGGTGCCGGCTTTCTGTATATAAGCTCTGGACGCAGCTTAAAGCCGCATTCAGAGCTCTTTAAATTAATACACTATAGACTGTACGTTGTTACGTTGTGCATATATTTTTATACTTTGTTTTAGCATTCTAAATAACGTTTCCAGCTCTTGGAAATTACTGGGCTATGAATAGTCTGACATCTGTGTGTCTTTAAACCAACTAAGATAGCTTCGTAAAATGTTTATTATCTATTATCGTTTTTATAATTCTGCTGTCCTAGATTTTAACTAACTAAACCTAACCTAATTACCTAAACTGATCATATTTTCTGTCCGTCTTTGTAATTTTGAGCAAGATTTGTTAATGATGACATTCTGTTAGGTTATGTAAAGGCATACAATATCTACGGACTCTCCGATAGAGTGAGATAGCCAATGTGTATATATGTCTGTCTCATTAAAACAACTCACTAGCTATAAGTTTAGAAAATTATCCACAATCGACAAGAACAACATATTAAATTTAGAGGTCTGAACAGTTGCACGTCTTGATGACAAACTTGTAGTGACAATCAACAGAGAACAAGCTATAGTCAATAGTCTATTGATTTAAGAGCTCTGGATGCGGCTTTAGGGTCTTTAATTCTTTCTATAACACATTTTCGCTTCAGTTCTGATTTCGGTCTTTAATCAAACATTATCGTCCGGTTTATAAATTTTTTGCTGTAATAGAATTACCGCTCTCACTTCCCCTTTCATTTTTATCCATCAATAAATTTTCAAGCTAAATTTGAGGAAATGAAAATAATAATAATGATAAGACCAACTTTAAAAAAAATAGAAAAAATAAATTACCCGTAAGAATGGAAGGAAAATATAGAAAAGAAGGATGAAGAAAAAGATAATAAAAAGAGAACAGCTGTTACTAAAAAGGATTTACTGGGAATCTGACAAACAATAACAATTGGGGCAGCAATTTCCGAAATCATGATTTGAGATAGACAACCCAACCTTCGTTTTAAAAAAGTAACATACGGAAAGAAATGATGTTGAATTTTATTTGGTGGTATTATGACGTAGGTTGTAAGGAAAAAATTCTATTGATCTTTTTTTACATTCTAAATTTTACGTACAAAAGATGTTCGTTTCATAAAAGGAGGCACTGTATTTTACAGTTACATAAACACTTTTTTTTTTGTCAGAAAAAATATAAAATTTTATAAGAGATATTTATAAATTTTGCATTTGGTTTGCAATGAACTGGAGTAACAAACTTGTAAATTTACATGCCTATAATTGATAGAAGTGTTCAGTCTTGCTGGGTAATATTCTCCACTCCAGCACATCATTTGCAAATTAAATCAAATGCAACTGACGGCAGATGGAACAACAAAATTCAAATCTGGTAACCATAGTTATGTTTCCTCATTTACGAGGGCAATACTTTTAGGATTTTGTAGGTAAAACCACCAAAAAACCTTTGTCAACAACGTAAAAAAATATAAAAAAGTAACTGCTTTTTGTAAGCTGGATATTTCAAAGATTCCTGTTTACTTCTTGGCGCTTGAAACATGTGCCATCAATCTTTATACGTATATAATAATAATAATACTAATAATAATTTATTGATCCAGTAGATTACAAACAAGAAATATTGGATGAGTCATTTTACAAATTGTCAATCATTAATATCACTAACATGGTCAAAATTTTAAAAATAAAGTATAAATATAAGTCATATGAAAGTATAAATATATAGATAATAAATTACAATATTTATGTTCGTCAATTTACAAATTAACTAAATAAATAAGTAACAAAGTAAATAAATAAATAATTAACAAATTAAATAAGTCAGTTCAAATCTTAAATAAGTGTGTTTACTTATTGTTGCTGCATAAGATACTCATTTAGAAACTGAAAATTTAAAAACACTCACTGATTAAAAATTTAACTATCTTTTCTTAAATAGCAGCAAGGTTGTACTTCTTTGATGTAAGAAGGTAGTTTGTTATAAATTTTTTTCATTAGTATCTATATTTGGATTTTGTGCCGTTTTTGCAAATCTAACTGTTTGTATTTTTAATTACTGTTTTGTCTAGTATTATATGTGCGTATATCTGACCGTTTCTCGAAAACTGATAAGTTTTGTTGTAGGTTATGCTAGCCTACATGTAGGCTAGCAAAGTAACCATATTTTGAAAGAAACGAAATTATTAAAAAAAATCATTTTTTTTAAATTTTTTATTTATTTTCTTATAAATCCTAACTATAAAATGGTTAGGGATAGAAATCTGCGGTTTGAATTTTTAAAATCCACATAGATTGTTTAGTCTAAAAAAAATGGCTTTAATAAACCGTTTATTAAGTATGTATGGGCAGTAATCCCTTGAAAATGGCAAAAAATCGATAAAATCGTAAGGGATAGAACTTAAAAAATCGTGAATTTTAAGCAAAACATTCTTGTCTCCGATTTTATTGAAAATTGGTACAAATATGTATTTTTAGTCATAGATCAACAAAATTTGTTCCATTTTGAAGATTGGGCAAAAATTTTGGAATTATTGGCCTAAAACTGCCAACTCAAAAACTAGGAAAGCATGATTTTTTAAAATATTTTTTTCATAACCCTCACCTCAAAATTAGCTTAAAACAATATTTTGGCTAAAATTGGAGTCAAAAAATTTTTGACCAAATTTCAAAATTTAGTAGAAAAAAAAATTTAATTTTGTTGGTAAATTGGTATACTTATATATTTTCAGCTTCAGATCACAAATATTGAGTTAAGATCTAAAATTTTGACATTTGCAGCCAAAAAAAAATAAAAAAAAAACAGTCCATAATAAGGCTCAGAGCCGATGAAATGTTAGCCTGCCTTCTTTTTATTAACTATCTTTATAAACCAGCGTTTCTCAAATTTTATAAAATTTCCGGCGTGGCGGACCCTTTAAAAATTGTTCGAGAGCTCGCGGACCCCTATTAATAAAAAAACAAAAAAAAAAAAAGGAAAAGTACAGTGAATAAAACATTTATTTTACAAACAATTATGTATTCAGAATATTACATACAATATTACATGCTATGTAATCGTTAAATAACAAATAACAATTTTAATGGGGTGGATGCATTCGCTTTGCCTGAACTAGTTCTTCTATGTTTGGCTTTGTTTTGGCCAGTGCAACTCTCATGTCATTTGTCGCGCATAATCTATTTCGAGATTTTGTCTTGATACTAAGTAGTGTAGAAAAAGCCGACTCACACTCATAGGTGGTTGCAAATGGAATGAGAACTCTTATACCCTTTTCACACTAGATCTTTAAGATGAGTGAACTTAAAGTTCACCGATGTTTAAGATCGGTATGCTTTCACACTTGATGTTTAAATCTCTGGTGCTGTCATCAGCTACAGTAATTTTGTCCTTAAGTTACCGTCATGAAATTACCAGTTTTGAACTGTCTGCGCAGACGCACATTTTGAATTATTATAAACAATTAAGGATATTTCATTTCATTCTACAATAAAGGCACTACAATAAAGAATATATTACACCTGTATTAACATGTAAGTCGATACATTTTATCTCAATTATTGTAGTTCTGTATTTTATTAAACACATTATTAAAATAAATAATTTTATTATAACAATAAGTATAAACTTCTTATAACGTCGATATAATACAGTATTCTTGTTTATGATAATATAAAATGTTGACAGCACAAATTCAAGGAGTATTTTTTTATAATACAAATTAAGTTGGCAATGCGGGCGAAGTTTAAGACGCAGATCTCTGTCTTAAACATCGCTTGTGTAGGCGAGGCCGTACGTTTCACATTAGCGTTTAAAGATACATTCACTTTAACATCCGATCTTAAAGATCTAGTGTGAAAAGGGTATTAGAGCCATCTTTGCAATATCAGGATAAGACTGTGCCATTTCATTAAGAGAGAGAGGTCGAATCTAGGTGTGGTGGGGGAACGACGCAGTTCAGTCAGTTATATAATATAAATAAATATGCGTTCGTTATTTACGGACCTACCGAAATCGCTTCGCGGACCCCCAGGGGTCCGCGGACCCCACTTTGAGAACCGCTGTTATAAACTAATACTTACTTCTTTTCTATATCAGCAATTTCCAAACTGTGCGCCGCGGAAATATTCCAATATTCCTCCAATTGCATTAGTTAGGCAAATGTTATGACTTGGGGCGCAGCAGAAAAATTCTGATACATTAAGGGCGCCGGGAACCGAACAGTTTGGGAACCACTGCTCTAAATTATAAACTGACGGCTCTTTTAAAACTCAGCCTCGCCTGTTTTTTCACACATAAAGACAAACCGCCCTTATGAGCATTTATGTTGCTAGAACTCATTTAACTCATCTGATACTATTATAAAACTTAAATATAAGTTTTAATAGCTAGCAAATTAAGATTTATGTAAAATCCTTTCTTGAGAGTATAAAGTAAGTAGTCATATTTTTGTAATTAATAGTTCCAGGCAGTTTCTTAACTTTGTTAATTTATGTCTTCCTTTTACTTATGCTTTTAAACCAAATATATGGAAGCATAAATTAATAGTTAAGGAAAAAATAATAAAAAATATTCTTTGAATAATATTCTTTGTAGTACAAAATATGATAAAAGAAAATCACGTCTGCCTTTGCGACAATAAATTCAGCTTCTTGTCAAAATAATATTAAGGGTGGGTTTCAGTAGTAATCTTCCTGCACACATGTGACCCATTATATATTACCATTTATGTATCTGTCTAAAACAAGCTTACCACACCCGCAAATACTGTAAATTTGGTGGTGAGTCTCAAATATACGGCTTAAAATTATAAATATTAAAATTTTCAAAATCTTAAAAATAACGTTTTTAAGTTAAGGTAATATTTTTGATCAGAATCATATCGCGAAAATTTGGACTTAATGTTAACTTTCCCTCCATTTTTCTTAGGAAAAGTAAAAACTAAGATGGCTCTTTTTAACTGTCCAACAAGCCGTACAAGTTTTTTTTTCCATCAAATACGAGGGCTACCTTATTAAGTTTTTCCAAAAACTAAAAAAGATACAAATTTTTTTGGAACAAACTGTTTTATTGCTTTTCAAAATATTCGTCTTTAAGATTTATTCACATTTGCATGCGTTCAAATCAATTCTCGAAACATTTTTTCCACTCTCAAGTTGGTATCTCAAAAACATGGTTTTCAAAGGCTTCAACAGCTACTTGAGGTGATGAAAATCGCTGTCCACGCATTTTTTGTTTGACATTGGGGAACAAAAAAAAGGCGTTAAGGGATAAATCAAGTGAATACGGGTAGTAAGACATTAATTCGATGTTTTTCTCTTTCATATAATCAATCGTTTGACGTGCTGTGTGAGAGCTTGCATTGTCATGATGAAGAATGGTGCAACGTTTTTGATTGTTTTTCCTGATTTTATCGATTATTTCTTTACACCATTCAGCATTAACTGTTCTCCGATCCTCTAAGGGAATGGTTGCGAAATGTTCAGTACAACCGAAGAAACAAGCGATTATTTTCTTTGAAATGCTTCGTGAACGAACATTTTTTGTGGGTTTCGGTTATTCTTGGAAGACTCCAACAGTGGATTATTGCTTAGTTTCGGGTTCATTTAAATAAATCCAAGTTTCATCACCTGTAACGATGTTGTATACGGATTTTGCAGTGCCTAGGTTGAATTATTTTAGCATTCCCGTACACCAATCAACACGAGCCTTTTTTGAGCTTTGGTCAAATTTTGAGGAATCCATCGCAAACAGATCTTTTTCACAGCTAAATGCTCATGTAAAATCGAATGTATTAAAGTCTGCGATATGCCAAAGGATGCCTCTATCTCACGGTAAGTCATATGCCGATCGTCTTCAATCATTTTGCGCACAGTATCAATGTTTTTTTGAATCACAATCGATTTTGGGCGACCTTCACGAGATTCATCACTGACGGATGCACGACCACGACGAAATTCTGAAAACCAATTGTAAACAGTCTTTTCTGATGTTGCTTCATTACCAAAAGTTGAACGAAGCGAATCTATGCTTTGTTGTTGAGTTAGGCCTTTAGTAAAATCGTAAAAAATCATCCAACGAAAACCTTCACGACTAATATTAATTTTTTCACAAACTTGTTTAAACGCCTACTGTGAACAAACTACTTGGTCAATATATAAGCTGCCACCGATTTCACAATAACAAATGTAAAATTTTACGAATATAGTAATGTCACATTTCAGTATTGCCAGCTAGTGGTAAATTTATGATCATAACTACAACTATTTTTTTATTTGAAAATATTTATTTTAATATTTTTCTAGGTTTAAAATGTATTTACTCTTGTATTATAAGAAGAATATAACAAATATTTGAGTAAACAGTAAACATAGAATAACATATATATTTTCCAAGAATTTGCATTGTATATTTATAATTGTTTTCATAGCTTTCACGATAACAAATTCAACGATAATATCAACGATCTGTTGTTGTAGACCTCGTCTGAGAGCTTCAGTATGGAGTTACAATTCCATTTCGATGGAAGAGATACGTATTTTATAGAGTAGAAAAACGAAACAGAAAATTCTAAGAATAAAAGGACAGAATTTATAAAAAATATCACTATTTATGGTATGGTATGGCCAAATTCGTCATGATTCAACTTCATGATTGATAAGTTATAAAATGTTTTGTTTGAAATGGTTGGAAATTCGGGCCACAAAACTATTCGTACGGCGCCATAAAAACACGATAAAACATAGTATGCTAGTCCGGACTTCCCCAAATTCTTGTAATTGTGTTCACAACGTGTTCAGCGTATGTTATGCAAAGATCTTCGCATTTTTAAATAGTGTTTTTTGTGGAATTTAATATGGTGCACAAAAAAAGGAAACATTGCCAACCGAGCGCGAAATGATGTACAAAATGCACATCAAGGGTAAATCATATAAGGAAATTTCGGAAATATTTGAAAGAAGTAAGTCCACCGTCCAGTATATTATCAAAAAAATTCAAACGGACGGTACTGCTGTCAGTAATAGAACTGAAACGGGCCGTCCTAGAATTTTGACTGCATGCGAAGAACGAAATATTGTGCGCAAAATAAAAATTAATCCATTTATTAGTGCACCACGATTAGCGGAAATTGTAGCGGAAACATCAAACAAAAAAGTAAGTGCAGAAACATGCCGAAGAGTTTTGCACAGACATAACTTTAATGCCCGAGTACCACGTAAGAAGCCTTATATTAATAAAATAAATCGCATAAAACGTTTAAATTTTGCTAAAAACCATATAGACAAGGATATTTCGTTGAATTAATTTAGTTTTTGTTTTTAAGGTATCAAAAAGGAATAAATCATTTATAGTAGTGAAATACTTATAAAACAAATAATACATTGTTAAAAGTGAGAAATACGTTTTTGACTGAAAAAAAAAAATCAATATATTTCTTATAAATTTAATGAAGACTTGAATACGGAGAAAATGCAGCAAAATCGCTGGTATTTTTTAATTTAAATTTTATTGTGACGAAATTTTCACAAATTATTTAAATTTAGTTTAAAAAATCAAATTTCTTAGAACTCAAGTAAGAAATAAAATTTTTTACCAAAAAACTGTTGATTTTGATATGATTTTAGAAGAAATATTGTTCTAGACATCCAGCATTATGTTGGTTTCTTAAGTTGCGTTCAGAGCTCTTTAAATTAGTTGATTGTTCTCTTTAATAGATAGTTTTAACATTCAAGGCAACGATTACAGCTAAGGAAATTAGTGCGTTACGAATAGTGCGACATCTATGTGACTTTAAACCAAATACGGTGGCTTCGTAAAATGTTTATTATCTATTATCGTATTCCTAATTATGTTGTCCTAGATTTTTACTAACTAAACCTAACCTAATTACCTAAATTGATCATACATGTATTTACTGTTCGTCTTCGTAATTTTGGGCGAAATTTATTGTTATCGAGCAAAATCTTAATGAACCTTGTTATATATAAATTAAAAAAAAAAAAAATACTGCACATATTTAGAAACTTAAATAATGATATGAGGTATTCGAATTAAAATTAACAAAAACATATTTTAACATAAAATTTGTTTTTAAAGCTCTTAGATTAACAGACGATAAATTATTTTAAAAAGATCGTTCTTTTTGCCATGATTACTACAAAGCAAAATTTGTCCTACACACTCAGCATACCGCCTTCACTTATTATATACCTGCGAAACCTTGCAATATCTGAAAATTTTCACTTCAAATCAATTTTTTGTCCATAATTAACATACAATTGTTCTATTTATATTCCCAACACAAGTATGCCTGTCCTTTGATTTTGTGTCTTTCTTTCATTAAATTTATTAATTTTAGTAGCTATGCTAAAATCCTTAATAAAAGGAGAACAGAATTCCTTGTAATCCTTGTAATAAAAAGAACAAAATGTTGTCTAAAAACTGATTCTTTAAGGGAAAGTTTCTTAATATAAGAGATTTGAAAGAAAGCCGCGCGAGAGAATGTTCTCTGTGGTCATTACGGCCGTGACCGAACAAAAACCCTTTGTGGCATTGGCCCTGACAAAGGACTCTTGTACTACCAGGATGTGGTCACATCATTCACAGTTATGACATATGTAGGACGGATGAAAAATAATAAACGACAGACAAAAAATTAACAGATAAGAAAAAGTGATGATTGAAAAAATAAGATTAAACAGTTGACAAAACTACAGTTTTTATCAATAAGAATTCAGAATAAATGGTACACCAGGGCAGCCCCTAGGCGGGGGCAAGTGGGTCGCCTGCACCAGGCCCCGCGCCTTGAAGGGCCCCGCGCTTCGACCGTCAAGTAATAAAACAATAAAATATTACTTCAACAGCTGGAAAAAATGTATATGTTCATTGAATATAAGTATGTGTACTTTGCTAATAATTAATAATATTAAAGAAAATATTGTTATTCAGTATATATATATATATATATAGATGGGGCCCCGCAAATTCAGTTTTGGGGCCCCGCAATTCCAGTTTTGCCCCAGGCCCAGCAAATGCTAGGGGCGGCCCTGTGGTACACAATAGTGCATTATTACAAATATATATAGTTTTTATTATTCATAGTATTCAAATTCATAGTACATTATTACAAATCTTTAAGTTACCACTTAAAGCTTTACAGTAAGGGTTTTCCATATAAGTGGTCCATATTCCCACCGTCTCCCTTATCCTCTTGTTTTGTTAATTGGTTAGATCTACTGTCAGGTGAAGAGACTTATTATCTGTTTCTAAACTTGTCAGTGTTACTAAAATAACCATATTAAAATCCTGCAAATTGCTTTCGTTGGCATCATTTCTTACCGTTACTGAATAAGCAAAGTACAGCTGATTTGCCAAACACCTCTAAATTGGAGTATTATACACGTGCTCGACACACACACAACGATGTGTACACAAATATAAACACACATATATGAAACATATTCACACTAACACACATCCACATGTGCAAGTCAGATATCTACACACAAATACAACTAGGAATACGCATATGAACAGACAGTTATGTTATATCTTTAAACCGACAGATGCTCGACATTGCTGGACCAGAATAACTCAAATAAAAATTCTCCCTCGAAGATAGAATTAATTCATAGCAAAGAATCCATAAAGAATATGCGAATTATAATAATATATCTTAATTTTCTTTTTTCCCATTCAATAAAAAACATACGCACAGTTGCACAGTTGCGTTTTTAAGTCTGACAATGTAGTTACCTATTCGGCATGCCGTCAAGTCTTGTCTTGTCCAATCCTACGGAAGAGTACCGGGCTGTAAGCCCTCAACTCGTGTCTTGAGTATTCCAACTTAAAAAGTTGGGATAAAAGATAGACCTTTCCTGTAGGTCGAAAACACTGTTCAACTGTGACATCATAAGAATGATACAGTTCACAGCAGAGCAAATCTTAGATGAAAGACGTTTATCAACAATCTGTCAGGAAATATTGCGGTCTGAGATGTTTCCATACATCGGCCGAAACATAGTCGACGGACGATGCTATGCGCTAGCGCGAATAATATCTTCCACACTCGGCACTTCCAAATCGTTCCTGATGTCGATGTTGCGCACGAACCAGGCAGCGCCTGAGGCCTGACGTAGGTACTTGTTCTGGAATACCTGTAACCGCTTGATGTTAGCGGTACTGGAGTAATCCAAGACACAAGATGCGTACATCAGTATAGGTCGGATCACAGAAGTGTAGATCCTGGTCTTATTGGAAATGCTTAGACTGCTCTTTCTATTAATGATAGAATAGAGCATGCCCATAGACTTCCGCACTCTGGTAATGGAGTCATTAATATGCTCCTTCCAGACCAATTTGGGATCATAAATGAGCCCAAGATATTTGACCTTTTTGTACCAAGGAATGTCTTCATCGAACAGTCTAACCGCACCCGACGGAAGAAAAATTGCCTTGGATTTGGCCCCATTCACCGCGACACGCTAGCGTTTGCACCAATTCTCAAGACTCGAGCAGGCGTGCTGGAGTCGTTGAGAGATTAGAGCTGGGTTCCACGAGCAAGTTAAGTACAATGTGTCATCAGCGTACTGGTACTTAATTGTTCCTTCCGATGTCATGCCGTCAAGTGTCGTTGAAGGCATTGCTAAGTACACAATAAATTGTTTTTCATCATGACTTTGTCAAATATTTGATAATGTCATCAAATGACGGCGTGATTACTTGACGACATGGTTAACAACGATTTATGCAAATGGGACTCCAAGAACCCCACTGAAATTACAAAAACCGTTTGACCAGCTATCGTCGATTTGTCGAAGCATAATTTCGAAGCGGTCATACAATACATCCTTCTGGTCCCACCGTATACAGAGCATTACTTTCTTGCCGTGAATATTCCGCTTTGGGCTCGATGTGGATGGTCTTCCTGGGTCGCAAATGGATTTGTTTAGTTTGGCATTATCGAAATATATCCACCTTTCGTCTCCAGTCACCATACGATGGAAAAAACCTTTTCCATTTTGCCTGGCAAGCAAGACTTCAGGCATGGTTTAGCGCCTCTCGATGTCTCTTTCTTTCAGTTCGTACGGCACCCATCATCCTTCTCCGTAAATCATTCACATGGCTGCCAAACGCATAGAAATTGTTGGTCGATCAACATTCAACAATTGCGCGAGCTCATGTTGATATTGACACGGAGATCATCGATTAGCACCTGCAATTCCTCTTCTTCGAACTTCTTCGGCTGACCTGGACGAGGTTTATCATGAACACTTAAATCATCACTTTTCAAACGTTGAAACCATTATCTGCCTGATATATCGGCAATGAGTTTCAGCGATTGATTTCTTCAAAGGTAAACAGAAAATGAGAACTTCCCGGAAATGATGCTGTTTTGGCTTGAATTTCGACATTTTCGAATCAGATAAACACGATGTTATTGTTACAAACACAAACGTTTATCAACTGAATATTATTGCCATATGTCAACACTCAAGCCCGGGAGTGGTGCTGAATCGACCCCAGAGCTGAATGCATCGGAAGATAAAAATTCGAAGTAGGTGGAGGGATTTCAAACCAAACGCGATTTGAACCAATTCCGATATGGGCTCGGTGTAAACCGATCACGAATGCTTTTTCCCCGGTAATAAAGCACCGGGTAAACTGTTTGCTTCTAATAAAATAAAAGGTGTGCACAGATTTTTTCTCTGTTATAATTATTACATTTTCAATCCAATAAAATTAGTAAACAAATCGTTACAAATAAAGAAAATAAAGTTGTAAACAGAGTTGTAAGTATTTAGTTTGATCTGTAAAAAAACTCTAAAGCTTTTAGTATTAATTGAACGGAAAAGTTCTTCAACACTTCTTCTTTGATCTTATTTAGTTTTAATCGCTTTCAGGAAACACTCAGATTATGAGAAAGATTTCAAAATAAAAGGATCATGTTCCTTTAGCAAATCGTTTTAAATTTAAATAGCAAAATGAAGTAGAGTAATTTTAAAATAAATATTGATAGATTGAGTTAAGAGACAAATGGAAATATATTCAAATGAAAAATATATAGAAAATAAGATTGACAAAACAATTTAGTATATTGCTAGAATATTTTTTTCTACCTTCCCCAATTATAGCAAAATAAATTTAAGTTCGTAGCATCGCAATTTTGAAACGTAGGTAGAGGGTACTTAATGTTATTGTTACATAGCTGTAAAAGTAAAATTATTACGGGTTAAACGAAAAATAAGTACGGGTGAACTCATATGACTTGGGGCTTGCTCGTATGTATAGCCACAGGTTTAGAATTTCGTTTTGATGTAGTAAAAGTTCTATTCGACATAAAAGAATGCTTTTAAATTATTTCTCTTTAATCTTTGAACTATAAGTATGTAGAGTAAGAAATGAGATAAACAAAAACTATAAAAGAGAGCTTTAGTTGTGGTAAAGAATAGAAAAGTTTCCTTTCGTCAATATCAAACTTTTTGATCTATTATTGTACAAGCTGCAAGTCACGTTTAAAGACTATTGAAATAAGTATACGATGAATAAATGCTTGATCTTATGAAAAACGAACCTTATGTTACTGTAATAAAACTTTCAAAGATGGATTTAAAGTTCTTTGATTATCGAGTAAATTTATGTTGAGAAAATACACAAACTATCAAAGTTGAGAGAGAATATAATAAGGTTGGGAAATAAAGATTGAGACAAACATAAGATTAATGTATATGTTTAGTTAATCTACAATTATACTAAGGGCCAGAGCCGCAGTAAGGGGGGGGGCGGAGGGGGCGATGGCTTCTAGCGCACTAAGGAAAAGGGCGCTGACGAGCTTGACTAAGGGGCGCCACATTGCGAAGGCGAGGCCCTTTTTTTTCCTCATCATTTGGATTTTGGGAGGTGAGGACCTTTTTTTCTGCTCATCACTTGGATTTTAGGAAGTGAGGACCTTTTTTTTCTCATAATTTAGATTTTTGGAGGTTAGGACCTTTTTTTTTTTCTCATCACTAGGATTTTGGGAGGTGAGGACCTTTTTTTTGCTCATCACTTGGATTTTAGGAGGTGAGGACCTTTTTTTTGCTCATCATTTAGATTTTGGGAAGTGAGAACCTTATTTTTGCTTATCACTTACATTTATTTGCCAAGGGCGGCAAAACACGGTTTTGCCCCTACCGCAAGTTTTCCTTACTGCGGCTCTGCTAAGGGCGGCATTTATATAAGAGCAAATGGGGCAATGCTTCCGAAGAAATGGTTTCTTGTAAATTTTTAACATTTCTACGTTTCATTTAAATATACAAGGGACATTTCAGATATCAGGTCGTCAAAGATGAAATTTGTAGTTAATAATATTGCCATCTTTAACAGCTTATTATTTGGCATTGGCTTAATATTTTACCGTTCTGTTTTTTTTTTTTTTGTTGGAAAGTTACATATCTCGCCTGTTTAAAGAAATCATTGTATGCTCTAAAAAATGTCAAAAACTTTTTTTTAAATTACTTATGTTGAAAATGGAACGGTCGGAAATTCGCACTATTATGATGTATGAGTTCTTACGTGGAACTACGGCATCGAAGACCGCGCGAAACATTAATAGTATATTTGACTCTAGTGTTATTACGCAGCAGACAATATCAAATTAGTTCGCCAAATTTCGTACAGGTAACTTAAAAATCAAACAAAACAAAATATACGTGGCTCATCGATCACAGCAGAAATATACTGCAACCAACTGGACAAAATGATGCAAAAACTTAAAGAAAAACAGCTTAGATTGGTCAACAGATCAACTCCTATCTTATTGCATGATAACGCTAGACCACACACTGCACAAATAACTGTAGCAAAACTACAGGAATTGGAGTTGGAACTTCTTCATCATCCTCCATACTGAGTGGCGGACTAAGCCTTCGCCGGGCCCAAGACAATTTTGATTTACGGGCCCACGGGTCAACCTATGTATTTTAAAAAAGGTCCTTACCATCCAAAATCAAGTGAAGAGCAAAAAAAAAGGACTTCACCTCCCAAATCCAAGTGAAGAGCAAAAATAAAAGGATTTCACCTACCAAATCCAAGTGAAGAGCAAAAAAAAAAACAAAAGGACTTCAACTCCCAAATCCGGGCCCTTGAAAATTACGGGCCCTAGACAAATGTCTTTTTTGTCTAAGGGGATAATCCGGCCCTGTCCATACTCACCAGATCTAGCCCCCACTGACTACCACTTCTTCTGCAATTTGGACAACTTTTGAATAGGAAAACAATTTAATTTCGACAATGCTGTAAAACTGGCCTTCCAGGAATTCATTGACTCTCGTCTGCCAGGGTTTTATACTACCAGCCTGAACAACCTGCCGTCTAAATGGCAAAAGTGTATAGACAATAAGGGTGCATAGTTTGATGAATAAAATAATTCCTTATATTTGTAAGTTATCAACCAACTTTGCCTTTTTTTTACAATTTTCATCCTTGACGACCTAATATTATTTCTAAAATAAATTTTAATTTCATTCAGATTTTTCTTGCTGTAAAATTATTTAAGGTAACTAACTAAAATAATACACTTTCAATAATTTCATTTTACCCTTTAAAGGTCATATTACAAATTTTATTCATTAAATACAGAGCCCTTAGGGGTTTTCAAGTTTTATACATTTTTTTACCGCGACCTACATTTAGAGTTATTTTATTTTGTCTATTACTGATTTCTATTAGTAGATAAAATTGTTTTCTTGAGGCTTTAGAGGAAAATAAAAAGAAGATGAACGTAATCGTTTCTCTCGAATTCTACGAAATATTGGAATTGGGAAAATAATGACAAAATAAATAAAGAATTACAGGTAAAAGGATAGATGAAAATGATAATTTCCATCTAAAATATATAGATAGATTTTCACGATTTCACGGATAATCTATTCATATATATTATATTTCATATATGGATATCCACGATTTAATTGATTTATAATCTGCATAATAATTTAAGTAATATTATGTATTTAAATAAAATAATACATAGGAAATATGAAGTAGAAGCAGTGGTATCACCTCAATTCATGAACAACCGTTTTCAATCGAGAAGGACGGGGGAAGGGCATGGGATCCACAGAGGGGAAGAACTCCCTGCGTGGATAATTTTAAGGAAGAAGAGAGGGGTTATAAATATTTGTAATTTTCTACTCAATTCATTAAATCACTCCTCTCAAAAAAAATTGATGTGAAGTGTGAATTTTCACACATTTCAGGGTTTCGCAGGTATTTATTAACTGTGTGATGATTATTTGGGATGCCAAAACAAATTTTATGTCAAAATATTTTTTTATGAATTTTAATTCGAATGCCTAATACCATTATTTAAGTTTCTAAATATGTGCAATATTTTTTTTATATAGCAAGGTTCATTAAGATTTTGAAAATTGCGCCTATGGCTTCCATTGGTTGCTTAAATCATAAGCCTTGCCCTCTGATACCTTCAAATATAGAATTAAATTATAATTTCAACACTTCCCACTGGTTATAAAATTTATGCTTTTAAAAATTAAATGCAACATTTACCAAAATATAATTAGAATTTTGACTAAATAATTTAAACAAAATAAAAATGCAAAAAAAAAAAAACTGAAAAAATAAAAATTCACGGGATTCGAACACAGTTTCTTACAGTAGTTTCAACTCACTAAGCGACAACGCTACCACTCGTTTACTATGTTAAATAGCAGATTAAATATATTACATATTTTCTTAAAAACACAAAAAATGCGTTATTTTCCGAAAACATAATCTGATCAAAAATTTCTATTGAACTATTCCGGTTCACACCAATTTACATTACTGAGAATTTTTTCAGATTTTTAGTTTAAACCATCTGGGCTACAGGGTGTGGGACAAAAATTTTTTTGCACAATTTTGGCAAAAAACGCCTGAAAATAATTTATTTTGCAAAAATAAAATTTTGATCGTTAATCAACGTACCAAGGGCTTTCATTTGATACCCTACACAGAATTGTAAAAATATATTTTTTTTTTCGATGAGCATATATTTGTTTATATTTTTAGGGGGATATGTTTTTTAGATGTTTTAGTATTTTTCCTATGTGCGGGTCAAAGAGTTGTATAAGCATGCCAAATTTCAACTCTCTAGGTTTAGCCGTTTGGCTACAATTTTTACCGAACAGACAGACAGACAGACAGACAGACAGACAGACAGACAGACAGACAGACAGACAGACAACAAAATGACGGTATAAGGGTTTTTTGGTCATACCTACAAAACCCTAAAAATCAGGTTTCACCCATAGGGAGGCCGAATATACAAGGTGTTCAATCTAAGTGTGCCACCATTGCTATCTCGAGAACTATAAGAGCTACGAGATTGGTTAAATTAGCAAAGAAATACCATTTTGCAAGTCTATTACAAAACTATTATCAAAATTTTTTTGTGATCAGTGGTTGTTATAATATGGAACCCAACTTTCTTATTTTAAATGAGAACATATTTTTTTTAATATTTTTGTTCAGAAGGGAATTTTATTCTGAATTCGACGGCTACCTTTTAAGATTTTACAAAAACTAAGAAAGAAATTTTTTTTTTTGAAACAAACTGTTTTATTACTTTACAAAATATTCGCCTTTCAGAGTTATACACTTTTACATGTTGAACGCATTGAACCAATTCTCGAAACATTTTTTCCACTCTAAAGTTGGTATCTCAAAAACATGGTTTCCAGTTTTTGAGCTGATGAAAATCGCTGTCCATTTTTTGTTTGACATTGGGGAACAAATAAAAGTCGTTAGGGAATAAATTAGGTTAATATGGGCAATGAGACATTAATTCGATGTTTTTCTCCTTCAAATAATCTATTGTTTGACGTGCTGTGTGGGAGCTTGTTGATATTTTTGTCATGATGAAGAATGATGCGAAGTTTTTGGTTGTTTTTCCTGATTTTGTTGATGACTTCTGGCAAACAAATTGTTGTATGCCATTCAGCATTAACTTTTCGCCGATCCTCTAAAGGAATGGTTGCGACATGTCTAGTACAAACGAAGAAACAAGCGATTATTTTCTTGGAAGTGCTTCGTGAACGAACAACTTGGCAATGAGACAATAATTCGATGTTTTTCTCCTTCAAATAATCAATTGTTTGACGTGATGTGTGGGAGCTTGCATTGTCATGATAAAGAATGATGCGACGTTTTTGGTTCGTATTTATGATTTTATCGATGTCTTCTGGCTAATAAATTGTTGTATACCATCCAGCTATATACTGTTCTCCGACCCTCTAAAGGAATGGTTGCAACATATCCAGTATAGCTGAAGAAACAAGCGATCAAATTCTTCGTGAGCGAACAACATTTGTGGGTTTCGGTTCATCGTGGAAAACCCAAACAGTGGATTGTTGCTTAATTTCCCATATGAATAAATCCAAGTTTCGTCACCTGTAACGATGTTGTATACGGATTTTGCAGTGCATTACACCAATCAACACGAGCATTTTTTTGAGTTTCGATCAAATTATGCAGGATCCATCGGGAACAGATCTTTTTCACAGCTAAATTTTCATGCAAAATCGAATGTATTACAGCCTGCGAAATGCCAAAGGACGTCTCTATCTCACGGTAAGTCACATGCCGATCTTCTTCAATCATTTTACGCACAGCATCGATGTTTTTTCAAATCACAACCGATTTCGGTCGACCTTCAAGAGATTCATCACTGACGGACGCACGACCACGACGAAATTCTGCAAACCAATTGTCTTTTCTGATGGTGCTTCATTACCAAAAATTGAACGAAGCGAATCTATGTATTGTTGTTGAGTTAGGCCTTTACTAAAATCGTAAAAATCATCCAACGAAAACCTTCACGGGTAAAGCCTGGTTTATAATAGATATGCTATGGATACATAAGCATAAACATTACACTACTTTCTTTGTTCTGTTTATTACAAACATATGTTTTGAAGGGTCAAATCCATTGTTCAATTCTTATGCGTTATATTATGGAGTTATTATAAGCCAGGCTTTATATCCCTTTTTCCACCAACTTGATTTTTTTAAACCC
Organism: Liopterus haemorrhoidalis; assembly: GCA_963971575.1. Lineage (NCBI taxonomy): Eukaryota > Metazoa > Arthropoda > Insecta > Coleoptera > Dytiscidae > Liopterus > Liopterus haemorrhoidalis. The sequence continues at coordinate 11,482,929 of OZ020622.1, read as the reverse complement.
TGACTTTCAACAAACTACTCGGTCAATTTATAAGCGGCCACTGATTTCACAATAACAAATTTTACGAATATAGTAATGACATATTTCAATATTGCCATCTAGTGGTCGTTTGTAAAAACATAGAAGATAACCATCGTTACATATTGTCTTGCTCCTATTAAATAATGACACTGAAGCGCATCTCAAGTACGGTTCTTGTCTCTAGATGGAAGCACGTGGTTATTCTTCCAAATGTTATTATAACTTATGATTTTCAATATGAACATGCACTTTGTTATCACTTTGAGATTTTGTAGGTACAAAATCTCAAAGTGTGTGAAAATTCACGGGGTGTTTTTAGGGTTTCGTAGGTATGACCAAAAAACCCTTATACCGTCATTTTGTCGTCTGTCTGTCTGTCTGTCTGTCTGTCTGTCTGTTCGGTAAAAATTGTAGCCAAACGGCTATACCTAGAGAGTTGAAATTTGGCATGCTTATACAACTCTTTGACCCGCACATAGGAAAAATACTAAAACATCTAAAAAACATACCCCCCTAAAAATATAAACCAATATGTGCTCATCGAAAACAAAAATATATTTTTTTAATTCTGAGTAGGGTATTAAATGAAAGCCCTTAGTACGTGGATTAACGATCAAATTTTTATTTTTGCAAAATAAATTATTTTGATGCGTATTTGCCAAAATTGTGCAAAAAAAAATTTGTCCCACACCCTGTAGCCCAGATGGTTTAAACTAAAAATCTACAAAAATTCTAAGTAATGTATATTGGTGTGAACCGAAATAGTACAACAGGAATTTTTGATCAGATTATGTTTTCGGAAAATAACGCATTTTTTGTGGTTTTTGGTTCACAAAGTACAAAAGTTATACCAATGTAAAACACTCACATGCAAGGCGTGCGATAGCGTAATGGGTTAGAGCACTGGTGTCGTAAGCTAAAATGCGCTGGAAAACGAAAGGTTTCGAGTTCGAATACGGAGTGAATTTTATTTTTTCTGTTTTTTTTTGCATTTTTATTATGTTGAAATTATTTTGTCAAAATTCTAGTTATATTTTGACAAATGTTTTATTTAATTTTTAAGAGCGTAAATTTAATAACATCTTAACATCAATTTAACAACAACGTCTTATTATATGATTAACAGACGATAAATTATTTTAAAAATATCGTTCATTTTGCCGTGATTACTACAAAGTAAAATTTGTCCTACACACTCAGCATACCGCCTTCACTTATTATATACCTGCGAAACCCTGAAAAGTGTGAATATTCACACTTCACATTAATTTTTTATATCTAGACACGTAATAAGTAACTGATTTGAAATAGACCGCTGAGTGAATATAACACATGAAAAAAAACAATTTTTGACACATACCTCTTTTGTCCTGACCTGAAATTCTAGTGCAAAGTATCTAATACAAAATATCAAATATTCAAATCAGTTTTCTGTGGTACAGAAATTTAATAAGCAGTGCAACCAGCACATAAATTTATGATAAGATCTGGGATTGAACTTTTGATCTATGATTCGAAATACGCTACGATATAAACTCGTGGCCAAATTTTTTACTTGTCAAATATTTTAATACAAGAATATATTGCAGTACTACTTTTCTGTTCAGTTGGATTTTCTAATAAAATATGATCGTAATATGGAAAATAACAACCACAAAATTTACATTCCACATAAACCCAACAAATTATTACAAATATTTTTTGAAATATATTGGTATTGGATTTTTTATATTTAAATTTTGTAATTTTGGAACAAAAAGTTTAAATAGTGTTTATAAAAAGATATGAATATAAAATTTCATAAATAAATTCATTATAATCATTCAATTAGAGTAAAATATTTAATCTGTTAAACGATACAAAAATAATCTATTGCTTAGAAAGGGCATTTGAGATAACGGTAGATTGTTTATTATTTTAACTTGACACTTTGTCAATGGAACATGAAAAGTGAATCGTAAATTATTGTGTTAAATAAATATACGTAAACCATAAGCACATAAATAATAAATAATTTTGTCTGAGATAAAAATATTAAGATTCGGATATTTTCTAATGGGATATTTATCTGAGTTATCACCAATAAATTATGAATTTTAAGATAGTACAAGACAGACAATCAAGAGGTGTTAAATGACATTTAACAGTTGGGCGAAGTAAGCATTTTAAGGACAGTCATGTTTTAAAAGAGTAGATGGTAAACCTTCATAATGTTAAGTCATGTTTAGAGTTCATTTTAAACCGTCGTGAAGTTAAGTCGTGTTTTTTAATTAGAGTGAGATTTTGTTAACCATGGGTTAGAGTCATTTAAGGTGTTCGGTTGGACTAGTAAAATGTAACAAGTAATTCCGTATGAACGTTAGTGTAGTGCCCAGCTAAAGACATGTGAGAGATAAATGGTTTTAGAGGATGTCAGTCAGGACTGTGGTGTCCAGTGGACAAATTAGTGATTAGTGCTAAAGAGTCCAGTGTTTAGTGTTTGTGAATGTTTCATTTGGATTTAGGTGTATCGATGTAATTGTAAGTCTATTGTAATTAGTGTAAATATTTAAACCTTAATCGTAATTAAAGTAGGTTAGCTAAAATGTTGAGTTTAATTGAAACAACCCTTAATCCTTCCAAGAATCATAGCAACCAGCTAGCGGACTAATAGGGGGGGTCCAGACTTGATCCGCTCGCAAGTCTTGGAACCCATAATGTGAGGGATGTACAGAGTAAGTACAAATGAAATAAATAAATCAGCCAACCGTGACATTTCATATATTTATATCAGAGTCCCCCACAGAATTTGGACTTGGATCTTTGACAGTTTTATATAGAAGCCTTACCTATACTTGAACAAACACATTAAGGGCCGGTTTAACATAGTACAAGTCATAAAATACTTACACAAAACCAACAATTTGAAATAAAGTAGTAACAATCAATACAATGTAACAAGCAAGCCTGTGGCCGCCAGCGTTAAAGAACTACTTTTTGCGTGAAATATATTGCTTTAGGTCTAAACCATAGGTTCCCAACCTTTTCTGAACCGCCCCCTTTAATAGGTTAAACCGATTAAACTCTTATTTTGATGTTTGGTTAAACTTTAATCAAATATTAAAATATGATTACACAATATCTATATTTTATCCATCTGTCTATTAGGAAACACAAAGTAAAAATTAAAAAGGCCAAATATAGTAGATTAAAAATATGTTTATTGAAAATTTAAAAATTAACACAAAAATCATTAGGTAATAAAAAAAAAAAAAAAAATAGATGTTTGAGACTGATGGAGTTTCAATAATTTGTTAATGTCGGGTTCGGGGTAATGCTTATTTACGCGATAACAATAAGAGGGAAATTTTATATTTAGATAGATAGATAGATAAATAAAATGTTTATTTATGAAAACGGTACTTTATTATTAATTTCTTAAAAGGTACGCCGTCTCCCTTGACTGCCTTAACGCCCCCCATTTGTCTCTTGACTCACTACCGCCCCCATGAAATGTTCGAGCGCCCACTGGGGGGGGGGCGATACCACCCCCGTTGGGAACCATTGGTCTAAACATCCGCTGCCAGGTATTGCACTTCAGGCTTACCACAAAGTAGCACGTCATACGCGAATACCTGACAGGGTGAATACACACTACCGCATCCCAGACCCTGGAGATATGCGGCAGCGGCTAGTGCACTACGCCGTGCGTCTTCAAAGTGCGTAAGGAATGAAAGCAAACATACTTTATGCACTATGCAGACCAACAAGCTGGAAACTGATCTGCAGGCAGGAATGATGTTAAGTTCCTGCTCGAAGGACGCCTTCTTTCCGCCTAGAACGCCCATAATGAGAACCACAAGCTTGATTCTGTGTTCCGGGTACATTTGACGAAACTCTGACAAAAGGTCAGAGTATTTCTCTCGCTTTTCGACCTCCTTTAGTAGATATGTTTTTGTTTCATATTGAAAACTATACTCTGTTCAAAATACAGAAATACGAGGGTTGCCTTTTATATTTCAGGATTTGAGATCAAAAACAATTATTTATACACAAAAGTGGCTTTATTGTTTTTCAAAATATTCTTCGTGAAGATCAATACAATTTTGCATGCGTTTGAACCAATTTTCGAAGCACTTATTCCACTCCGATTGAGACTTTTTCCACCGCAATTGTCAAATTATGTGGGATCAGAGATCGGCCAATTGTTCATGCAATAATGAATGTATACTGGTCCTACTAATGCGCAAGGATACCTCAGTCTTAAGATAAGTCACAACGATCTTGCAGTATCAGTTCACGCACAGCATCAATGTTTTCCGGAACAAAAACCGATTTTGGACGACCTTCACGAAATTTGTCCTTAATTACGGCCACGATTGTAGTCAGCAAACCATCGATAAACAGTAGTCCTTGATGGTGCTTCATCGCCAAAAGTCGAATTAAGTTCATCGAAGCACTGTTGTTGAGTTAATCCACGTCTAAATTTGTAAAAAATAATCGCTCGAAAATGTTCACGATTTAATTCCATTTTTAGCCGAGATGAACTTTTTCAAGTTACTGTAAACAACACAAATAGCGCTCGTACATCAAAACGTTCCGAACACGTATACCGTCAAAACTGTCAAACTTTACGATAGAAGCGTCAGTTGACAGATAGCAGCACTAGTTAAGCGCAATCCCGAAATATAACAGGCAAGCCTCGCACCAAGTTGTAGTTACATATTAAAAATCATTTTCGATCACTTTTAAGAGAATAATCTAGAGACCACGAAATTCCACCATAGGCGTCTCATGAGGGAAATCAAAACATTTTCATCACATTATCTATAGTTTTAGATTTACCTCGTCAAAATTCTTGCAACAAATTTTATTTTCGTTTCAAGTTACCTTCTCATTCATCATAATGGCAAAAAGAGAACATGTTATAGTGCACAATTTGTCTTTGTAAATTTAAAGATATATCGAATTTTATTTATGGTTTAAATAATACTATATCTGGCTGTGGTATCATAGTTTCAAATTGAGGTCACCACAATATATGGTAGCTTTAATACGAGAAACAGTGCGAAAATAAAGGATGTTCTAGCTATAAAATGAATGATATATTCCCTCTCACTGAACAATTTGGCAATGCTGTCCAGTGCTTTTTATTACCATTCGGACCATAAAGAAATTTAATAAATTAAAAACGTTCCTAACGTAATTTCATTTTTAAAAATTATTGTTTTCTAAATAATCCCTAAAGACGCTAAGGTAGACTCAAAGCTACAACTAATATAGCACAGGTGTTCAGTAATTTGATTAAACATGAAATTCTCTAGTTATTTAGTTAGTTTCCTTTTTTTATTATCATTATTATTCAAGCATTAAGAAAGATATTAGATTCTTTCTGGAGTAAAATCATTCAGGGCCGAATTTCCCTATAGGCTAAGTAGGTTTAAGCCTAGGGCCTCCTAAGTTCAGAGGGCCTCAATATTCAAAAACATGCATTGGTACTAAAAAAATTACAAAAAATATGCTATAACTCAAGAAACACAGACCATACGAAGGGTTTTATAATTCACTCTAAATCTAGTTTTTCCCTTTATAGGGTAAATACGATTTTGAACATGTTTATGGGTAGCAAAAAGTCGATATCTCATTGGGCCTAAGAGATATTGAGGAATCCGTCAAAAAAACATTCCACCCCTTTAGAAGAATTCTCTCAGTCTCATGCAGACCTCTACCAAATAATGCATAAAGAAAAAATACAGATGGCTTTAGCTAACCTACAGGCAATCCTACGACTACTTCTTAGTTTAATGGTCACTAACTGCTTTGAAGAGAGGTCTTTTTCAAACTTAAAAGAATTAAAAATGAATTAAGGAGCACAATGTCTCAAGGACAGGTTCTCTGCTCTGAGCATTCTGAGCATTGAAAGTGATAAACTATTTTTTTAAAAATCAGCTGTGGCCACCACAGGACCGACCACCATCACAAAGTACTTTTATAAAATACATTCTAGCAGCAGAGTAAAAATAACGGCCTAATATTTTCTAACAGAGATATTATGTATCATGAGCATGGAAACGTTATATATAATTATGAAAAAATAGATATTTAGAAAAAATTTCGAAAAATTTTTCAAAATTTTTTCGTTTTATCAAAAAATATCTCAAATAAAAGTTGTTAGTTACTGGTCCTTTATAGTAACTTTTGTTAAAATAATTTTTTTGGAATATTTTTCTGTTGTTAAATATTCGCAAAAATCTTAAAATCGAAACGAGTAAACTCCCATTTCTAGTCAACCTATTTTTACCAAAAGTTGCTCATCTCGTGTTATTAATGTCAAAAGCTTAAATATGAAGTGTTATAAAAATCCTTTTAGCCGAATTTGCTCTGCAAGTGTACACAGACAGACAGACAGACAGACAGACAGACAGACCGACAGACCGACAGACCGACAGACCGACAGACCGACAGACCGACAGACCGACAGACATCATGCCAAAAATAGTGAAAACTTTATGTAGGTACCTCAATTCGTGGAGATTCATCGAAATCTCGAAATATCAAAATCGGTATGATCACAATACCTCTCTTATATATGTTGGCGGTCGGTAAAAAGAGGTGTCTATTGAAGGGGCTTGAAATCATTTGACAAAATATATAAAATATCATCAAAGCAGGTGAAGACCTAGTAATTTATTGGATTCCGTTACACTGTGGTATTCTTGACAACGAACGAGCAGATGAAGCCGCAGAAAATAACACTCAAACAAGTCTCAATGAAGATCCCTGTCCTAGACGTCAAAAACTCAGTAGGACAAGTATAAAAGGTTTAGCATATTAAGTACCAAAAGTCAAGGAAGAAACCAAGAGTTCATTATGTTCATCGCTCAAGGAATGGGATGTACAGCCTGTTCCGGTATCTTTTCCTTGGTCTTCCTCGGTCTCCCACTCTTGGATTATATAGCAATGCCTGCTTGGAAATTCTGCAGGTCCGTCTTTTATCTTCATTAGAAATTTGATCAAATTTGGTATATACTATCACAGCCTTACAAAAATCATTTTTCCTACTTGAATTTTTCTTTTATCTGGCATTAATCAAGATTTCTCAAAACTTATGACCATAAGCCAAGGTATATAATACAGGGTCCGCCAGTGAAGCCTGACGGTTTTGTGAATGGGATAAATAAATAAGTTTTTGAAATGTTTTCATATATTTTTTTTATTGTAAAGAGGAAGAGTGGAAATTTACACGCAGTATCATAAAATTAGAAAAAAAAACATCATGAAGCAAAAATTATGTCGCTCAAATGTTGACCACCAATATCTCTACAGTGTACCAGTCTCTGGCAATAGTTCGTCATGACTCTCTCCAATGTTTGGCGTGGGATCTCACTAATTTCTCGCCGTATGTTCTCCTTAAGTTGATCCAAATTTCTTGGTTTGTCGAGATAAACTCTTCCCGAGTCATTATTTCTAAAAAACGTCTCGACGACGAACACCCGGTGCTCATGGGTCCACCGCTCCATTGTAACTAAACTTTCACGCGAGGAGAAGAGAATGAGACCAGTTATTAGAGAAATTACCAGTTTTGAACTGTCTGCGCAGACACACATTTTGAATTATTATAAACAAATATAGATATTTCATTTCATTCTACAATAAAGACACTACAATAAAGAATATATTACACCTGTATTAACATGTAAGTCGATACATTTTATCTCAATTATTGTAGCTCTGTATTTTATTAAACACATTATTAAAATAAATAATTTTATTATAACAATAAGTATAAACTTCTTATAACGTCGATATAATACAGTATTCTTTTTTATCATAATATAAAATGTTGACAGCACAAATTCAAGGAGTATTTTTTTTATAATATAAATTTAGTTGGCAATGCGGACGAAGTTTAAGACGCAGATCTCTGTCTTAAACATCGCTTGTATTTAGACGAGGCCATACGGTTTCACATTAGCGTTTAAAGATACATTCACTTTAACATCCGATCTTAAAGATCTAGTGTGAAAAGGGTATTACGGATATAATCAAGTCTGGTTCATCCTTACACTGCCCCCAAAAATTCCATTTCCGCTGCCTTATTTCTACTTTCATCTGAATTTGAGCAAGAGTTATCAATACTTATGAGTCTCAATATACTGTTGAAACAATCTTAATACTGCCGAAATAAAATACGGAAAAAAATTATCTCACCTAGATTTATACGGAAAAAAGTTTAAAAACCACTCTTAAAGTAAAGTTTTCTAACCAATCGAACGAAATGGCAACGTTTCCTCATTAATTCTCAATCAAGAAGGCGATTTCTTTTTAATCCCATTTTATTCCCATCACACGTAGTTTAAGGATCAGTAGCTTAAGAAAGCTATTTGAATGAAATAGCCAAAGGATAAAGAATGGTTATTTATCTCAGGACTTAAGGACTAAATGTTGAAAAATGGGAGCATCTTTGTTAGGCCAAGAATTTAGAAAATTTTAGATTCCGTGATATTTTTTTAATCAAAAATATTTGTTCATTAGAGAAATAAGAATACAAATAGCCTATTTCCGAGGCCTTGATTTCAGAGTTGGGCGTTATTTAACTAAACTTTCAGTCAACTAAAAATTTGAATGAAAATGTAATCAAACTAAATTAATCATTCTTTATTCAATCAATAATGGATGTAATCATAAATCCTTAACTAAATGATAATCATTAGTGTCAAATCATTAGTTTTCAATCATATTGTGATATTTTGTCAGAAAAATTTGAATCGCTTGAATAAATTTATATATTACATACATATATAATATCCTTATACCCAAATTCTCAATAATTTTCGGTCTTCTTGTAGCTTTCGAAAGATCATTACATTTTGCCACTCTGCTGACCAGTGTCCCCCCCCCCCCCTAAGAAGGATGGAAATGAAAATAAAAAGACACAAACACACTAGAAAATTTTAAAAATAGAGATGAGGAGCTTTTTTTTTAGGTCGTCACTTGTATTTTAGAAGTCAGGACCTTTTTTTTTTAGGTCATCATTTTATATTTACATAATTTAAATAATTTTATCTTCCGGGCACCCCCCCAACAAAAATTCCTGGGTGCGCCACTGCTACCGACCTTAGAGGAATAACATATTTGGTAATGTCTTCTTCAAATTTTTGTTGTAACAATGTTCCGGCTCTAATAGTTCTTGATTTTTGAGAAATAACTGTTTGTCTACCTTTAGAATCAATGTTTTTTTTTAATGCAATAAATGCATCGTTTCCGTGTCGTTTTTTAAGATGAGATATAAAATTCGATAAACAATTTTTTTCTACTTTGCGTTCATTTGAGTGCTATAAGAAGGTCCATTTCAACACCCGAATTTTAGTTATTGGAGGTTGGTAACACTGAATGAAATGTCAAATTCTGATGCTGTCAAGTTAACCTAATATATTCGTGGATTTTTGATTTTTTGTTAAATTTTTTTGGAAAGTTTTTCTTGAAAAGACTGAAAAGTTTTAGTTTTTTGCCTCTAGCGCCTCAGAGCTTCAGAATTTGAGATTTTTAACGTGTTTTCTATCCCCCTTTATAAAACCCCTCTCCAATTCAAGAGTCCACATATTTTGCAGTGTGTAACCCCCCCCTCCCAACTCATATTTATGATTCGTTTTTTTTAACTATCTCTCTTGCGGAAATTCCTTCTGAAATTGGGTTGTAGATCCTTCAAAGCCAGGAGGACGTCCCTTCTTTTCCTTTTTTGGTACATTGGGTAACTTCCCCTCCCCCCAATATTATAGTGGTGTTCAATGAACTTAAGTCCCCAAATAAGTTATATTCTACGTCGTATGCCTCTTTTGACAATATGGTGGGGTACTGACAGCTGACAGCACATTTCAAAACAACAAATCAGTGATACCAACATATAACAAATATTGCATAAAATGATACTGTTTGATATTAATATAAATTTATCAAATTAAAGAATAAATGGCAAAGTAGAAAAAATAGTGAAAAAAGTTTCATAAGGCCTTTTGTCTATTAGAAAACTCGTGAAAAAATCAAATCTCAATCCTGAATTTAGTTTCAATCATAACTAAAAATTTAATCATAATAATGAGTAAATATTTAATTTAGTTACCAGTGTGAATAACTGCATTATGAGTGATGTACCTTACTCATTAATCAAGTCTTGAAATTAAATTTTTAATCTCAATCATCAATCATTAGTTTGATTGCAATTTGCCCACTCTGCTTGATTTGAGATTTACGTTAAACGAGCCAAGTTTACGTTAGATTTTTTCTTCTGTATCTCTTTATGTTACAGAAAACGAAATTAGATTCTATCAACCGAATATAAGAAAGCTTATTCTTCCAAACACTGTAAATAAAGCTGTTTTTCAAAACGATGTGGTTAGCGCCGGTCTTAAGCTACGCCATGTCCATTTCCCGGGACACAAAAGGCTCTTATGAGATTATTTCTGCACATAACCACTGCACTTGTTTAGATACTTATCCTAACGATGTCAAAGAATCGTAAAACAAAAGTGGAGGAATAAAAGAAACGAAATTCTGCACTCGACATATTTTAACAAGAAAAAAATTCAGATATAAAACCGTTTATTATTCTATTTATAGGATCTCTCTTTTTGGGCACCATAAATCGGGTTGATATTTAGCCTCATTGACACAAGACCTACATCTTTATTTGTTTTGAGGTCATTCAACTTATAACCTGTACACTAAGGAAACATGGTCCTGTGACAGTGTCGAGTGGTTAACACTTTAATAGTTTCAAGGATATAAGTTTGTCCACGGAAACGTGTTTTCATTTCCGGTAACTTAACAAATTAAAGGATGGTTGCTGAACTATAGTCTAGCAAAAAGTGCAGTCTATTCAATACTCTTGTCAAAATATTACCATTAATTTATTGAAAATTGTGAATTAAAAAAAAGCAAAACTCAAAAACGGATAGAGAAAGCGACCTCCGGTTGAAATTTTAAGATCCTCCATAGTTTATTTGGTCTAGAAAAAAATTTGGGCTTTAGTCGTTTAATGCGTTTTGAGTTTACATTTTTTTAAAATAGTATAGTTTAAATTATTTGTGAAAATTGTGAATTAAAAAAGCACAACTCAAAAACAGTTAGAGATAGCGATCTACGATTAATTTTGTTGGATTATATGTTGTTCATTTAGTCGAGAAAAAAATTGAGGCTTTAATCGTTTAATGCATTTGGAGATTATACCAATTTTATAACGGCATAATTTACATCATTTGTGAAAATTGTGAAATATAAAAAAGCACAACTCAAAATGGTTAGAGATAGCGACCTGCGATTAAAATTTTTGGATTATCTGTAGTTTATTTAGTCTCGAAAAAAATTGAGACTTTAATCTTTTAATGAGTTTTGATATTATGACAATTTTTATAATGGTATAATTTACATTATTTGTGAAATTTGTGAATTAAAAAAAAAAATCACAACTCGAAAAACGGTTAGAGAAAACGACCTGAGGTTAGAATTTTCGAGTTTATTGTTGTTTGTTTAGTCTAGAAAAAATTTGATGGCTTATTAGTTTTGCGTATTTTAAAATTATGACAAATTTTAATATTGCCTGGTTTATAGAAATTTTTATCTTCGCATGGATGTATCTTAAAAACGATATATAGTAAAGATCTGCGGTTGAAATTCTGGTCCTAATTGACTTGACAACAAGTCAATTTTCGAAAAATTTTCGAAAAATTTTTCCATAATTTACGTTTTGACTATATTTAGCATGATGTCTGTCGGTCTGTCTGTCTGTCTGTCTGTCGGTACACGTGCTGAGCAAATTCGGCTAAAAGGATTTTTAGCCGAATGTCAATTGATCAATTGATCAATTTTGTAGCCAATTGATCAATTTTTGGTAAAAATCGGTTGACTACAAATGGAAGTTTACTCGTGTCGGTTCTAAGATTTTTGCGAATATTTAACAGAAAAATATTTCGAAAAAATTTATTTAACAAAAGTTGCTAGAAAAGAAATATTTAAAAACTTCTATTTGAGACATTCTTTGATAAAACGAAAAAAAATTGAAATTTTTTTCGAAATATCTATTTTTTCATACTTATATGTAACGTTTCCAAGTAATTTCTACTCTGCTGTTAGAATGTATTTTATACAAGTACTTTGTGATGGCGGTCGGTCCTGTGGTATATTCAACCTCGTATTTTGTACACGTTTCAGATGATAATAAGACAATATCCAAAGAAGTCAATTTTTGTCTGTCTGTTTGTCTGTTCATATATAAAACCGTCCATTATTTTGTTTATAGGTTATTTCTTTTTAGGCACCTCCATCTTTATCTGTTTTGAGGTCATTCAACGTATAACGTGTTAACACTAGGGCAACATGATCCTGTCACAGTGTCGAGTGATAAAACTTTAATAGTTTCAAGGACATAAGTTTGTTTGTAAATGTTTTTTGTTTCCGGTAATTATAAATAAGGATTGTCGCAAATGTGAAATAATATTTTGATTCATTGTGAATTTTTAAATAGACTGTGACAAAAGATCTACCATTACTCTGTTTATTTCGAATTATTCAAATTATCATTTGGTGTAATGTCATTTTGTTTTGTATTCACAATAGCAATTCTTTAAAACTTCACCACGAAATTCAATTAATGATTTTTTTAAAAAAGAGATAAAGTTCTTCGTAAAACGTAATTCGAAGTTAATTCTTCGTTGATCCAAGTTAACTTTGTTTGAGGGACGCAATTTCACTTCTTATCGTTCGAATAACCGATTCGATCTACTTTACTCTTAGGAATAAAACACGCACGAGGAATTGCTCTTCATGTTTATATAGTACCTGATTAGATAAAATCACTTTAACATGTATTTTAAACTTGGTTTTGTCCTGTCTTGTCTTCTTTATGTACTTCATGTAAATATAACCCTAAATTGTTGTTTATGTTAATCAAATTATATTCTCATACAGGAGACCTTATCTATGTGGGTTTAGGTTAACTTTAAATACTGAAGTACCAGGATATTTTCTAGAATATTGCTAATGATGTCTATATACTCTCCTTCAACCAACGGGGGCGAATGAACTTTAAAGATTATCCGAATTCATTAACCACATTGTTTCAATGAAATCTGTATACGAGAGATGATCAATAAATATGGATTATAGCTAAATATCATACTGAACACAGAATAGTATATTCTGTAACAAGGTTGGAATGAGAAAATTCGATGCGAGTGGAACATTCCGAGCGCGAGCCGCAGGCGAGCGTGAGGAACCACGAGCATCGAATTTTCTCATTCCAACCGAGTCACAGACCCTACTTTCTCCACGACCACCAGAAAGAAAAAAAAAATTAACAAATAATTATTTTAACAAACATTTTATCTTAACAAATAATTTATATAACATAACAAATTAATCAATTAATTAAACTAATTTATTTTATTTATTATTTGTTTAATTTTAATTTAATTTGCCGCACATCGGCCACTAATTTAGGTTAGGAAGTTATGTTGCATTTATTTAATGTAAACGTTGCGTATATCTTAATGTAACCCTACAAAAACAAAAGACAACAAGCATGGAATAGTTATTCCGTAACAAGTGATGGAATTAAATACACGCAAAATGCATAAGAAGATAAGTGCTTTAGAATAACATTCCAACTCTTGTGTTAGAATATTAACTTTCTGTAGTCAAAATTGGTTTTAGAATTGGTAAATTCTATAATGGTCGTGGAGAAACATAATTTCTGTAAATACATATAGGTAGTGTATTTCAAAAAAAAGTCAGTATAAGCCGTGGAAGAGAAAGACAGCAATATAAAGCATATTGGAGATAATCGAGCAACAAAAAACACAAAAACTATTGTCATTACTGTCATTTTTAGGATTTTGTAGTGTGGGATTATATTGTCTGCAGTTTTTTAAAATGAAGTAAACCAGTGTTAGAGATTTAAACTGTTTTTTTTTTAAATTTTAATGGCCTTTGCTGTTGTGGCAATTAGCCAGGACAATTTTTATTTGAGAAAATTTCCATGCCTGAACGGGATTCGAACCCGAGACCTTCGCAACGCAGAGCACATGTGTTACCACTACGCTACGCCGGACGGCATTTAAACTGTTAAAATATATTTTATTGAGCCATGTAAAATTTTGACAACTTGAAAAACAATGAAGCCATAGCTTGCTGTCTATGGCGGAGGCAAGGCATAAGGTGGCTGTGTCTGTGTCCAAACAAACAATGATAAAAATTATTGGACCAAACGCCGCCACAGTAGGTATGACCAAAAACTCTTATATCGTCATTTTGTCGTCTGTCTATCTGTCTGTCTGTCTCTGCGGTAAAAATTGTAGCCAAACGGCTAAACTTAGAGAGTTGAGATTTGGCATGCTTATACAACTCTTTGACCCACACATAGGAGAAATACTAAAACATCTAAAAAACATATCCCCCTAAAAATATAAACAAATATGTGCTTATTCAAAACAAATGAAAGCCCTTAGTACGTGGATTAACGATCAAAATTTTATTTTTGCAAAATAAATTATTTTGATGCGATTTTTGCCAAAATTGTCAAAAAAAAATTTTTTGTCCCACACCTGTAGCCCAGATGGTTTAAACTAAAAATCTGAAAAAAATTCTAAGTATTGTACAACCGGAATAGTACAATAATAATTTTTGATCAGATTATGTTTAATTAATGTCTGTCTGTCTGTCGGTCGGTCTGTCTGTCGGTCCGTGTACACGTGCAGAACAAATTCAGCTAAAAGGATTTTTATGAAACTTCAAATTTAAGCTTTTGACATCAATGGCACGAGTTGATCAACTTTTGGCAAAAATCGGTTAACTAGACATGAGAGTTTACTCGTGTCGGTTTTAAGATTTTTGTGAATATTTCACAACAAAGATATATTTCGAAATAAATTATTTAACAAAAGTTGCTATGAAAGCAATAACTAACAACTTTTATTTCAGACACTTTTTGATAAAGCAGCATAAATTAAACAAGTACTTTGTGATGGTGATCGGTCCTGTGGTGGCCACAGCTGATTTTTTAATTATCATATAAATTTTTCTTTTGTATGGCTAAATAGCGCACATTTAGGGAAGATAGATACCCAGTTAAATATAGTATTGTTTAAATAAAAAAAAAATAATAATAATAATAAATAATAATAATAATTAATTAAACTTGTTTCTCGACCTTGATAATAATCTTATTAACGTATAATAATAATAATAATAAATATTTCACTTTTAAAGCAGTTGTTATTTTTATTATGATCAGAGCTACAAATAACTCCAGAGTGTTATAATCAAAATAAACGTCACTTTGAACACTTGTAACTAAAATTACTTTTCTTTCAAGTTATGATGGAGTATACAACTTTTCGTAAACCGTAATAGATATTAAAAAAATATTTAAGTAAAATTTGTTTGTTTTCAAAAGCTCTATCCAAATATACCCAATACGATATATGTTCCGTTGTCCTTGATATCATGTACTTCCGGTTTTTTTCGGAAACTTTAAATACTATTTGATTTTTTGGACAAACTTTGGTCATCAAATTTTTTCTCAAACTTGCTAACATGTCGCGTTTTCAAGAAAAATCGTGTTACTCTATTTAGATACACCCAGTATATATGTACCTAATTACATGTGTTAAAATATGTTTTATTTTATTCAAATTATAGCGTTACCAAATCAATTCATCGAATAATGTCAATAATAATTTATTTAATTTATCATTAATTTCACAATATTTTATTGAATTACTTGTTATATCATATTATCTATGTAATATCACGAACAAATTTATTTGTCATGTAATCCATAATCTATATGAAATTCAACGTGTGGATCCCTTTTGTTTGATATTGCAGTTTTTAGGGTACGTCAAAATCACACAAGCCTATCATTTATGACAAATTTGACACGAAAATACCAGGCGTCAAATTTTAAAATTTCCTCCATTATTAACGGGGATTTTTTGAACTGACAGAAAAATCTCCAGAGCTGTAGGTCTGAAGCGTCTGTACCGTATACATCATTTAATGATTTTAATCCAAATAGATCAGTCTAAGCTGATTTCATTCGTCATGCGATTTCATGTATTCCTACGCATTTTCAATAATTGTTCAATGACTTTAAACTTTTTTTGTGCTTTTAATTAGCTCTTTCCAATAATAAATAACTACAAGTATTAAGATTTTATAAAACACTAGTGGTTGTACCCGTGCTTCGCTGCAGTATTTCACTACTTTAAAACGAAGAAAATAGAACATAACGCTCACAACGTTAAAATATATAAAACGGTAATATAATTTGCAAGTAACTATTAGACGATGGGAAATACAGAAATCTCCAGCACTACCATCTATTGGTAAGTTCCGCACCAAATAGTGACATACATGTACAACTTTAAACATTTCTGTGCATCTCTCTGAAGACGGGCGCAGAAAATATTCGGTCCGGTTAGCCTAAACATCTAAGATGGTAAATTCTTAGAGGCACTGTGTCGGCATTCTGGTGGTCTATCCCAGCGTTTCTCAACCGGGGGGCCGCAAAGTCATACAATATCGAAACATGAAAATATAATAAAAATGCACTCAATCTTGCAAGATATAAATTTTATCCATATTTATAAATTTCTTACATTTATATTCATAAATATTTACCTTTCATAACATAAATAAAATAAATATTCTAATTATTTTTATACATAATTTACTTATTTTGACAACTACCCAGCAAACATTCAACTAACGGCCGAATGCCGGCAAACTGCTTTTATGCTGGTATATTACTGGCACAAAAAGTAAGTGCAACGCCAGTATTAATAATGTACTTCACATTTGTATTTCGCATTCCGCCTATACGAAGTACTTTACCAGCATTTTATAAGCACTCTTCTTCACTCATACTTTTTACTTAAAACCATCAGAAATAAATCTTGCAACTAATGCGATTATTTTGCACTTTACCGTTGCTGGGCCGGCAACTGATACATCATTGGGCCAGTAACGGCCACGGGGACACCGGGGTACTGGCCCATTACTTTCAATGCCGGGGAGTATGTGCTTTACCAGTACTGGCCCGTAGAAAAATGTTTGCTGCGTAATTTAAACTACAGGCTATTTCAAACGTTTAAGTTGTCACTAGCTAACTTTATAATGAGTAAATGGACTTTTACTAAACAAAATGATCAAAAGTTTCATTCAATTGATAAAAATTACTAGATTTGAAAATATAGTTTCGCTTTAACCAAATAAACAGACTATAAGTAGACTATATCAAGGTAAAATAAATTGTATGCTTCGGTTGATGGGATTCTCTGACAATGGTTCGCGTTGGAGGTACTTCGAGTATTTTCAAGTTGTACTTTGAAGTAGGTACGACTTGAAAGTGCAATATTTTTTATTATATATTTTTTTAATTGCTCTCCGAGCTACAGATAACTCAAGCGTAAGAATGCGAATGTGTTTAAATTAAAATGGAAGGCACTTTGAACACTTGTAAATAAAAATACTTTACTTTCAAGTCGCTATAGGGAATATAATCGTCATTTAAAAATATCACAGTTTTTTGTCAACTGTAAAAGATATTAAGAAAATCAGCTGTGGCCACCACAGGACCGACCGCCATCATAAAGTACTTGTTGCAAATTGGTTTGTAATGTTTTCTACAATAATTTCAAAACTGTATTACTGTGATAAATCATATTTTGAATGTTATCTTCTCAAATATTTTTAATATCAGCCCTGCTTACGAAATCCTGTAAACTATGAAAATTCACAGTTTATATATTTTTTCAGATAAACAGGTTTCGTCGCATAAATGTTTACGTAATTTCTGCTAATGATATAAAAATAAAATTTCCTTATCAACTTATTTAAGAGGATTAATTATTTTTTTAATCCCATACTAATTCATTTGTGGTTAACAAAACATCGAGATAACATTAAAATGTCTTTCTTATAAATTCTAAGTTATTTTTTGTACGTATTTTAACATTGAATATATTGGGTCTCGTGAAAGTGTAGTTATTTTTGGAAATTTGGGTATTAAATCAAAAACTATATCTCAAAAATGGTAAGAAATAGAGACCTAAGGTTTAAATCTTTAAAAAAATTAGTTTTACGATGTTCTTTCTGTAATATTTGGTCCGTAATGACCTAAAACTAATTGGTAAAAATTTGATTTTATTTTGTAAATTTAAAAAATTCATTTCTCAAAAATGGTAAGAGGTAGAGAGTTGAGGTTTGAATTTTTGGAATTCTTACACCTTGTTTTGTCTAGAAAAAAATAATGTTTGGTCCGTAATGACCTAAACCTATTAAAAATTTTGATTTTTTTGTAATTTTAAAAATTCATATCTCAAAAAAGGTAAGACAAAGAGATTTGAGGTTTGAATTTTTGGAATTCTCACACCTTGTTTTGTCTAGAAAAAATTAATGTTTGGTCCGTAATGCTCTAAAAGTATTGAAAATTTTGATTTTTTTGTAATTTTAAAAATTCACATCTCAAAAAAGGTAAGAAATAGAGACTTGAGGTTTGAATTTTTGGAATTCTCACACCTTGTTTTGTCTAGAAACATATAATGTTTGGTCCGTAATGACCTAAAACTATTAGGGAAAATTTTGAAACTTTTTGTAATTTTAAAAATTCATATCTCAAAAAAGGTAAGACAAAGAGATTTGTGGTTTGAATTTTTGGAATTCTCACACCTTGTTTTGTCTATAAAAAATTAATGTTTGGTCCGTAATGACCTAAACCTATTGAAAATTTTGATTTTTTTGTAATTTTAAAAATTCATATCTCAAAAAAGGTAAGACATAGAGATTTGAGGTTTAAATTTTTGGAATTCTCACACCTTGTTTTGTCTAGAAACATATAATGTTTGGTCCGTAATGACCTAAAACTATTGAAAATTTTGATTTTTTTGTAATTTTAAAAATTCATTACTCTAAAAAGGTAAGAAATAGAGACTTGAGGTTTGAATTTTTGGAATTCTCACATCTTGTTTTGTCTAGAAAAATATAATGTTTGGTCCGTAATGACCTAAACCTATTGAAAATTTTGATTTTTTTGTAATTTTAAAAATTCATATCTCCAAAAAGGTAAGAAATAGAGACTTGAGGTTTGAATTTTTGGAATTCTCACACCTTGTTTTATCTAGAAACATATAATGTTTGGTCCGTAATGACCTAAAACTATTAGGGAAAATTTTGAAACTTTTTGTAATTTTAAAAATTCATATCTCAAAAAAGGTAAGACAAAGAAATTTGAGGTTTGAATTTTTGGAATTCTCACACCTTGTTTTGTCTATAAAAAATTAATGTTTGGTCCGTAATGACCTAAACCTATTGAAAATTTTGATTTTTTTGTAATTTTAAAAATTCATATCTCAAAAAAGGTAAGACATAGAGATTTGAGGTTTGAATTTTTGGAATTCTCACACCTTGTTTTGTCTAGAAAAAATTAATGTTTGGTCCGTAATGACCTAAAACTATTGAAAATTTTGATTTTTTTGTAATTTTAAAAATTCATTACTCTAAAAAGGTAAGAAATAGAGACTTGAGGTTTGAATTTTTGGAATTCTCACACCTTGTTTTGTCTAGAAAAATATAATGTTTGGTCCGTAATGACCTAAAACTATTACGGAAAATTTTGAAACTTTTTGTAATTTTAAAAATTCATTTCTCAAAAAAGGTAAGAAATAGAGACTTGAGGTTTGAATTTTTGGAATTCTCACACCTTGTTTTGTCTAGAAAAATATAATAATTGGTCCGTAATGACCTTAAACTATTAGGGAAAATTTTGAAACTTTTTGTAATTTTAAAAATTCATATCTCAAAAAGGTAAGAAATAGAGACTTGAGGTTTGAATTTTTGGAATTCTCACACCTTGTTTTGTCTAGAAAAATATAATAATTGGTCCGTAATGACCTTAAACTATTAGGGAAAATTTTGAAACTTTTTGTAATTTTAAAAATTCATATCTCAAAAAAGGTAAGAAATAGAGACTTGAGGTTTGAATTTTTGGAATTCTCACACTTTGTTTGGTCTAGATACCTAGATCTAGAGCCACCTACACAGAGGTGGCTTTTTGGGAAGGTGTGGTTGAATTTGAGACGCGCAATGGTGGTAATTAAACCTCTTGGTATACTGGAATTATACCGCGGTTGGTTTGGTATATTAGGATGTAAAAATCCATATTGTTGACCTTTGCTGGTGATTGATCCTTTGTGTTCGTTGTTCCATTCTTTCCAAATGCTTTGTTTAAAATGTAACTTGTTGTTTTCTACTGAGAGTGGAATGTTATAATTATGTTCTGATGTTATGGCTTCTTTCGCTAGTGAGTCTGCTATTTGCTTCTAGTAAATACCTGAATGACCCTTTATCCATGCTATGGTGATTTGTATATTCCTTTCCTTTAATTGCTTGATAGTGTTTAATATTTGGTTAATGATATAGGGTTTTTGTTACTTGATAAATACAAAATATTCTAACATTATTAGCCATAATTTAACCATGAATTAAAAAAATATAAAAAAAAAGACAAAAACTGCCATATTTTTCAAAAACACAATCTGATCTTAAATTCCTCTCGTACATTTCCGGCTCAGATCAATATGCATTGCCTATAATTTTTTCAAATTTTTAGTTTAATCCTTTTTGGTAAAAGGGTGCGCGACAATGACTTATGCAGATTTTTGGCTAAATTCGTGTTAAAAAAAACGAATTTCTAAAAACTATCTATCGTTCCGTAATCTACGTCTCAAGAACTTTCTTTTGATAAGGCACAATAAATTTGAAAAAAAAAAAACATTTTTTTTATCTACGACACCAAAAAATCGATATTTTTCGAAAAATTTATCAGATAAAGTATTCCTGTTGAATTATTTCGGTTCCCATCGTGCATTAGGATTTTTTTTTTTTTTTTTAGATTTTTAGATCAATCCCTTTGGGAGATTGACACATTTTTGGCAAAAATCAAATTTTAAAAAAAATGATTTTTTTAATATAAAAATTTGTTTGTTGATCTACGCATTAAGACTGCGTATAACCCCTAGAGGTTACCAATTTCGTATACAATACTAACAATCTGAAATAAAATTAGTATCAATATATACATCAAATTTTGCAACGAATTTTTATCTATTTAATAGGATATTTTTAATTGTAGAAACATTTATTGTAAAAATATTATCGCTCAATAACTTAATAATTGACATCATCAACATTGTTCTGTAATTTTTTAAATCTATTTATGGGTTTCAAATAACTTTTATATTTATATAGTTTTGTGTAGAAATGTTTAAATAATACCTCAACATTTTTTTCGACTTGATTACTTATAGTTTAGAACCTTCGTCGAAAAATATTATTCTTGTAGATAATGGAATGACACTTGGTACACGTATTCTTCACAAAAATTAAATCATTTTTACCCGTAACACCTATATTGAGAACCGCGGCAAATTCAAGATGGCAGCAAATATAGACTACCAAGTACAATAACTATAAGTATTTTTCACAATAGAACAAAATAGCTAAAAACATTTTTGTAGAATACAGCTTTAGCTACAATTTGCCGCATCGTACGCAATTATGCGTCGATTGGTTTACAAGATGGCATCTATAATGCAATTTGCTTATTTAATATTACATAACAGTTTTTTCTACAATTTAAAATATCCTATTAGATAGATAAAAATTCGCTGCAAATTTTGATATATAGATTGTTATTAATTGTATTTCCGATTATTAGTTTTGTATAGGAAACTATTGAGAACTATAGGGTTGTGCGCCGCCTTAAGAGGTTTCATTTGGTATGGCCACTCAAGATTTAAAAAAATATATATTTTTTATTAAATTCATATTTGTTTATATTTATCCCGCGCTGTATTTTTTTGAACTCTGTAGTTTTCTTGTATGTAGGTCAGAAAGTTGTACAAGTTCGCCAAATTTCAACTTTCTATGTTAAGCCGTTCGGCTACAATTTCTACCGTACAATCAGACATACAGACAGATAGACAAATGAGTGACGTTATAAGGATTTTTTTTGGTGGGCATACCTACAAAATCCTAAAAAAGACAGTAAATAAATAAGATTATTTTTAAATTAATATTCTCACAAATCTGGGTAAAAATATTGGACATTTTGTTGGTCCGCAATAAGTTTTAGATTGATAAACACTGCCATAGAACATTTTGGAAAGAAATCTTGTTTTAAAATAAAGTGGGAGATTGTATTCTTTTGTTTTATTGAACCTGTCTGAGCTTTTGCGAGGTATTCCAAGAGTCGACGTATATTCAGTTTTTAAATAATCGAGCAACATTTTTTAATTTTATCAGATTATTTTAGATCTTTAATTTCCTGTTTGTTTTTAAAAATATAGCTTTAAATATTGATATTAGAAGCTGGTATCTCAGAAAAAAAAAATGATATATAGTATGCTTTACATTTTTGTCCATATTAGTAAAATAGAGAACTAAATCATAAGGTTTTCAAAACTCAATTTAAATGTAAAATTACTAGAATCGTTGTAATGGAAAAATTTACGCAGAGATGAACTCAGGACAAAATCACAGTTCTCAAATATACAAAAACTGATGTAATTAGCCAGATTCACACATATTTCATGTGGACCATAAGTTTAAAATTTTGTAGTCCGTCTCTGTATGGGCTTGATTATTTTGTGCGCTCTTCCGAATTTTGTAATTACTTGTTTGTGGATTAATTTTGAAGTTCGTTTAGTTATTTACCGGTTGATATTATTAAATATGCATACATGCATATGCTTACGAGAAATTTCCATTAACGTATCTTGTCTCTTATGTTTTTGTTTTATAGATTATTCACGTGAATGTCAAATAGACATTAGTAACTGATGGGAGAAATTGCAATTTACTATTCAATTCAATTCACTGCATTTAAAATAATAATCTGTTCTCTTTATAATCATCATTTTCGCAGCAAAATATCTTCGAATCAACATGGGTTTATCAGAATGAAGTCAACTGAAACAAATCTTATGCCTTTCTCACACTACATTTTGGTATTACCCAAGGTTCAGTTCTCGGACCGCTACTATTCTTAATATATGTTAACGACTTGCCTCTCGCTATGAAATCTAAATCAATCTTTTACGCTGACGATACAACATTATTAAATTGCAACCATGATCTAGATTCCCTTATTATGGAAAACGTTTCTCTGGTGAACAGTGCAAACTCTTGGTTGTCTAGCAATAAACTAATTTTAAATGCAGATAAAACCCAGACCCTGCTACTAAGTACCAGAAAACATGATTTTGCCAATCCCTCTTTCGTTAAATTTCTTGGTATCCACGTTGATCCTTACCTTCGTTGGGATCAGCACGTGGATGTACTTAGTCGTAAACTGCGATCGACCGTGTATCTAGTAATGAATCTGAAGCATGAAGTCAGCATAGATGTTGTATTAAAAGCCTATTTCTCCCTCTTTCAGTCCCACCTAACTTATGGGTTAATAATCTGGGGACATTCACCTGCAGCCAAAAGAATTTTCAGCTTACAACGTAAAGTTGTAAGAATAATTGCCAGTGCTCCTTTTAGAGCGGATTTTCGAGATCTTTTTGTAAAGCTGAAAATAATGTCATTGCCTTCACTATTTATTTATTTGTGTCTATTGTTTGTACGCAAAAACTTACCCAATTATATCACTTTTAGTGAAACGCACGAGCACAACACGCGTTGTAAAAATAATATTCGTGGTAAGTTTTTGCGCTTAAATAAATCCAGGAATTGTTCAAATTACTTTGCTGTGAAATTTTATAATCTTTTACCAGAGACTATTACTACACTACCACTAGACAAATTCAAACTTAAACTTAAACACATATTTATAAATAACCCATTGTACACAATTGATAAATTTAACAACGTTAATTTTGATGAACTTTTATGACTTTGTCTCTAATATTGTATTGACTGACTGAAAGCAGTTCTTCGTATTTGTAATTTGGTCAATAAAACTATTATTATTATTATTATTATTATTATTATTATTACATAGCCACATCACAATCAAAATATTTAGTTGACTGTGTTTATACCGATTTCACTAAAGCCTTTGACAAAGTAAGTCACAAAATCCTGCTCGACAAAATGAGTGCCTTTGGTTGCAGCCCAGAAGTTAGTCTTTTCCAGTCTAATCTAACATAAAGAAGAACTAAAGTTAGAGTCAATGACACGGAATCGAATTCCTTTATCCCTACATCTGGCGTACCTTAAGGAACAATTTTAGGCCTATTTCTATTCCTCCTACTCATTAAAGATTTACCTTTGGAAGTAGTAACCAGTGAGTCACTTCTTCATGCAGACGATCTTAAGCTGTTTCGTGTAATCAACAAATCGGAGGACTGCCTGCTGTTGCGAAAAGACTTAAATAGCGTTGTGAACTGGTGCGAAAAAAAAATCAAAATGAATGCAAAGTAATATCTTTTACACGTAATATAAACAAAATAACCCACGATTACCATATTAAAAATATAGTGCTGCTTAGAGATAGTAAAGTAAAAGAATTAGGTGTACAATTTAGACACGATTTTAGTTTTAATAATCACAAAGACAATATAGTGAATAGTGTCCTAAACACTTTAGGATTTATACTAAAAAACAGTGGTAGTTTTAAGATATCTACAAATTGGTTACTGTACTGTGCACTAGTTCGACCTAAATTAGAGTACGCAAATACAATCTGGAGCCCAGAAACAATGTCCCACAAAAATCAAATAGAAAAAGTACAAAAGAGATTTGTAAGAAACCTGACTCAGAAATTAATCGGAACATATCCTTTTCGAATCTCTTATGCAAACCAGTTAAACCAAAAAAACCTAGCTCTCAATAAGAGCAAGTAATTTTAAAGATTAGAATGGAGACGCGACATCAACACTTTGAATTGATTGAAGCTAGATGCCCTAGAACTTCTTCAAAATTTCAGAATCTATGTACCACTGAACAAAATTATTATTATTATTATTTATTTAAAAGAACTGAAGCCAATGGCTTGTAAAGTTCTTATAGAAAAATTACAATATTTCACATTGTTGTGATACAGGAAAGTTGAAAGAAACAAAACAATTTGATAAACAACTAAAATCAAACAATAACAAATATAAAAAGTGTACAAAAACAGAAAATTTCAGTTTATGGGGATAGTAGCAATTGATTTTAAAGGTCCAGTCTATTTTTAAAATTGTTCACACTTGGGGCAGACACTACACTTCCAGGTAGATTGTTCTAGTCATAAAACACTCGGTTTGAAAGAAACTTGGCCCGAACGTTCTTACGGAACTTTTCGTAACATAACTTTAACGAATGTCCACGTAAACGAGAATCTACATTAAGTACAAACAAACCAGTAAGATCAGCATCAAAATTCCGATGGAGTACACGGTAGGTAGTTATAAGATCACCACGACTTCTGCGGTTTTCCAGTTTGGGCAAATTAAGTCTTCGAAATCTCTCATCATAGGGAAGTCTGTTGAAACCAAATGGTAAGCGCGTAGCACGTCTCTGGACTCTTTCCATAATGTCAATATCTTTTCTAAGACTTGGTGACCAAACAAAAACGGCGAATTCTAGATGTTGGCGAATATATGTGGTGAAAATTTTGCGTACTAATACAGGAGATTGCCTAGCAAATGCTCTAGAGATAAGGTACAACACACGATTTGCTTTCTTAACACAATTGATCACATGTGTAGACCAACTGAGGTTTGTGCATATTGTCAATCCCAAATCAACCTGTTCAGTAACGGTTGGATAGTAATACCGTTAAGGTAGTACTGCAACCTAGGATTGTTTATGCCTAGATGAAGAACACTAGTTTTATTTATATTAACTGGTATAAGCCAGGTCGATGACCATTCAAACAGATTACTAATGTCATTTTGAAGTTCATCATACTGAGCATCAAAATGATCATTCTAGTACGCAAGCAAGTCTCTGATAGCGATGCAGCTATCTTTTATGACAATTATAAAAAGTTTGTTAATATAAAAATAAATTAAACTAGTTAAATGGTATTTTATTGTATATTTGCTTATATTGTGTTTTATTCTTCTATATTATTAGTATTTCTAAATTATTGTTTCTATAATTGTATTGGATTTTTTTCCCAGTACTATGTAACTGGACTTGTGCACTACTGTACATATCTGCATAGTTACTGGTTAAATAAATAAATAAAAGCCAACGTCTTTCTCTCTCTCTCTCTCTCTCTCTATCCGCAGGAGCACTTTTCACTTGAAAACAGTTTATCCATTTTTTATGCAGTTTTTCTATCTGTATCTACGATAATTAGAAAAAAAGACATTGTTCCTTTTAATTTAATAGGATTAAAACATATTAAGATCTAGAATGGTCTAAGATCTAAGACCTTATTTGCAATATGATCTATAGGTTCCAAGCAACACAGTTTTAATCTCATATCACTGAGGTTGTGACTAAGTAAGCCGATGTGGTATGCTTAATGTAGATTTTTTAATCACATACTCAACCTACCAATGATACTATACGCATTAAAAACTCAGTACAGTATCTGAAACTAAGTTCAAAAGTAGTGGGTAGAGTACGCAGCCTTGCTTGACACCAATTTAAATCTGTTAGTTACACAAGTTTAATATTTGAACCTTACTCTTTACGTATTCGGGGATTGTTTAAAATTATTGAATTAAAGCTATCTTGTTATTTCTTTTCATTAATTACTTTTTAGAAAGCAAATATTGGACATTCTAATTGAGACAGAGAAGAAGAGAGTTTGTTAACTAAAACATTTTAATGTTGGGCTTAAATTAAAAAATCAGCAAACGAGATTATCGATTGAAATCTTAATTTAAATTAAAATTTTACGGTTCTCAAGTACAGACTTAATTAAAAACGAGCTTTGATTACGCCATGAGACACAAATATTCTTAAATCAACTTTGATTATCACATTTTTAGTATATGTCCAAGATTGTGAAAGAGTTATATCTGTAATAAGACGAAAACTTTGGCAATTTATTTCTTGTTCATTTGAGGAAGAAAAACCGTAGTAAACCCAACTTTTGAAACTTTCAGTAGACTTGCTGTATAACTTTAGTTTTGCTGTAAATTTTTCTTTTGTTGTTATTTGAGAGATTTGTTTAATTTTTGTGACATAGTCTACTGCAGATATTTCAGTTATTTTACTGCAATTTAAAATGATATATTACATATTATATTGTATTTAATATGTTGTATTTTCTTTTGGTTATTTATCAAACACAACGAGAAAGTAAGTGGTCCGTTTATCATTTAAAAATTATGTTGTCTCTGCAATATTATTTCACAAATTTTTTAAATAAACACACATATATAACAGTTATTTATGCAGTTAATACGTGAAGGAGTACCGGAAATAATTGCACGACAAAAGAGCCAATAAAATAGTCGATAGAAAGAAAAGATAGATAAGAGTCAAGAAATCAATTAGTCGGCTACAAATTAACAAACTATGATCCGTTTTTGAAATCAGGAATCACTTTCACTATAATTATTGTCAGGTACGCAGTTTGTTGTAAACTGTACGATGTCTGTTCAAAAAGTATCGCGAATTTTGAATTTCCGCGGGTGACGTATATTCGATTTTTGATTTTTTTGTGGCGTTATGTTGGTGCTCATGTCTCTCACTTATGCCTACAAGTTCGGCCATTTCGAATGTTCAGTTAATTTTAGACAGTTGCTTTGCTTGCACGTGTTTTGGCTCGTCTTCGATTTTTGCCTATACCAAAAATGGATCAAAGAATCTGTATCAAATTTTGTGTGGAAAACAAAATTAAGTGCGCGGACACATTCCGAATGTTGACTGTGGCATATGGTGAAGCTATCTTGGACCGAAGCAACGTTTATTGGTGGTACAAAATGTTCTCAGAGGGCCGAGAAGATGTGAACGACGAAGAGCGTGCCGGACGCCCGAGCACTTCAACAACAGACGAAAACATTGATGAAGTGAAGAAAATAGTATTGGCCAATCGTTGAATCACCGTTAGAGAAGTTGATGAGGACCTAAACATATCGATTGGCTCGTGCCATTCGATTTTTACCAATGATTTGGGCATGAGACGGGTCGCACATCGTTGCTTGTGTTCAAATTTTTGGCCAAAAACAACACACTAATAATGCCGCAGCCACCGTATTCCCCAGATCTGCCCCCTGTGACTTTTTCTTGTTCCCTTGACTTTCTCAGTGCGTTATGGTGCCATGGTCCCTGATTTTCTCATCCCTGAATTAAGTCGCCGTCGAATTCCTCTAAGGAGGGTATGGTTTCAACAGGACGGGGCGACAGCCCATACCTCACGGGGCTCCATGGCCCAATTCAGAAGATTTTTTCCTGGTAAGCTGATCTCGCTCCCAGGTGATATCGAATGGCTGGCACGTTCATCCGACTTATCTCCTTGTGATTTTTATCTGTGGGGTTATCGCAAGGGGAGAGTTTATCTCGACAAACCAAGAAATTTGGATCAACTGAAGGAAAACATTTGGTGAGAAATTCGTAAGATCCCTCGCCAAACAATGGATAGAGTCATGACGAACTTTTCCCTTCCCAGAGACTGGTACACTGTAGATAAATTGGTGGTAGGGTGACCATTTTCTTAAGAAGGCAATGCGGGACAGAGCAAAAAAAAAGGTCCTCACCTCCCAAATCCAAGTGAAGAGCAAAAAAAAAGGTCCTCATCTCCCAAAATTCAAGTGAAGCATCTTAATGCGGGACAAAATGTTAAAATGCGGGACGAATGGTCACCCTAATTGGTGGTCAACATTTGAGCGACATAATTTGTGCTTCATGATGTTTTTTTCTACTTTTATGATACTGCATGTAAATTTCCCTGTATTATTCCGAATTATTTATTCATAAACTTTTTAAGATGGGAAAACGATTCATTTTTTGCTCAGCACATTACAATTATATTAATAAAATAAAAAGGATTTGAGACCATAAATTTAAAATATATTTATTGAAATAAATTTTCCAATTACTTGTACACGAAAAAAAAAAACCGACACGGAAAAAAGCGCACACGAAAAAAAGCGCACACGAAAAAAAGCGCACAAGAAAAAAAGCACACACAGAAAAGAGCTAGGTACGCTTTTTTCCGTGTACTATATCTCAAATCAATTTTAAATAAATCGTTGGAAACTATTACACAGTAAAAAATAATTGTTTGCGTGCCTTAATATATAATGGACCAAAAATAATAGCATGAGATAGAAAAGAGTTATTAACTTTATTATTTATTAATATTTTTCTATCTATTGATATATATGAATGTATTAAATGACCATTTAATATTAAAATTGTATCTAAATGAAAAATCTATCTAAAATATCCAGCAGTTAATATTATTTTATCGATATATTTACATACAATTCGAACAATTTTTGCAGTTAAATAAATATAAAATCATTTTTCATGTAGCATATTTGGTTATTTAGTATTTTAATTTATAAGCATCAGATATGTTTTGACGTGAAATATATCAAATAAATTTTGAAAAAGTTTATTAATTGACTTTTATAAACGTTATTTAGAATGAAAATAAATTGGAAAATATTAATAAAGATAGTGATTTTTTTATATACATATTTATTTTTAATAATAATGCCTATTATTTATTTGTCGTTTCTATTTTTCACTCTTAATTTAAGTATGCCACGACATTTTGAATTTTATATTAACAAATAAAAACTGAGAAACCTAATATATTTAATAAAACATCAAAAATACTTTTTTATGTTTTCTTTTATGTATTTAATAAATAGGAAATGTAAAATATTTTATTAATATTTTTTAATCATAATACTTTTATGTTTACAAGTCTTTTTTGTAATTAATTTCGCAGTTTATTATCGGTGAAATCAATATTTAATAATCCACATTGTGTAGAAGTAGGTAAATAGTAAATAATACAATTGGAAATATTCCACAAAATATTTTATTGTTAGGCCAAACAAACCGAATATATATCAAGGTTTAATAAAATATTTCCAAGTGCGTTCTTTACTATTTATTCAACATGTTACAGCTACATCTATCAGTATTATTAGAAGTATGTACTTTCTTTCAATTAAAGCTAGCATATCTAAACAAAGCAAGAGGATAGAATAGAGGTAGATATAACAGAAGAACTGGAAAAAGCCATTGCCAAAGCTAAATTTGGGAAAACTTCCGGAATTGACGTGATAACGATGGAGAAAAGCCGTTCCAGAAGTAGATCTGTAGATCTAGATATTTGCAGATAAAAATTGGTATACTGCAGGGGTGTATATTGAATTCACTACTCTTTACAGTATTGCTGGATACAGCTAATAAAAACGCCAGAAGAAAAATTTAAAAATACCCGGTAGGTCTATGAAAATGAAACAGGTTAGTATTTCGGAGCTATGGTATGCAGACGATAAGGTTCTTATCGCTAACAATGAAGAAAGTCTTCAAGGTAACCTCGATATCTGAAATTATTGGCTGAGTAGAATAAACATGAAAATAAGCTGTGAGAAAACAAAAAACATAAGTAGAAGACCGGAAAAATACCTTATAAAATTGGAAGGAAAAACGTTAGAATACATCGACCAATTCAGTTTTCTGTGATTCAGTCACCGTGAGAATTAAAGACCTGAAACTTCACTCTTCGGAGTGAAAGGCTCGTGCCCAACATAAAAGTAGCAGTACGATAGTGAAAACTACGGCTCGGTACGACTACTGTGATGAATATAATGGTGTCACGGCTTTAGTTTTCTAAGTGCTTTGTTTGTTTATGCGTATTAACTGAACTTTTAATTATTTCTCATAGTTGGACAATCTTTAAACTTTGGACGTTCTGTAGTTGCATTGCAATATTGTGAATTTTATTGCATTGTTCCAAAGCTTTTAGCAAGTCAACAACTAAACTCAATGAATATTCACAAGTAACAAGAAAGTCGAATAAAATACATGTAACCAACTTCCAGCATCTGAATTAACTATTCTCAGATTTAGATCACGACTTAAACTAGATTATAATCACGTGTGAACTTCTGTTTTTAAATACATACATTTTGAACTTGGGAAGTATGTTAGAATTAAGTGGTTTAGTTTACTCCGCTACGAAAATTATAGTTTTGAAAGCAATAAAGTCTACGAGATTATATTTCGGATTATTTAAACATCACTCTCAATGAGGAATCACAGCCAATAAACCGGACATCGTCCTGTTGGATTTCGAGACAAAAAACAA
Source organism: Liopterus haemorrhoidalis (assembly GCA_963971575.1). Taxonomy (NCBI): domain Eukaryota; kingdom Metazoa; phylum Arthropoda; class Insecta; order Coleoptera; family Dytiscidae; genus Liopterus; species Liopterus haemorrhoidalis. The sequence continues at coordinate 11,451,647 of OZ020622.1, read as the reverse complement.
TTTTGCCAGTGAATTATAATGTCCAGCTGAGAAGAACACTCTTAATGAGGACGAATAGAGTACCAAGTACCTGGATCTCATATCTGAGCTAAGAATGATGTATCCAGGTTAATCTGTGAAGCTCGTAGACTTGATTTTGTGTGTATTGCGTGGCCTTAAAGCTGATTTTAAGAGAGAAATTGAGATCATTCCCGTCTGCAGACCATCTGCCTATAATAATAATAATAATATTTATTTCATGCTGGATATCTTATGACCTATATTCAGTATATATATGAAAAAACCATTGAACAAAAGTTGAAAAACATTTGAAAACATTGAAAAATGAAAATACAATATCAAATGTTATAGATAAGAGATATATATATATATGTATATAAGGTATGATGGAGTTTCTCAACGAATTTAAATATTATAAATAAAAATTTAATCTATATTATAAATTACATATCTTAAAAATAAAAAAAAAAAATATATATATGATTTTTAAATTATTTGTTTAGTTCTCTATTTACTGGTACCATTTTCTATTTTAATTTTGATACATTGTTATAGTTTTTATTCCTAATGACTTGTTCAGTGCATTTACAACATTTTTTATTGTTAATATCTTCAGTTTGTTTAATATTTTTTCATGTTTTTATTCTTAATAATTTTGTTTATAGTTTTTATCTTTTATATTTGTTCATTTGTACAAAACTTTTTTTGATTCTGTATTCACGTGTGCATTGATACGTAATGTTGCACGACGTTCTTATTTACTGATTTCTTTCTCTTTGCAGACTGAAGATGTGCAACTTTATGCACGAAACGTATCTGTAATGTTTTAATTAATTGACGAATATACAAGATAGTGTTTTATTTATATATATATATATATATATATATATATATATATATATATAAATTAACAAAGAAAAAAATAGATTACGTTTTGGTGTATTTACTGAAAGTAATATTCGAAAATTCGTCCGAATTGTAAAGACAATTTTCAATAAGTAGGTATTTTATTGAGCTTAAACTTAAATAATCTAAATGACATTTTTTTTAAAGAATCTGGTAGGTAGTTAAAGAAGGTGGCTGCCAAAAAAATACCATTCCTAGATTTAGACAAGGAAGATAGGTATTTAGACAATTCTTGGTAGTCTGATGTTGCCACCAGAGCGACATTGTAATTATGTCTAGAGGATACGGTTACATACTTGTTCGGGTTTTCTTTAATGTATACCAGACAAACATAAACAAATAAACTATAAAAAACAAAATATAATGCAATAAACAGTGCTGCTCGGATCGCTTCGCATTGTATGAATGCTGGATTTGATGTTTATTGGTCAAAATTCGCCAGGGTTTGGGATGCGGCCGAGTACTGGGATAAAACTCCCTCGACCTTCTCTGTGGATGCTAGAGATGAGCGGCTTGCTTGTGCCGAACACTGTGAACAAACCTGGACCGTACGAGCGAGACTACAAACCCTCCTAAATGTTTAAATTTTAAGTCAGGTATGTGGTATTAATAATTGTTATCTTGGGTGACCTAACCTAAACTAAAAGCTTCAATTTAAAGGAAAATCGAGACTTTCCAGCCTGCAGGACGAATTACATCTCTCTAATTTGTAGAATACAGAAAGTAGCGCTGCTAGGATCGTTACGTATTATGAAGATGATCGATCGTATGTAGGTTCTATGACTGCAGATTGTCAGGGATTGGGATCCAGCCGAGTGTTTTAGCTCCACTAGCATCTAGTATGACGTGGCTCAAACATTACTGAATCAGTAAATCGCGAGAAAAGAAAAACAAAAAAGAAATTATAAAATAATGATAATAACAATAATAATGCTGCTCTCTGCGTGCTCAACTACCATCTTAAACATGCCTATAGTATCGATCCAATACCGGTTGTACTGTACATCCTTTTTGATATAGAATCGGTGGTGGAAAATTCCAAGTGCTGCATTTATTGGAATCCTTCCCCACCTTGAGGTTACTGACAGCCACTAATCCAGATAAAACTCTCCTAGATATCGAGACCAAACCGATGTTCGTGATCGACTTCTCAAGTCCAGATGAGACGATTATCTTTCTCAAGGAAAAGAAAAAAAGGTCCCAGTATATGAATCTCTTGTCCGAGCTTAGAAAGCTGTATCAGGGTATAAAGCTTGTGGTCCTGATAGTTGGTGTTTTGGGTAGTATGAATGTCTACTACCGAAAGGAAATCTAGTCCATTCCCTCCTGCAGATCTTCTGCCACCTCTTTGATCTGCAGGATGCAGAAAGCAGTGTTGCTCGGGTCACACCGCATTGTACGGGCACTGAATCTGGCATAATTTCCATCTGCATCCCTTCTTAAATGTTTATTATCTATTATCGTTTTATTAATTCTGATGTCCTAGATTTTTTCTAACTAAACAGAACCAAGTTAGATAAATTGATCGTATTTACTAGTGATTATTACACTATTTTTAATGTGTGGGGAAAAATAAAGTACTTTATATCTAAAAAGTAGATAATGAGGTTAGGTTTAGTTAGTAAAAATCTAGGACAGCAGAATTAGTAAAATGAGGAAAACGATAATAGATAATAAACATTTTACGAAGAGATTTCCATTCTTTCACTGGCAAAACTGGTGTGTGTATGAACTCTTGTCATATCGCCAGGGCCGCTGAGAGGACTTCTGGGGCCCCAGGGATAAATTTCTTTGCGGGCCGCCGGAAGAAACTTTCCTTGCGGGCCCTTGAAATAATCAATTCTATACCCGGGGCTGTCAAGAGGGTGAAAAATAATTCTTTTAACTCGGACTCTGGACCATATACAAATAAAGCGAGAATTTTTATTACAATACAGGTGAAAATACAACTGAAGAAATAAAAAATTTAATTCTCACTTCCAAAATACAAGTGATGAGCAAAAAACGGTCCTCACTTCCAAAATACAAGTGAGTGACGGCCACGCGCCCCTAGCACTTGCCTCGATGCCTGGCCGTTCTTACGGCTCTGCCCAGGACCCTGGGGCCCCAAGAACCCCAGGGGCTCCAGGGTTTTCCCCGGTTACCCCCTTTTGTCGGGCCTGCATATCGCCAGGGTTTGATATGCATCCATATGTATTTAGCTCCACTAGTCTCTAGTATGACGTGACTCAAAATGTTACTTAAGTTTGCGATTAGTGGACGCTTGTCAAAACCTGGCAAATCCAGTGGCGGCGCTAGTGGGGGGTCCGAGGAGGGGCTTCAATAGTTGCTCTGGCCTCCAAAATTGGTTGGAGAAAAATATTTTTTAGAAGTGAGGACCTTTTGTTTTTTAGGTCATCACTTGTATTTTCATGTGTAAACGATAAAAAAATATTTCCTGGCTCCCACAAATTTAACTAAAATTTTTTTTGCCCCCCCCCCAAATTTTAAGAGCTAGCGCCACCACTGGGTAATCCCCAATAAATAATAATAATATACAAGATGATGACTTGTGTGAATGATGACGATAGTCAACCCGAATGTCAGTTTCCAATAAAGGGGTAGTTTTGTTGTTTTTAATTAGTTCTCACTTTATTAAGGGCCAGTACATCTAAATTTCAAAGTTCTAAATTTAATTCTAAATAAATTTAGTTGTAAACTCATTCTGACGTTGACATATTGATTTCTAACCGAATATTTAGTTCAATTAAAAATTTCATTAGCTTGTGAGAAAATTGCTTTTATATAACGTAACCTCTGAGTACTTTTGGTTTAGATTGTACTCTCGTTTCGCTAACTTTTGCCAAGTAGAAGTAATCCATTTCCATTTATACCAGCAGAGATATATAGCTCTTCTTACCACTCTAGACTGTATCTCCTAAGACTTTGTACTGTCTTGCATTCTGTGGTTACTGATCTTGAGATTTAAAATCGGGCTTGCACTTCTCCCAACACTAATGGAATAATGGCACATATGCCGACGAGAATGAACTGATAAGCCACGCGAAAGAGGATAGTGTTTGAAATTAAAGAACATAAGCTCTTGAAGTTGTGGCCTAAGATGACCGAGACGGAAATAAGCTTGGGATTACAAAAAAAAACACAAGTTTTATCAAAGCTGCATAAGTTCTGTACACATTTTTCACAAAAAATGCACTTAACATAATATTTTAATTAAAATATTAATTTCTTTATGTAATAAAGCTATTTACAATCATTTTTAGGGTTTTGTAGGTATGACCAAAAAACCCTTATACCGTCATTTTGTCGTCTGTCTGTCTGTCTGTCTGTATGTCTGTATGTCTGTCTGTCTGTCTGTCTGTCTGTATGTCTGTATGTCTGTCTGTCTGTCTGTCTGTCTGTTTGTCTGTCTGTCTGTCTGTCTGTCTGTCTGTCTGTCTGTCTGTCTGTTCGGTAAAAATTGTAACCAAACGGCTAAATCCAGAGAGTTGAAATTTGACATGCTTATACAACTCTTTGACCCGCACATAGTAAAAATACTAAAACATCTAAAAAACATATCCCCCTAAAAATATAAACAAATATATGCTCATCGAAAAAAAAAATATTTTTTTACAATTCTGTGTAGGGTATCAAATGAAAGCCCTTGGTACGTGGATTAACGATCAAAATTTTATTTTTGCAAAATAAATTATTTTGACGCGAGTTTTGCCAAAATTGTGCAAAATAATTTTCACACCCTGTAGCCCAGATGGTTTAAACTAAAAATCCGAAAAAATTCTAAGGCCCGGTCTTTTCACCTTCAGATAAAGTTCCAGGTAATTATCTGACAGATAAGGTTATTTATAACTTCATCTGCTGAATAAATGTCAATACCAGTCAGTGAATCCAATACGTCAGTCTCATTATCCATTAGATAACTATCCGATAGATACATTTGTATAGAAAGAAGGGATGACATTTATTCAGCAGATGAAGTTATAAATAACCTTATCTGTCAGATAGTTACCTGGAACTTCTGAAGGTGGATAGACCGGGCCTAAGTAATGTAGATTCGTGTGAACCGGAATAGTACAACAGGAATTTATGATCAGATTATGTTTTCAGAAAATAACGCATTTTTTGTGTTTTTAACTAAAATATGTAAAGCTAGGGGCCTCAGCCCGTCTACGCCGGTCTTCTCCCCTACGTTTTTAAAACTCGTCGCTTCGCGACTCTTTTTAATATAATAAGGCATTTTGTCGCACTTGTCGATTATAAAACACGTGGCTCATCTTTTTTTAACACTATTTTATGGAAATTCCCCTTGCAAATGTCTTAAGTTTTATCGTTGATTCACCTTAAATACTTAATTAGTTTTCTTCTGTCAAGAAATACGTTCAAAATGTGAAATCTCTTCACATTTTAAATTGCAAAAAATTTGACAGCTGTCACCTTTTGAAATCTGGTAAGCATATTTTTGCCTCAAAATGATCCAATAATGGCCCAGATTCTTTGAAAAATGTTTTCTGATGCCTCAAAATATTATTTCGCACGTCAAAAAAGCTATCTTGAACCATTATCACCACTTAGCACTTTGATTAACCTTGAAATTTTTAATATACATATATAAATTTTTATGGAAATTCGCCCTGCAAATGTCTTACACTTTATCGTTAATTCACCTTAAATCCCTAATTAGTATTCTTCTCTCAATCCTCATCTTCATCCTCATGAAATAAAACCTCCGTTACATGCTTATTAAATAAAACACTATTTTATTTAATAAGCTACTTTATTTAACAATCAGGGGCTTCCAGTGGACTTAATCCACCCTTGAATATATTAAGTAATAAATCAACAGATTTATTAGACCAATTCGGAGTTTTTCCGTTGTATTTCGTAATTTATTTAAAAAAGTTTTACGAAAAAAATCCTTATCTTCTGCTATATAATATGTCCCTAAGAATCAATATTTTATTTTTATTTTAGTCTCAATGATACTCTATGTAGTTTTTTTTTTTATCAACGACCTTTTTAATATGGATCGAGTAAATGTCACTGAACAGAACAGGGTTAGTGAAGTTTGAAATTGGCTTTTTTCTATAAATATCAAGCCCCATTGACTACAATCATTAGTGCTAAAGGAATCTGCACTATGTAAGCTTTAAGAAACTACATTTTATTATATAAGGGAGAATGTGCTCGGAAAGAAAATTAAAATATCTTGCATAAGAGACATTTTCTTTAATACTTTGAATATTTTACAAGAATTTTAACGTTATTTTAGCCTGAAATTTATACTCCCAGATAATAACATATGTTTATATACAATACGGAAATGGTGGCATTCAGATTTTGAGTTCAACATCAAAGTCGATCTTCTATGTAGCCAAATCAGTAGCTATAAATGGCTCCCTGTTAAATATTCCTGTAAACAGGAATGAGATTATGACAACCTTCCAATGGCAACAAGAATATGAGAGACATTCAATAATTAAAAAGACAAATTGATGTAGAAAAAAAAAATCGGTTTGTAGTAGGAGTTTGGTAGTTTCATGAATTTAGGTTGACTAGGATGATCACTAGGATGAGCTGAGAACACCTGACGGATAAAAATTGTTTTGTTTATAAACTCAAAGTTTTATTTAACGATGCCGTGTCCGCTTGAAGTTTCCATATTAGTTGAACAACGTTCAGTGATCCGGTTTTAACTTTCTGAAGGTCGAAAAACCAGCTAAAATCTTTTCTCGAATGATTTTATAGTATGGTGAAAGTTGAATGAATCGCAGAAATTTTTATAAGTGGGTAGAACAGTTCAAAAATTGTCGAACCTCAGTGACTGACAAGCAATGTCCTAGCCGGCCAGTTGAAGTGTCAACTCCTTCGCTTGAAACCCGCATTGACGACATTAGTCGTGAAGATCGACGCATTACTGTTGAAGATATAGCAAAAAAAAGTTGCAGTAAGTGTTGTCACAGTTCATCACGTTATCATTGACAAGCTCAAGTACTAATAATTTGTGGGAAACTGACTCAAACAACAAGACAAAGATTTCTTTGCATCAGGTATAAAAAAACTAGTTCTTCGTTGGGACAAGTGTATTAATATTCGTGGGAATTATGTTGAGAAATAGTAAAAACCGCATTTTGTAAAAATACAGTTTTTTTTTTTTCTACATCAATTTGTCTCTTTAATTATTGAATATTAAGTATTGAAAAAGAACTATTCACTAATTTATGATGTTATTAAATGCCTTAACGAACAGCGTAAAAATATGCTGGATAAAGGCCACTCAGATTTTGAGTTCAACATCGAAGTCGATCTTCTAGCCAAAGAAGCAGCTGTAAATGGCTCCCTGTTAAATATTCCTCTAAACAGTAATGAGATTATGTCAATCTTCAAACCTTCCATGTACAGGCAATGGCAACAAGAATACATAGATTCTCTGCAGTACAAAGATCATACTATGGTCAAATTCAACCACTCCTTCCTAGAAAGCTTTGGTTTTCTTCTCACCAAAACAGATCTTTTATATGTACTTTTATCCAGCTTAGATTTAATCACACCTTCTCTCCATATCATCCGTATAGAATTAATAAGGTTATTTCTCATTTCTGTCCGTTGATAACACTATGCAACACTAAAAAATTCACCACTATTTCGAATAGTAATTCGTATTAGGTATACCTAGTAAGCAAAAAAAAAAAAAACAAATTTATATTTAGATATCACGTCTCAAAACATAGATAAGTAAAATCTTAATTTGTTTATTCTAGATCAAAAGTCATCAAAATATTTAGATTAGTTATAAATCTACAAAATGCCGCGCATTTGTGTTAATTCTCCTAACTTATTTTGTTATGTTTGTGGTCAATTTACTCCTAAAAGTGAAAAAAAGCCAATTTCTCCATTGCTTGAGAAGTGTTATCAAGCTTATTTTAAGAGTGTAATTAAAAATCAAGACAAATCATATGTGCCCCAAGTGTGTCGTTTAAAATGTTATAAATATTTGACGGGTTGGTACAACGGTACTATAAAAGTGATGCCTTTTGGTGTACCAATGCAGTGGCGTGAACCCAAGAACCAAATAGACGACTGTTATTTCTGTTTGACAAATGTGAAGGGTTTTTCTAAAATATCAAAACATTCAGTGAAATATGCCAATGTACCATCAGTATCAATGCTAATTATAATTAGTCTGTCAGCGATTCGAACCACTTATTGTATGAATGCCTAATTCATTTTCGCAAAAAAAAAAACATAACTAACGTCCAAAAAATAAAAAAGGTATAATTATTGATACAGAGCCAGCATGTTTATTTGTAAAATATATCAGAACATGTTCCAACCATGAATCTGACTTGAAGGAGAAGAAAAACGTGATTTTAAGTGAAGCCCAGCAAGAAGAAAAATAATAATCACTTTCGTTTGCATGTTTTTTGACATGGAAGAGATAAAAATGGTTTCGTAAAACTTTTCTAAATAAATTACAAAATACGACAAAGAAGTACCGGATTATTCTCAATAAATCTAGGGATTTTATTTCTTAATATATTGAAAACTAATTCCACTGGAATGAAAATGGAACTGACAATTTCTTCAAAACTTTCTTATTTAAGTAACACATAAATTTCTGTAACAATGGTTTTGTAATATAAATATTATATCAAATATTCAAATAAGTGATCGGAAAGCAATTTTTTCATGCCCTACTTCTTTTTATTTATCAATTTTCCTTCAATTTTATACTAAAATTATCTTATATTACTTTTTTATTCAATTTTATGAAGAGGTTTCTGGAATGCTAAGAAGGGGACTTCAAAACAAAAGTTCAGTAAATAACTACATAACCATAAGATCACGATCGAAGTGGTATTACGTTTTTATTTGACTGGTATATAATTTCGTTTTTATGTGAAAATTTTACAAATCGGATGGGACAAAGAGATTTTATTCTCTCCATTATCCAGCATTGTCAGTGTACATTAAGCTGCATTCATATAAATCCTCTATCTTACTTTGTAAACCTACCAGGCAGTAGAGGGTATACACGTGTACCTTGTACTTAAGCTACGTTCATAGCTCTTAAATTAGTCAACTATACACTATGACTTGTGCACTGTTGATTGTAACTAACAAATTTGTCATATGGTAACGCGAGCGACCGTTCAGAACTCTAAGTTTAATGCATTATGCTTTGTCGAAAATATTGTTCATATCGGTCAAAGGATATAGGACTGACTTAAGTTTCTTTTTTTATGCCTACGAAATCCTAGATATTTCTATATATAATTATATACGTAGATTCTTAGAGAATAAATCTGCAAAATATTGTTCATATCGGTTATAGGATATAGACGTGTCTAGAATTTCTCTTTTATCCCTACGAAAGCCTAAACATTTCTATATATAATTATATTCGTAGATTCTTAGAGAATAAATCTGCAAAATATTGTTCATATCGGTTAAAGGATATAGGCGTGTCTAGAGTTTCTGTTTTATGCCTACAAAACCCTAAACATTTCAATATATAATTTTATTTGTAGATTCTTAGAGAATAAGTCTGCAAAATATTGTTCATATCGGTATAAGGATATAGGCGTGTCTAGAGTTTCTCTTTTATGCCTACGAAACCCTAAACATTTCTATACGTAATTTTATCCGCAGTTTCTTAGAGAATAAAAATGCAAAATATTTTTCATATCGATCATAGGATATAGGAGTGTCTAGAGTTTCTTGTTTATGCCTACAAAACCCTAGATATTTATGTAAATAATTATATTTGTAGATAATATTTTATTTATTTTTTTTGTTATATATTCTGTAATATATTTATTCTGGGCTTCATCGGCCTTTGCCGCCTGCCCATTGTTGTACTTAATAATAATAATAATAATAATAATTCCTAGAAAATAAATCTGCAAAATATTTTTCATATCGATCCTAGGATATAGGAGTGTCTAGAATTTCTTGTTTATGCCTACAAAACCCTACACATTTCTATACGTTATTTTATCCGGAGATTCTTTGAAAATAAATCTGCAAAATATTATTCATATCTATCATAGGATATAGGAGTGTCTAGAGTTTCTTGTTTATGCATACGAAACCCTAGACATTTCTATATGTTATTTAATTCGCAGTTTCTTAGAGAATAAATCTGCAAAATATTGTTCATGTCGGTCAAATCATATAGTAGTATCTATAGTTTCTTGTTTATGCATACGAAATCCTACACATTTCTATATAAAGAGAATAAATCTGCAAAATACCTGTCGATCAAGAGACCTCAAGAGTCCCCAGTTAGCCAATCACGAGAACCTAAGGAAAAATGACGTCACAGTGTTACCCAGATCACAAACACACTCTAGCTAATTATATATGTATGATTAGATTTCGCGTCATATTATGCAAAACAATGTTGTTAAGACATATATTAGCTTAAAATATTATTTTTGTAGTACTAGATATATAATTAAAAAAATGATTTGTAAAATGTTTCGTTTACGCAACGTTGGATATTAATGGGTTAAACGTTAAAATTGTTTACTAAACTTATCCACAACGCACAGTGAATAGTCGACTAATTTTAGAGCTGTAAACGCAGCTTAAATCGTTTTTTAGCATCCGGCTATTAGTACAGGAAATGAAGCTCAAAAAATGACAAAACCTCGCAATTTTTTCGTCAAGCATCGATTTGGATAAAAATTTGGAATTAGGCTCATTTCACCCTCTAGTTCATTTTGTACATTGTGCCGTTGTACGCTTTTTGTTTTTTAAGGGTGAAAACTACCCCTAATTGTAAAAAATTATAAAATAACATTTTAAACCTTAATATGGGTAAAATTTGGTTTGGATTAGCTAAATATGGATCGTTTTATGGTTTGTAATACAATTTAATAATGTTTCATTCCTTAAAAATCAACCCTTGTTGGAGCTTAATGTAAAAAAAAAGTATTTATCTTAAAAAATGATTTTATCTTGCATCGATTTGCACCAAAATTTGAAATTAGGTTCGTCTCACCCTCTACTTCAAATTTTATATCATGCTCATGGGCACTGTTTATTTTTTAAGGGTGAAAACTACCCCTATTTGTCAAATATATAAAATAACGTTGTAAACCTTAAGATGGGTAAAATTTGGTTTGGATTAGTTGAATAATGATTGTTTCATGCTTTGGAATACAATTTCTAATGTTTCACCCTTAAAAACCCACCCTTGTTAGAGCTTATATAAAAAAAAATATTCGAATGTTTCGAAAAAAAAATTATTGGTTTTTTAAACATAGCTCCTTCATTTTTAGTGATTTGTAGGGCTTTTCAAGAACTATAAGGCTATGTAAATTAAATTCCTTAAGATCCCTTAGTTTTTAAATGGGGTAAATTTGAAGGGCTCGAATAAGGTGGTGTTCGCTTGTAAATAGAGGTTTTAAACGGCTATATCTCGCCAAATATTCACTGTACAGAAAATATATGTACAGGGAAATTTAAGTCATTAAAAAAGCTACAATTTAGTGCTCTATCATTTTTTTCGTGTCTCCAGTAATTTCGGAGATATTTTGAAGAAAAGGGAAAAATACGAAATCGCAAAAAATCGTTTTTTCTTTAAACTCCAATTTTTCTAAAATTAGGCATTTTAAATTTGTCAAACTTCTTGGGTGTACTGAAAATACATATATGAAGAGAACCACAGAAGGGTGAGGATCAATTTTAATTAGGGGGGTAAATAGGGGTTTGTTTTCACTGATTTTTTCGTAGAAAAGAGTAGGAACCGACCTTATTTTGATCATAAGTCGCTTAATTTTTATGCTAGAGATTTTTTTTTTGTTTGAAATGTCTAATGAAATACTTTAAAAAAGATTCAATGAGTTTTCCTCGAAAAATGCATTATTTTTTCGTCGAAAAACTGTTACTTTCAATCGCGAATAACTCAAAAAATATTAGTTTTACGAAGAAAACGTAAACAACATTTTTTTCTTAGAATTACTTTTCCCATCGATTCCTATAGTTAAAATGTAGTAAAAAATTTCCACCCCCGAGATGGGGTGGCAACCACCCCAAGGTTTTAGCGTACACCGGCATGATGTAGAAAATGATCCTTGGGCTATTCCCTACCTTCTGTGAAAATTTCACGTAATTCCATGCTGGACGAAAAAATTGCGAGCCAAAATGCTTCATTTCCTGTACTATATTTGTAGTACACATTGATATGATTCGGAATAGTTCAACAGGAATGTTTAATCAAATTATTTTTTCCACAGATATCAAAGATTTTGTATTTTTATGACATTTATCCTTTAATTAAACTTCATAAATTCATAATTTATATTAATATTTTTAATATGCTGTTCCATTTTAATGAAATTAACAAACTATGGTGTAAAATTATATGAATATATTAACATCAAACAAAAACTAATGCAAATATTTGACTGAACATAGTGAATTTCTGTTTTCAATTTCAGCGTACGTAAAATTTTAATATGGAAGTGTACTACATCAATTTCTCACTTCTAAAAATAAGTACACTGCTACAAAAAAATTTTAGTTATGAATAGAATACACTGGTAAAAGATTTAGTTTTGAAAATCAAAGGTCGCCGACGGTTAAAGTTCAAAGTAAAAGTTATGATTTTAATTATGTTTTTTAAATTAATTTAGAGTTTCTAGTTTTAGTACAGTTGAAAGAATACAATACTTTTAATAAATTTAATTTAAATACTGAGTTTTTAATATAAGATTTCTTTGAGAGGTTTTGTAAAAAAATCAAAGACGTCGACAACCTAATTTGAAAGATATTCTAGAAAGCCATAGATGCCTTTATACGAAGGATACCTTTTAAGTTTTTACAAAAACTAAGAAAGAATTATTTTTTTTTGAACAAACTGATTTATTGGTTTTCAAAATATTCGCCTTTAAGTTTTATACACTTTTGAATTATTTCAAAGCAATTCTCCAAACATTTTTTCCACTCTGAAGTTGGTATCTCAAAAACATTGTTTTCGAAGGCTTCAACAGTTCCTGAGGTGATGAAAATCGCTGTCCACGCGTTTTTTGTTTGACATTGGGAACAAAAAGTCGTAAGGGGATAAATCAGGTGAATACAGGCAATGAGACATTAAATCGATGTTTTTTTCCTTCAAGTAATCAATTATTTGACGTGCTGTGTGGGAGCTTGCATTGTCATGATGAAGAATGATGCGTCGTTTTTGGTTGTTTTTCCTGATTTTTTCGACGACTTCTGGTAAACAAATTGTTATATACCATTCAACATTGACTGTTCTCCGATCCTCTAGAGCAGTGGTTCTTAACCTTGGGGGCATCCCCAGAGGGATCTCGAAAAGACTTTAGTTACCAGTTTTTGCTTTTAAAATTACAAAAAACTTAATTACTAAACAATAAAAAATATTTTAGGCTAGTTGGGGGGTCCCGAGTATAAAAAGATTAAGAACCGCTGCTCTAGAGGAATGGTTGCGACATGTCCAGTACAACCGAAGAAACAAGCGATCATTTTCTTAGAAGTGCTTCGTGAACGAACAACTTTTGTGGTTATCGGTTCATCTTGGAAGACCCAAACAGTGTATTGTTGCTTAGTTTCCGGTTCATATGAATAAATCCAAGTTTCGTCATCTATTCGCGACTCAAACTAACGTTGGCGGAGCTGCGTACAACAGTTAATGACCGACGAGAAGCGTATATGTCAAAAAAAGCACTGTATTTAAAACACTATATTTAAAAATACGTTTTAATTCACATAAACTGCAGCACAACACACTACAAATATTATACAAATATACGCTTCTGTTTAATTTACCAAGCCGCCACCAGATGTCTCACTGTTATTTGGAGTCGCGAATAACGATGTTGTATACGGATCTTGCAGTGCCTCGGTTGTTTTTTTAGCATTCCCGTACACCAATCAACACGAGCCTTTTTTGAGCTTCAGTCAAATTAGGTCTTTTTCACAGCTAAATGTTTATACAAAATCGAATGTATTGCAGTCTGCGATATGCCAAAGGATGCCTCTAGCTCACGGTAAGTCACATGCCGATCTTCTTCAATCATTTTGTGCACAGCATCAATATTTTTTTAAATCACAACTGATTTTGGTCGACCTTCACGAGATTCATCACTGACGAAAGCACGACCACGATGAAATTTTGCAAACCAATTGTAAACAGACTATTCTGATGGTGCTTTATTACCAAAAGTTGAATGAAGTGAATCTAGGTATTGTTCTTGTGTTAGGCCTTTTCTAAAATCGTAAAAAATCATCCAACGAAAACCTTCACGAGTAATATCCATTTTTCACAAACTTGTTTTTTTTTAAACGCTCACTGTTAGCAACCTACTCGGTCAATTTATAAGCTGCCACTGATTTCATAATAGCAAATGTCAAATTTGATGCATATAGTAATGACATATTTTAGTATTGCCATCTAGTGGTCGTTCGTAAAAACATAAAATGTAACCCCCGTATTAAACTGGGCAACTTCCCCCCCCCCAATAGTCCGGTTTAACAAGTTTCGACTGTATTTTTATGATCGAATTGAAGAGGCAAGTGGATGAAGGTGTTATGTTTTAAGTTCTAAGAGATAATTGATATTTAGTAAGTTATTGTGTTTTTTATTTCGCTATCTATCCGCTTGTCGCATTAGACCGGGAGCTCATGACAGTTTTTGGTCTCCGATTTCATACAGCATGCCTTTTGGAGGAGAGAATATTTACCCTGTGACAACAAAAAGGGCTGGTACTAAACCCCTGCACGCTTTCCGGTCATAGGGAAAATTGCATTTCCACTTAAACACAAAATTTTTGTGCTTTTCTCTGATTTAATATTGCTTGCCCTTTTGTCAAAAGAAAGTTATAATAAATTTAAAGTCTTTTAAATATATGCATGCGATTCGGAGGGTCCCAAAGGGCTCAAACGGTCATGTGATCTTGTAATAAAAAAATATGATTTTCCGCGTTTTCATACAGCATGCCTATAATTAAAAGACTTTAAATTTGTTATAACTTTCTTTTGACAAAAGGGCAAGCAATATTAAATCAGAGAAAAACACAAAAATTTTGTGCAAGTGGAAATGCAATTTTCCCTATGACCGGAAAGCGTGCAGGGGTTTAGTACCATCCCTTTTTTGTTGTCACAGGGTAAATATTCTCTCCTCCAAAAGGCATGCTGTATGAAATCGGAGACCAAAAATGTCATGAGTTCCCGGTCTACATCATCTGAAAGCCTGTCAAATTTATTATATAGTGAGAATTTGATTTTTTTCACAAATTACTAAATGTTTTTCCTTTGTTGGTACTTAAGTCACTGGATTATACAATGTAGCACAAACCTTTGAAGAAGCCGACAGACCCCATGGTTTGATTGGCAACATTGGTTCCCCTATTAAGCAAACTAAAGCAGCAATTTTTACGTTCTTAAGTTTGCGTCTGCGCTGTCACATCTCTCTTTCTCGCTCTAATTTAATAACCTCCTTTGTCAGCGGTTTGAATATTTAAGGTTAAGTTTCATTTAAATTTATATATTATATCCATTTTATTTAATAAAAATTAAAACAAATAAATTGAAATTGTACCACAATTTTGTTATAGTGCATTTTTGATTAAAAAATCGTGATTACAATGTTTAAAATAAAAATTTTGGTAGTACTAGTTTCTTACTGTTGGAATCACTGAAAATCATTTGTGTTGGCGACATTTTTAGCCCCAGTATGGCCGCCGTTGCGCTACTTTGTATAATCTAGTGACTTTAGTTGGTACCTAACACCTTTTTTATGATACCTAAAAAACAACTTGAGGTCATTGTACATAACACCTTTATCGATCAGTATCTTCCAAAATATAGATAATTGGAAACTGAGTGATGTGGTTAGGATAAAAGAGGCTTACACAAACTCATTCCAATGAAACTTTCAAAATTTCAAAAAATGCTACATAACACCTTCATCTACTTGCCCCTTCAACTGAATTCTACGTAATAAAAATAAAGTGAAAACTTTATAGAATTACATAGTTGGGAGATATAATAATAATAAATCTTTATTAGTGAAATGCATTACATTTATCATTGCGTCACAATTAACTTAACCTAATATACTTAACTAGAAAAAATTAAACATAAAAATTATAATATAAAATATAGTTTTCCCTGTTTGGGAAATAAAGAAAAAATTCATTGAATAGACTGTAGGTTAATTTTCTGGAGCTATATTTATATTTGAGTCAGTCTCATATTCTGCAATATTATAGTATGCCTTTTTTATTAAGATTTTTTTTAACATAGATTTAAATTTGATGTTTGATAGGCATTTGATTTCCACAGGCAACTTATTAAATAAATTTATCCCAACTATGTTTGGTTGATTTCTAATGAGATATCGGGTATAAGGTACTTTGATATTATGTTTATTTCTAGTGTTGTACCCATGGATGTCACTATAAGTATGGAAACTGTTGCTATTTTCTTTAATGTGTGTCAAAATGTTTAAGAGATAGAGCGACGGGAGTGTTAATATCTCATGTTGAATGAAAAGCTCCCTGCAAGGGGTGTTCCACTTAACTTTACTAAGAATTCGAATAGATCGTTTTTGTAAGCGAAACAGTCTTATTGAATCTACAGAGTTCCCCCAAAGAATTATGCCGTATGCTAAAGTAGACTGCACGTATGAAAAATAGATGATTTTAGATGTCATGTAGCTTGTGATTTTGCTCAATTTTAAAAGAGCAAAATTGAATTTATTTATTTTACCAGCCACTGAATCAATATTTGTATTCAGACTTAATTTATTGGCACAGAACCAAGCTTGTGCTCCTCTAATATTACTCTCCATGGAGTCACTAGCGTCTAAGAGACTCTTACCTCGGTTAATGAAAGTTGTATCGTCAGCGAATATCACGGTTTTAGAATTAATATGCAAAGGCAAGTCATTTATATAATATAAAAATAAAATTGGTCCTAAGATGGACCCTTGGGGCACTCCCGAATTAATATCTATAGTACTAGATTTACCACTGTTGAAATGTACAACTTGGTGGCGATCCTTAAGATAGCTCATTACTAATTGTAGTACATTACCTCTAAGACCATAGTGGGCCAGTTTTTCCTCTAATATAGGATGATAAACAGAGTCAAATGCCTTGGACAGGTCACACAGAGAAGTGTTCTACATACATTGCATCGGTTAAAGTCGTGCTTTTTAGGAGCATAGGTTTATTGAGGACCATATGTACCTGTCAAAGAAACATAACAGAGCATAATGGATTTGGGTGAAAGGTCAAAACTCGACTTAAAAAAAAAGAAAAGATTCTATAAAATATTTCACTAAACTATTTTCATTAATTTGACTGTTTCTAAATTTTACTGGTTTCTGGGTAAAACTGTGTTTCTTTAAATATTCATTCGTATTTATTTTTAGTATTTGGAACAAAAACTAATGCACATTCCAGTGGTAAAGCTCGTTACTGTACGTTAACGGTACGGAACGATTTTTATTTCTTCCATTTGGACAACGACGACAGATGTCCTGTAAATAAGATAAGATTCTTATTTGACCAGGATAGTATTCAGGTTAAATTTACAAAGTATCAAGTAGTCAAGGATGAAATTTGTAGTTAATAATATTGCCAACTTTAATAGCATATTATTTGACATTGACTTAATATTTTACCGTTTTGTTTTTTTTTTTTTTTGGAAAGTTTCACATCTCGCCTGTTTAAAGAAAACAATGTATGCTCTAAAAAATATCAAAAACTTTTTTTTTAAATTAATTTTGTTGAAAATGGAACGGTCGGAAATTCGCACTATTATGAAGTATGAGTTCTTACATGGAACTACGGCATCGCAGACTGCGTGAAACATTAATAGGGTATTTGGCTCTAGTGTTACTACGCAGCCGACAATATCGAATTGGTTCGCCAAATTTCGTACAGGTAAAAACCAAAAAAAAAAAAAACCTGGCTCATCGATCACCTCAGAAATATACTGCAACCAACTGGACATAATGATGCAAAAACTTAAAGAAAAACATCCTAGATTGGTCAACAGATCGACTCCTATCTTATTGCATGATAACGATAGACCACACACTGCACAAATGACTGTGGCAAAACTACAGGAATTGGAGATGGAACTTCTTCATCATCCTCCATACTCATCAGTTCTAGCCCCCCCCCCCCTGACATGTTCTACAATGTGGAGAACTTTTTAATAGGAAAACAGTTTAATTCCGATAATGCTGTAAAACTGGACTTCCAGGAATTCATTGACTCTCGTCCGCCAGGGTTCTATACCACCGGCCTGAACAACCTGCCGCTTAAATGGCAAAAGTGTATAGACAATATGGGTGCATATTTTGATGAATAAAATAATTCCTTATATTTGTAAGTTATTAACCAACTTTGCCTTTTATTCTACAAATTTCATCCTTCACAACCTAATATATCCATTATATGTTTCCATTAATTGTTTTTACATCTAATTCTGTCCAAACGACGGACTATACTTAGCAATTTTAATTAGACAAAGAAGAATTTACGCGACGAAAGTCAAAAATTTCTGTATCCTATTTAAAGAGACTCCTGTCTAATTTTCAATATCTCATCCAATTTTCTTAAGGCTATTAAAATTTCATTGAATAATAAAAACGAAAACATTGAAATAGATCAAAGAATTCTTTCAATACAACACTGTATCTAAACTTGTTACAAGTGCCAGAACTAATTTTAGGAAAACTCTATAGTATCTTAAGTATTTATAAAACTGAAACACTGAAATACATTAAACAGTGGTCACTTAATCTTAAGTAAAAGTTTAAATTTGTTAATGTCAAGGGTCATAAACTTTTCAGTTAACAACAGAAACAGTTAGTAATTCATCTTATATCAAACTTGGGTTTCTATCCACACTCTTCTTTAGAAATACCAATATCATTAACGAACTATACGATCCGCACTTATGGAGATAAAACATTAACCTTCACGAAAAAAAAAACCCAAAAGTTTAAATTTGTTGAAGCAAAACTATAGGCAAATGGTCATAAGAGAGACTCTATCTGGCGGAATTATGTTGAACTAACCAAATAGACAAGTTTTTTATTGTTCTGACGCACTTGTTACATTTGTTTGAATTTTTAGATTTTGTATCTGTTTGGCATAAGTGTGATATTTATTAAGAAAACATAAATCAAGACAAAAATATTAATAAATTCTTTCTAAATGTTAGATTACAATGTATTGTCCATATGTCAAAAAGTTGTTATTGGCTATTTGGTTAGTTTCAATTTTGCCACTTTGGCGCTGCAATATTAAAAGGAATTGCCTATGTCTATACAGAGTGGTGAATTGACCTGTCGGCCATAGCGATTTAACATGTAAAATAATAAATATGCTATTTCTTGCTTCCCTAAAGCTGCTTTCAGAGCTCTTAAATTAATCGATTATAGGCTATGACTTGTGCACTGTTGATTGTCACTACAAATTTGTTATATAGTAACGCCAGCAATCTGGCCCGCGCCTAGCTATTTTGGCGCCCTTGTGCAATATTTTATATAGCGCCCCCAAGTATATGGAATACCTAATGGGTAAAAGAAAATGTAATTATTGAAAAAAAATTTGCACAGTATTATACAGGCTGTTCAAAAATAACCGTGACGTCACAAAAGCCAACTAAATTCAAAGTAAAACACTATTCTATGGGGTAAATTTGTACAAAATAACGTATATATTATGTTAGTTGATCTCAAATATTTTTTTATTATATTGAGTTTTGAAAATGAATGTTCTGCGGTCGCGACAGAAGCCGGCATTATTAATAAAATACGAACTATTATGCTTGTGTTAGAAAATGAATTCATCAAGTTTCATATTAAGTAACTAATAAATTCAATTGATCATAAATATAGTAAATTTATTAATAAATATATAAATATATTTTTTTAAACAGAAATAATTATATTTTATAGCAAATGTTCAAATACGCCGCCATTCACTGCTAAGCAGAAACCAAGTCTGTCGTAAAAATTTCTCCACACATTGCCCCTTGCTTACTGGTTATTTTTGCGCATTCCTTGATAATTTTATGTTTTAGGGAATCAATATCTGGATTAGATATTGGTCGTTCATGAACGGTTCGTTCATGAACGACCCATGACCGAACTGGCTCTCTGAGCCGGCTGACAATACCGAATGACATTTGATACCGAAGTGACACGGTTCACCAAATTGAAATGAGCCGGCTCACAGCAAAGTTTCAAGTTTCAAGGATACGATTGATCTGGCGATTGTGAGCAGTGACCGGAGTGATCCGGATCTGGATCGATGTCATATTGAACTTCGCGAGAACTCGGCTTGTAATGTATTATCATAAAGTGTATTTTGTCATCAATTTGTAGGGCAGTCTATTTGAAACTAATAGGCTTAGTCTGTACTTCCTTACACTATACTATATAAAAATATTTAAAATATTGCCCAGATCGCAGATGTCCGATTTATAAGAACAATAAACATCGCCATAAACTTAACACATCTAGTTTAAAATACAGTAGCTACATAAAATGAATTATTTGTTTACTATTAACAAGGCAAAAATGTTAGATAATTCATTTCTATAGATTTTTATTTATTTAACTTATTCATATAATTCAAGAGCCGGCTGAGCGACGTTCTACCTACATATTGCAAACCAACAACCGTCTTGAACGAACAACCGACTACTGACCGACCTGTGTCTCGGAAATAAGTTTTCTTAGCTGGATCACTGAGCCGGATCAATGAGCCGGCTCAGGAAACTGAACGACCTCCACTGATCCGTTTCCGAAAACTGAGCCGAAATTCCCATCTCTAGTCTGGATGCCTTGCTTTTTAAACGTCCCCATAAGAAAAAGTAATTTGGTGATAAATCAGGGATAATTTTTAAATTTCTTCGGAAGTATTTCGAAGATGGTTTATCTATGTAGCATGTATAGTTTATAATTCTAAATAAATGTTATCTCTTGCACTTCTCTCTAAAACAAATAGGGAAGCAGGAAATAGCATATTTATTATTTTACATGTTAAATCGCTATGGTCGACAGGTCAATTCACCAGCCTATATACTAAGAATTTTAAAATCTTTTTATATAAAGTAAATTTTCCTTCTTTTAAACTTAAATATCTTGAGACGGTTCGAAATGTAAGCCTATAAAAGGATTTTAAAATACTTGAACGTACAATGTACTCAAGAAATCGATTTCTTATCGCAAGTATTAATTTTTTGCAGCGAAAATTAGTCCTTAAAAGGATTATGAAACTCCGGACTTGTTACTCAAGAAGCGTAAAAATTTTAATTTTAGATGTTTTAATTTTTTTAAGAGGTAACAAAGCAAAAAGGATAATACCACTTTTTAATTTAAGAAAAGGGTTTTTAAGACAAAATGACAATTAAAAATTGTAAGTTAATTATTTTTATTTATAACTTTTAGAATAAATATTCACAGGTTGCAGATTAAAAAATCATATTTAGGGATGGGAATGTAATTAGCAAAGTGCTATGTTTCTCCTCCTTTTATATGGTACTGAAGTATGGTCCATAACCAGTGTTGTAATAGATACATTTAAAAAAATATCTAGATACTTATACATGTCAAAAAATTTTGTATCTAGATACAGCTAGATACTTATGAAAAAACACTGAATAATGAAAATACCACATTTTTTACCAAACAAACAGTGCATGTTAATCAGTATTATACAGGCTATTCAAAAATGACCGTGACGTCACAAAAGCCCACTAAATTCAAAGTAAAACACTATTCTATGGGATAAATTTGTACAAAATAACGTATATATTATGTTAGCCATGTGTGCTAACGTATGAGCTGCGTATCTATAAGACTAATGTTAGTCTTATTGATACGCAGCTATGTTCTTATTAAGAGGATGTTCCTTTCAATCAAATTTTAGCCCTAATTGAAGTGGAATTCGTGTAATTTCACGATCATTTTTGATCACTAGAGACCGGTAAAAATATGCAACGGTACTTTTGCCATAGGCGTGCTATTTTAAACTTTATTTTAACCAAAAACCAACAAAAAACAAAAGAATAAAACACTTGTACCACAATGAATTCTTATCTTAATACCGACACCTCATTATTTTGGGATTATATCCGAGATAGGTAATTCCAGTCACTCCTTTGCCATTGGTCAGTTTTTGATAAGATATTAAATTTTTATACGCTACACTATTTGTAATTACATTTTATTTCTACAGATAATACATGTGCCGCTTTTTATCAAAAAACACCTAACTAAAGTACCGTTGCATATTTTGGCCGGAAAAATTACTGATAAGAAATATGTGATTTTTTTTTTTCTCATTTCATACAAGTTTAATTTATAAACAAAATTTCAGTTGACATTCTTACGCTTAGAAATTAAATTTATATGAACGTTTAATAATTTATTCAATTTTACGTTATTTAGGAAACATACTCGTACCTACCTATCTAACTGATTCTCAATTAGGAAATAAACTTAAAATCCACACTAGCCTGGCCGGCCCTTGTGTGAGGCGGACTAGAGCCAGGCCTTAAGTGAAGAAATGCCTCAAAAAAATTATCATAGTGTATTTTCAATCATTAGATACTTTTGAAGGGCCTTAATTTGTCTTGCCCAGGGCTTCACAAAACCCCGGTCCACTCCCAAACCAGCTCATCAAAATAGTAACAATAGTTACTATTGTGGTACCTTAATACCTACAATTTTTACGGCCGTTCAAATGCTACGAAAAACGAGTGAGAATATATATTTTTTTTTGACATTCCATATAAATTTAATTTGTAAACATCAGAATTTAAATTGTTTTCTGATGTTTGTTTATAGTAAAAATAAAATATTTAAAATGACAATTTATAATTAAACTATTATATCAGCTCGGTATCATGGTATAAAAATAAAGTAACGATCAAAGTATCTGAAATACATATACAAGATACTTAAATTTAAATATCTAGATACAGATACATATAGATATTTCAAAAAGTATTTAATTTGTGTCGCGATACTTGAAAAAGTATCTAGTTACTCTTTCTAGATACTTGTAACTAGATTCATTACAACACTGGTTTTATACATCTCGAAAGTATTAGGCTCTTCAACTCGAAGTAGGTCCATGGTTCCAACAGTGGCCTATACCAGTGTTTCTCAACCGAAAACGTACCACGGACCAGTAAAATATTTGATTTTCTACCGCGGACCACAAAAAATAAATGTACTATTAATCGAATCATCAAACCATCAAAATGGGAGATAAAAAGAAGTAAAATGTATGAATACGGAGGCTTTTCAATAGAAGAAGTACGGAGGAAAAGAGAAAGTGGACATAGAATGCAGGAGATGGTAGAAAGAATGAAGGACATACAGCAACAAGAATTAAGCGAGAGAATGAATGAAACAAGGTACAATAATAAGTACAAAAAAAAATTGGAAAACATGCAAAGACCGCGGTATCCAAAGAAACGGCAAAAAATAGAATAATTGCAAGGTTTAGATGTGGGAAGGAAGAAAAGGCGAACAAATTTTGGTTAAAAGAGGAGGATAAACGATGTAGAATGTGCAGAGAAGAAAGGGAGATTGAACATATACTGGAAGGATGTGAAGAAATGAGAAGCAAAGGAGTAACAAGAGAAGATGTTTTAAACGGAAATGGCTGCGGATACACCTGGGACGAAAGAGGTAATGGAGAGGAGAAAAGAAATTAAAGAAAAACTAAATAATAGGAAAATTGTTGATTCCAAAACAAAGCAAATCCAACAGGTAGAAATTAGATTTATATTTTAGTTAAGACTTGTTATGTAGGGAATAAACAGATATATAATAAAATGTAAAAATCACTGAAAAATTAACAAAAACCGCAGAAAACGAACAAAAGATCATAAAAAAATTAACAAAAAATCTCAAAAATAATTATTCATAAGCCTTTCGCGGACCACTAAAATTTTGCCGAGGACCACCAGTGGTCCGCGGATCACCGGTTGAGTAACACTGGCCTATACGAAAGCGTGTGATGGTGGTTTCCTCCCTACGTTAATCCTGCAGGAAGGATCCCATGATTTAACGTCTTTCTTAATCTACCTCAACTTTACATTTTGTATGTTCCAATCATGACATTTGGTTAACAGCAGATGTTTCAGATGACTCATTGCGTCATTTGGAAATATGAAACTCGCATCAGTCATATGTCTGTGTGAGGCGGTTTTTGCAGCATTATCAGCCGCTTCCCTTTAATAATAACATGTCCCAGTATCCAAAACATCCCCATCCCCACGTTCTGCGCATTCAAATTGTGGAGTAACAACCGAATCTTAAGTACAAGAGGATGCATTGTATTTGGATCTTGGATATTGTTCGGTATCAAGATCAATTAATCGTTATTTAAACTTCTAGATCGTTTGATATCAATTATGAGCGTCTTGAAAAGATATTTTAAGAGCATAAACAAAGAATGCAACTATGTAAAGGAATCGTAATGGATATTAGTTCATATCAAAGAATTTTACAAATATTAAAATGAAAAGCATCTTAAAAGTATCAAAAGTATAAATATCAAATAGAATATCTCTATACAAAGTTTTTTCCTTTTTTTTTTTTTATCGAGAGACTTTTAAGATCACATTCCTTCGAGAATAAAGTTTGAGGTCCAACTTAAAATATTTCAAAAGATCAAGAGGATTTAGGAGTTTCAATGGCCATGAAGTCTGTACAACTAATCAAAAGTTTGAGAAAATGTTCAGAAGACATTAACTGATATTTTGTTATTTTCAATTTTAATTAAGATTTTCATAGATAGAAACCAAGAATAACACATGAACTCAAATAAACAAAAAGGACCAAGAATAACACAAGAGACAGGAGATAGTAATAGAGAGACAGAATAGCAAAAACATGGGAAAGAAAGACAGAGATTCAGACAGGCAGGCAGACAGACAGACAGACAGACAGACAGACAGATAGACAGTTAAACAGGCAGAGAGACAGATAGAGAGACAGACACACAGAGAGAGAGATAGAGCAAGACCACAATAATTAGAAACATTAAATTTTTCCATATAATTGAACTATTTAATTTTTGCGTGTTATTAAACAAAATTTATAGAAATCATTACACAAATAATTAAAATTAATTAATTTATTAAAAATAAATTGAATTTATTTAAAATTTTGTTTTAGTAATTTTATTAATTATCATATAAATTATAGAAATAATATTTTTATTACCCTAGCTAATTTAATTTTAAAATATAAAAATATTTTATAAGGTATGTTTAAAAAAATACCTTATTAAATGCCTGCAATAGCTATACACCAATGCCAACGCCAATAATAATTTCCAGAAGCATTCTTTTACTTTCGAATTTTCAATTGACGTATAATAATTTTCTTTTAATCTGTTCAGTTTTGAAACCACAAAATCACACGAAGCCAAATAGCTGGGTAAGGTTATTAAAACGTGGGTGATATCTTGAAAAACTGGTGAACTATAAAAGAAATTAGTCGAAGATGATCCATTTTTCAAATTTCAGGCATTTTTTTCATTTGCACGTAACCAGTTCAATCTTGTTTCCAAAACTGAATAGTTTTTTCAAAAATGTGTCGAACGCCATGCTTATAATAATTATCTAGCTTACTATAACTAGATAACTATAGCTTGGGTCTTGATGCAAGTGCATCTTAAGTACGGTTGTTGTCTCTAGATTGAAACACGTGGATTATTCTCTGAAAAGTGATCGAAAATGATTTTTAATATGTAACTACAACTTAGTACGAGGATTGCCTCTTATATTTCGGGATTGTACTAAACTAGTGCGATATCTGGTAACTGACGCTTTTATCGTAAAGTTTTGCATTTTTGACGGTATACGTATTCAGAACGTTTTGACGTACGAGCGCTATTTGTGTTGTTTACAGTAACTTGAAAAAATTCATCTCGGCTAAAAATGGAATTAAATCATGAACATTTTCGAACGATTATTTTTTACAAATTTCGACGTGGATTAACCCAAGAACAGTGCATCTATAAACTTAATTCGACTTTTGGCGATAAAGCACCATCAAAGACTACTATTTATCGATGATTTGCCGACTTTAATCGTGGCCGTAGTTTGCTTAAGGACGAATTTCGTGAAGGGCGTCCAAAATCGGTTGTTGTTCCGGAAAACTGATGCTGTGCGTGAACTGATACTGCAAGATCGTAATGTGACTTATCGTGAGATTGAGGTATTCTTGAGTATTAGTGGGACCAGCATACATACACTATTGCATGAAAAGTTGGCCCTCAAAACGATTTGTTCGCGTTGGATCTCCATAATTTGACAATCACAGTGGACAAATCCTCAATCGGAGTGGAAAAAGTGCCTCGAAAATTGGTTCAAACGCATGCAAAAGTGTATTGATCTTCATGGAGAATATTTTGAAAAACAATAAAGCCACTTTTGTTGATAAATAATTGTTTTTGATCTCAAAAATCTCTTAAAAGTGAAAAATACTGGTCATATTTCAAAATCATCAAGAACTTTTAGAGAGAGATGCGGCAGTACGGATGGACTTTGATATTTTCGAAAAAATTAATACCAACCCTATTATGCTCCAAAGAATTTTATTTACCAAAGCAACTTTTAATTTAAATAGTGAGTTGCACCGCCAAAATGTTATGTATTGGAGTCAAAATTTACATTTATTTATTGCTTCACGTACGCAAAGGCCGCATAAATTAAATGTGTGGGCAGGCATAATAGGAACACACATAATAGGACCCTTTTTCATTGATGGTATCCTCAATGCGGATAAATACTTGGCCTTATTACAAAATCTATATGCTTTAAGAAATTTTAATATTGCTGGTCAAATATAGTACCAGCAAGATGGAGCTCAAGTGCACTATTCCAAATAAGTAAGGGACTACTTGGACAGGGAATTTCCCAACAGTTGGATTGGGAGAGGAGGGACGATAAATTGGCCAGCACGATCTCCGGATTTATCACCAAACGATTATTATTGGGGATATCTTAAAGCAAAAGTGTATGATGGAAAAGTAAGGAGCATCACGACTTACAAAATAGAATCATGTAATCATCAAACGCAGTAGCGCGACTCATGTAGCCGACCTCAGTAGCGCAGAGGTAGCGTCCCTACTTCTCGTGATAAAGGTCCCGGGTTCGAATCCCGGTCAGGGCATGGATATTTGTAATTGTCCTTATCACCTCATCCTCATTTAATAACAAAAAATAAATAAAAATGCAAAAAAAGCATCATATCATAAATACATCACCGCTCACAACTCGGATTAAGTCACCGTGGGAGTTGTAGACCCAAAACTTTACTCCTCGGAGTGAAAGGCCCGTGCCCAACATAATGTAGCAGTACGGTAGTGAACACTATGGCTCGGTGAGACTACTGTGGGACGTTTATGGGTTGAAGCATCAAACACTACCCTACAAGGGCAAATAATAAATGTTTTAAATATTTTTTATGATCGCCTTACTTTTTGTTTTTTTTTTTTTTGTTTTTTTTGTAGTTAATAATTGTATTTTCAATAAAAAATGTTTAGCCATTTCAATGAATGTTTATCCCTATGTTGCAAAATAAATGGAACGCAACTTGCTGTCAAAATAATTTGTCGTTACTAGGTAAACCATTCATTATAATAATTTCAAAGTTTCAGGATAAAAGAAATTCAATGTATGATTAGGGGATCGTAAATATGGCTCCTTGGGATCCATACATAAAGTAAACCGTTCTTTAAATCAGTGGACCGTTCTGTGTCTGAACCTATAAGTTGAGAAACGCTGGTGTAAAGTATTTCTAAAAATTTTTACCGACCGTTAACATATATAAGGGAGGTATTGTGATCATACCGATTTTGACATTTCGAGATTTCGATGGATCTCCACGAATTGAGGTCCCTACATAACGTTTTGACTATTTTTAGCATGATGATTTTTAGCGGTCTGTCTGTCCGTTTGTCTGTCTGTCCGTCTGTCTGTCCGTCTATCCGTCTGTCTGTGTAAACGTGCAGAGAAAATTAGGCTAAAAGGATTTTTATGAAACTGCATATTTAAGCTTTCGACATCAATGACACGAGTTGATCAACTTTTGGTAAAAATCGGTTGACTAGAAATGGGAGTTTATTCGTGTCGATTTTAAGATTTTTGCGAATATTTAGCAACAAATAAATATTTCGAAAAAATGTATTGAACAAAAGTTGCTATAAATGCAATAACTAATAACTTTTATTTGAGATGTTTTTTGATAAAACGTAAAATTTCGAAAAAATTTTGTCTCTAATTTTTACTTGCCCGACTTTAATATATAAGGGGCCAGTATTGTAATCGCGAAAATTTTCGATGAAGAGATTTTGACTGATGACCACGTTTCATGGTCCAGGGAATCCAAAAAACCTATTTTCGAAGTGCCATCCGTATGTGTGTGTGTCTGTGTGTATACACGATAACTCAAAAACGGTTTAACTTAAAGAATTCGTTCTGATACTAGAAAATTCTCCTAATAATTGGGAAGAATCCTATTGTTTTTTATTAAAATCCAAAACCGGAAACGGAAGTTATTAAACTTTAAAATTTAAAAAGATTCGTAACTAGTAAACCAAACCTTGGACAAAAATTTGTATAGGGCATAATTTGATGTATTTTTGAAGATTTAAATAAATCTTTTTTTAAATTAAAAAAAAAATATATATATATATGTATTTTTTTTATTATTATTTTTTTTATGGGAGGGCAAGTCTAGCGGAGGTGTCCCTTCGCCACTAGTTTCATACTTATATGTAACATTTCCATGGTCATGATAAATAATATCTCTGTTAGAAAATATGAGGCCAAGTTATTTCTACTTTGCTGCTAACATGTATTTTATACAAGTACTTTATGATGGCGGTCGGTCCTGTGGTGGCCACAGCTGATTTTTTTGAATATTTTGAACATTTGGGATGATGCAGAAAGCTTTTATAAAACAAATAATACGGTAGCTAATGCGTAAAATATTCCTCTCATAATGGGTTTAATACACACACCATTTAAAGCTATTAGAGCTTACAATATCCATTGCTAATACCTTACTTATGAATGTGTATATTAATAGGTATAAATTATACATTTTAATAATTCAGATCGTTGGTATTTAAAGCTGGTGCTTATGTAGGATAACTAAAACTATTTGACAAACTATTATTTAAAATCACATAATTTCACATACTTTTAATTCACCGTTGATAATCCAACACTGTCTAACTTATATTCCGAATTATTGTCATGTCCCGAACTTGATTCACCTTTAAGTACCCACTTGAAGTATGGTGTAAACCACAAAGCGCGCGAAATACTTGTGCGGTAATACGTGATGCTATATTCTCTCTGATAGTTCGTCACCGAACAGAATCCGACGCGTTACTGGTTGGACGTCGCACGAAGCGTCGACCAGTTTAACGACGCTCATGCGCTATCTACAGATGGAGATCTCGAAATTTTAATTTAAAATTAATTTCAGATATTGATACAGATTTCATTTTAAAAATATTTTTATTTATAAAACTAAAATTTAATAACACTTCATTCCTAACGCCTAAATAGCACATAGGACGGAGATGATAAACTGTTCTTGACCTATGTCACTAAAAGAAAGTAAATGACCACCAGGATTGGTAATATTGATATGTGTCATTACTATGTTGGTAAAATTTGACATTTGTTATTGTGATTGTAATTGACCAAGTAGTTTGTTGACAGTGAGACTTAAAAAAAACAAGTTTGTGAAAAAATGGATATTACTCGTGAAGGTTTTCGTTGGATGCTTTTTACGATTTTACTAAAGGCCTAACTCATCAACAAATTCGCTTCGCTCAACTTTGGTAATAAAGCACCATCAGAAAAGACTGTTAACCCTTTACTGCATGAATTTTTATTTTTGGCTGAAATAATTCATGGGCATTATGAATTGGTTCTTATTGATAGATAAATTAATTAAAAAAATATATTTAAAATATTAATTACTATTTTTATGAAAAAATAATAATTAAAATATGAATTTAGGGTTTGTGCCATACTGGAACATTATGATTTTACACTATGTTACAAAAGAAAATGATTCCGTATTATTTGCTCTTCAATTGCGAGGTGTTCTTCATTAGGGATTAAAAGCAGTCGCCCTCGAATTTTTTAAAGAAAAGGTCGTATCTTCTAGTTGCCCTTTCTCAATAAATTCAGAGTTATCGTTGAAGTGCAAATTCCGCTTGATATCCTCAAATCTATTGCAGCCCATTACTTGAGATACTGCAGGATCCATTGCTGTGTATGTGGCATATATGAACATTCATGAAGTAACGTTCTGATTCAGTTTTAAAAGTAAAATAAAAAATAAAAATCGGAATGTGCCATATATGGCACACTATGCGATAAAGGGTTAACAATTGGTGTGTAGAATTTCGTCGTGGTCATGCGTCCGTCAGTGATGAATCTCGTAAAGATCGACCAAAATCGGTTGTGATTCAAGAAAACATCGATGCTGTGTGCAAAATGATTGAAGAAGATCATCATGTGACTTACCGTGAGATAAAGGCATTCTTTGGCATATCGCAGGCTGCAATACATTCGATTTTGAATGAACATTTAGCTGTGAACAAGATCTGTTCCCGATGGATTCCGCATAATTTGACCGAAGCTCAAAAAAAGGCTCGTGTTGATTGGTGTAAGGCAGCGGTCGGGGAACCGAGGTATTTTACCCCAAATGGGGTAAAAAATAAATTTTTGGGGGTAATAAGGAATTTTTTCCAATTGGCTATTTTATAAACGTGTTAGTAGCGCACTAAGGAAAAGGGGCGCCATTGCGAAGGTGAGGAGTTTTTTTTTTGCTCATCACTTAAATTTTGGGAGGTGATGACCTTTTTTTTTCGCTCGTCATTTAGATTTTGAGACGTGATCTTTTTTTTTAATTTTTACGAGCAATGGGGTAACGTCGGTGTAAAGAAATATATCTTTGGGTAATGGGTCAAAATGTTCCCCGACCCCTGGTGTAAGGGAATGCTAAAAAAATCAACCACTGTAAAATCCGTATACAAGATCGTTACAGGTGACGAAACTTGGATTTATTCATATGAACCGGAAACTAAGCAACAATGCACTGTTTGGGTCTTCAAGATGAACCGAAACCCACAAAAGTTGTTCGTTCCTGAAGCACTTCCAAAAAATAGATCGTTTGTTTCTTCGGTTGTACTGGACATGTCGCAACCATACCTTTAGAGCAGCGGTTCTTAAACTGGGATCCGCGAAACAATTTTGACATTAACTTTACATCCTCCAACTTTTCGCTTTTATTCAAATAATGCATTTAATAAAAATCCTGTAAGGTCAAGATTTTTTTGTATTTGGTGTTATCTAACTAGTTATTGGCATAACTAAACAATAATTAGTAAAAATTTAATAATTTTTATTCAACTGAAAATTATTTACAGAAAACATATTATAATAAGATCTGTTTTGATCAATATTTGACCAAGAAATGCTTGGAGTTTAACGTATTATAATTTATAATTCTTTAAATTCTTACTACTATTTTTATTCATCTTATGATTTTTATTCTATATGCTAATAAAAATGTTCATCTCTATAAATACCTAAGACCATTTATTAAAATAACCAGCGATACATTCTCACCAATATTTATTATAACATAGTGCCTATGAGATTATTGAGCTAGAAATTAAGTCTCAAGAACGACGTAAAATGTCTAGGGTAAGGATGGGATCCGCAAAAAAAAATGTTGGTCAAGAGGGGGTCCTCGAACTACATAAGTTTAAGAAACCCTGCTTTAGAGGATCGGAAAACAGTTAATGCTGAATGGTATACAACAATTTGTTTGCCAGAAGTCATAGACAAAATCAGGAAAAACAACCAAAAACTTCGCATCATTCTTCATCATGACAAAGCAAACTCTCACACAGTACGTCAAACAATTGATTATTCGAAAAAGAAAAACATCGAATTAAAGTCTCATTGCCCGTATTCACCTGATTTATCCCCTAACCAAGTTCTTTTGTTCCCCAATGTCAAACAAAAAATGCGTGGACAGCGATTTTCAAAACCTCAAGAAGTTGTTGAAACCTTCGAAAACCATGTTTTTGAGATACCAACTTCAGAGTGGAAAAAATGTTTCGAGATTTGGTTTGAACGCATGCAAAAGCGTACAACTCTTATGGCCGGTCTCTGAAAGCTTAGTTAACTATAACCAAATGGTCAGAACATGGTTGCTATGGTTACGTATGGGATTGTTATACTGTAATCGAGTTTAACAAAATGGTTAAACTCGGTTAAGCTTTCAGAAACCGGCCCTTAAAGGCGAATATTTTGAAAAACAATATTTTTTTTTTCTTTCTTAGTTTTTGTAAAAAGGTAGCCCTCGAAGCCAAGCAGCTGATGCGTCTTTAAAATTCGTGTCTAAAAATTATATTTGTCCGTGAAAATATTGTCGAGTTCAGTGTTCATTTAAAAGATTTCAGATATTTTAGCTTTTTGCTTGATGTGATGTGCGAATCCCCAAGCGTGAATTCCATTTGGATAACCATGCGGTACTTTCCATCAGAGACAACAGACAACGGGACGAAAATCGGATTTGTGAACTATCGAGCTACACTAATCCCCATACAGTATTTGTTCCAGTGTTCAAAAGTTCTAACCAAAATGTAAATTTATATGTACTCAGGATCAAAAGATTCCCACAGCTTTCATTAAAATTATTTTTACAGTAAAAACTAAACCACCAGAGGACACAAGTATCTGTGGTGGTAATACAATCATCATCATCGTTAGCTCTACAACCCGGGGTGATCTTTAGCACTGGTGTAACTACAGGGGGAACATTTTTTAAATGCGAATGAAAGAAAAATTGTTACTGATAAACAATAGTTATTTAAACATTAACCGCTTAAGGACTACGCCCGATTATACTCGGGCGGCTATTATGTGCGAAAATTCCCACACCCGAGATAACTCGGGCAAGCTTTACTTGCAGAAAAGATCACTCCCGAATGTACTCGGGCGAAACTAAATACGATTCATGGTTTGTGGAAGCGAGACAAAAGACAGCTACGATGATTCAAACGAGGTACGAGAGAAAATGAATATTTTTTTTGAATTTCTTTTATTTCTCGACCCACATTATGCTCCATAATATCAACTTTCAATCTCATTTTGGGCGACCGGCGTAACGCAGTGGTAACACATCTGCTCTGCGTTGCTAAGGTCTCGGGTTCGAATCCCGTTCAGGCAAGGAAATTTTCAAAGAATAAAAATTGTCCTGGCTAATTGCCAAAGCAGCAAACGCCATAAAATTTAAAAAAAAAATCTCATTTTGGGCCCGAAATGGCTTTTATGAAGAATATATATGTTCAGTAAATAAAATTCCTTCATAAAAAAAATTGTGTTTATTTTTTTTTCAAGTGATGATCACTTCTCGTGATCGCTGAAGACGGAAACAGATTGTTGAGCAATTTCCGATCCGTCCGAATTTATTTTTTTTATATACTCTTGAAGCATTATATCTTTTTGATACTAATACTCATTATATTGTACTATTCTAGCCTAGTACTATCAGCAATGGCAAACGTCCAAAATAAAGGTGTCCCCAATATCTTAACTATAAATACAAAAAATCCATAACATTATTAGCCATAATTTAACCATGAATTAAAAAAAAAATACTTAATATTGTTAAAAACACAAAAACTGCCATATTTTTCAAAAACACAATCAAAAATTCCTCTAGTACGTTTCCGGCTCAGATCAATATACACTACCTATAATTTTTTTAGATTTTTAGTATAACCGTTTTGGATAAAACGGTGCGGGACAAGAACTTTTTAGCATATTTTTGGCTAAAATCGTGTTAAAAGAAACGAATTACAAAAAAAACTATTTATTGTTCCTCAATATACGTCTTAAGAGTTTTCTACTGATGCCACACAATAAATTTAAAAAAAAAAAATGTTTTTATTATCAATGACAAAAAAATGACATTTTTCTAAAAATTTATCTGATCAAATATTCCTGTTGAACTATTCCGGTTCCCATCAATGTTCTTTACAGAGATTTTTTTCAGTTTTTTAGATCAGCCCCTCTGGGAGATAAGGTGGGGGACAAAAAAATTTTTAAAACCTTTTTGGTGAAAATCATCTAAAAAAAAAGATTTTTCAAAAATAAAAATGAGCCTGTTGATCAGCGGATTAAACGGTTTCATTTGATATACCACGCAAAATTTTTAAAAAATATTTATTTTTTTATTAAATACATATTTGTTTATATTTATCTCCAGATGTGTTTTTTAGGGTTTTGTAGGTATGACCAAAAAACCCTTATACCGTCATTTTGTCGTCTGTCTGTCTGTCTGTCTGTCTGTCTGTCTGTCTGTCTGTTCGGTAAAAATTGTAGCCAAACGGCTAAACCTAGAGAGTTGAAATTTGGCATGCTTATACAACTCTTTGACCCGCACATAGGAAAAATACTAAAACATCTAAAAAACATACCCCCCTAAAAATATAAACAAATATGTGCTCATCGAAAACAAAAATATTTTTTTTAAATTCTGACTAGGGTATCAAATGAAAGCCCTTAGTACGTGGATTAACGATCAAATTTTATTTTTGCAAAATAAATTATTTTGATGCGATTTTTGCCAAAATTGTGCAAAAAAAATTTTGTCCCACACCCTGTAGCCCAGATGGTTTAAACTAAAAATCTAAAAAAATTCTAAGTAATGTATATTGGTGTGAACCGAAATAGTACAACAGGAATTTTTGATCAGATTATGTTTTCGGAAAATAACGCATTTTTTTGTGATTTTTGGTTCACAAAGTACAAAAGTTATATCAATGTAAAACACTCACATGCAAGGCGTGCGATGGCGTAATGGGTTAGAGCACTGGTGTGTGAAACGAAGGGTTTCGAGTTCAAGTACGGAGTGAATTTTATTTATTTATTTTTATTATGTTGAAATTATTTTGTCAAAATTTTAGTTATATTTTGACAAATGATGCATTTAATTTTTAAGAGCGTAAATTTAATAACCAGTCTTATTATATGATTAACAGACGATAAATTATTTTAAAAATATCGTTCATTTTGCCTTGATTACTACAAAGTAAAATTTGTCCTACACACTCAGCATACCGCCTTCACTTATTATATACCTGCGAAACCCTGAAATGTGTGAATATTCACACTTCACATCAATTTTTTTTAACTCTCAGTATATATCCTATATATGAGTCAAAGAGTTGTATAACCATGCCAAATTTCAAATCTCTATGTTAAGCCGTTTAGCAACAATTTCTACCATACAGACAGACAGACAGACAGACACATGAGTATCGTTATAAGGGTTTTTTGGCGGTCATACCTCCAAAACCCTAAAAAGTAGATCTCAAATACAAAAAGGTTGAACAGCCCGGATCTATTGTAGTAGTTAATTTTAATAAACCATCGACCCCTAACAATAACATATCGATGAGGTTCAATATCAACCACTTTTTGAGATCCCTTAGTGAAACTTACCCATCAATTAGTTTGATCAATAAAGTGATATTTCAAATAATCTGTGCAATTACAATATTGCACTACAGTCGAGTGTTGTATTAAATGCATCCATCTATTGCTGTAATCTGGGAATGTGTTCTTAGCGTACAGCTCGTATACCCGAACATGATATCAAATACTGCGTCTGTCTCTACCGAGATAATCACTCTGTGGTTAGTTAATTAGAGAATGCGAAATCAATCGCATTCTACTCGCATTTATTTTGATAGTTCCAACGTAAATTACTTCTTATCATTTAAACTTAGACGTGTCACGTGGTTTCTAAATCAATTATTGGTAGGGGGATGGGGGTAAGAATGAAATCAATTAATTTGAATTTCAAATGCTATCAAAGGGGCTGATTAAATATTTATAATTGTCAGGATGAAGTTAAAAGGACCTTGTTAAGAGTTAGGAGTGTATTGCCCCAGTATTATAGGGCATTGATTATTTAAACAGTAACTATTAAACTTGATTGGGGGTAAATGAAATTACCATATCGATACCTCAAGGCAATTCGCAGAATGCTTTTATTACTTACGAACAAGAAGTTTGTAAAGATTTTAATATAAACAACATTATTCACAGGAAATAAGTTTAACAATATATATAATTCTTTAATATTTACAAACGAATTTAGCATTCCAATTAAACTTATCAAGAGTGGCGTGTGTGTCGGGATCCATAAGCAGAGTGAAAATAGAAAACTTTTTGTCAGTCATACTGGAGCCAAACAAGGAGATGCAACCTCACCTTTGTTGTTTATCCTCGTGCTGGAGATGGTGTTATGAAAATCTTTTTGCCGCAGCCCCTTTTGTCACAGCCTTTAAAATTCATGCTGGAGTCAAACAGAGAGATTTCACCTCACCTTTGCTGTTTACCCTCTTCCTGGAGATGGTGTTACGAAACCAGACGGTATTTCAAATAAAATGATTAAAAACTTGGGTAGGAAAGCGCTTCTTTCACTAACGCACCTTTTAAATTCATCTTTAAAATTAAGTCACTTTCCAAGTCCTTGGAAAAGGGCGGACGTAGTTCTGTTCCCAAAATCTCACAGCGATCGCTCTCTTGCTAAGAACTATCGCCCAATTTCACTGCTACCTTACGTCGGCAAGATGCTTGAAACACTTATTCTCATCAGACTCCAGAGTTATTCTGACTCTAACAGTCTGATTCCTGACGAGCAGCACGGATTCTGACAAGGACCTTCCACTGTCCATCAACTCGTGCGTGTCACTGAATTTGTCACTGATTGTTTCAGTCGAAACAACTCTACCGTTAAAAGGTTAAAAGGTGCAGTCTTCGTGGACATCTCCAAGGCTTTCGATCGTGTCTGGCACGCTGGCCTTGTCTACAAGCTACACTGTGCAGATTTTCCTGCGTCTCTCATCAGGATGATCGCCTATTATCTAACCAACTAGGGTGTTGAGAATCAAGATAGATAAAATTCGTTGGGACAAGTGGGATAAACTCGCAAGAGATGGAGAGATCAGCTAATCGAAGTTCTAATATTGGTATAAAAGAGCTATGGAAGGACCTGATATTGAACAGATCAAGATGGAGAGCTTAGGTGAGTGAGGCTAAAACTTAACATTACAGACAGTGCCCATAAAAGAAGAAGAAGAATAATATAAGTCACTTCAATTATAACATATTACCTTATCGGTATATCACCATGCGAGGTGTGTAAATTAAGTAACCGGACTGATTTTAAAAAAAATTATTCAAATAGAATTACAATTCAATATTGTCTCCCTTAATATAACTTCCTTGGGAAGCCACACAGCGCTGGAGACGGTTCTTCCAATACTCATAGCAGTGCTAGAACTGGGATACTGGAATAGCTTTCAGCTGGTCGATTGTGGACGTTTGAATGTTTTCGTGTGTCCCAAAATGACGTCCCTTGAGGTAATTTTTCAATCTTGGGAAGAGGAAAAAGTCAGAATGACTCAAGTGAGGCGAATAAGGAGGTTGAGGAGCCACAGGAATGTTTTTACTGGCCAAAAACTCGTTTATTGAAATTGTAGATTTTACTCATCCCCAATTCATTGGTCAAAATCTGATGAACGGTAGTGTGAGTGAAATTCAACTCTTCCCCGATCATTTTGACTGTCAACCGATGATCTGAACGCACAAGATCCCGGATTCTGTCGATATTTTCATCGGTTCTTGAAGATAAAGGCCTTCCGCTGCGTGATTCATTTTCAATCAACTCTCTTCCTTCTGAAAATGCCTTAAACCACTCAATCAACTCTCTCTCTCTCGCCAAGAAACTCTTAAACCACCAAAAAACCTGGGTCCTTGACAAAACACTGCCTCCGTAGGCCTGCTGAAGTTTTGCAAAAGTTTCCGTTGCACTGTGCCCAAGGTTGAAGCAAAACCTGATAGCACACCGTTGCTCGAAATGAATGTCACTCATTTTTAGAATGCACTAGAAGAAACAGTTTCACTGAAAAAATCGCTACAACAAAATTACACTCTCGCGAGTTCACACTCGTACTGAAGGTGTTCACCCGCTGCCCCTCCAAGTTCCGCGTCCTAAATGTTGCCAGATCAAACGCTATGTTGCCAGTCCGGTTACTTAATTTACACCTCGTATATTCCAGACTTGCAAGCGCGCACCCATAATTATTTTTAGGAAGGGCAGAAGGCAAAAAAAAATTTCTTTCTTGATAATATAAAAAAATTTAAGATGAAATTAATATTTCTTGAGGGGGGAGCGCACCTGTTTCGTGGTAGCAATTAAAATACTAAAATACTCGTGACGACCCTGATTGTTTTCACTACATTAAAAAACGTAATAAATAATTTTTTTTACCACCCCTTTTAATGGACCGTTTTCTCATTTAATAACCACAAAATCTTTCATTAGAAAAATAAAATATTTAATCGTTCATTAATATAATCTGTTTAATGATACCTCTCGGTCATTATCCCTTTAATGATATGCACTTAAGTTTTATTCTCATCCATAATCCAGGGGGCATTTACGAATGTAGTTCGGGATGGCGCGTCGCGGCGCTTCGCGTCATTGTATGTTGAAATCGAGAGATCTAGAGATCTCTAACGTAAATCTTGGTTTACGCAACAGCCAGACAGTTAAATGTTTCTCTTTCGAAGAATGCCACTACAGGAAACTGATGTTGGCTCGCCATGGGACCAGTAAATTTTACCTCTTTTGTTCCCAAAACGCTACTCTTACCTTAGCAATTATTCACACAAATATATTAAAATAACGTTTCAAGATTTAAACAATAAGGGGTGGAGATATATTTAGATTTGTGTTTGTTACAAGCAAACAAAGCAGCTTTTTATTAAATTTATTTATGAGTTATATTAATGTGTATTTTGTTTAATTAGAATCTCGTCAGTTCATTTTCAACACAGACGATTTGGGAGCTAATTATAAATGAATTTTACGTTACCACTACAGTTAATTGTTTACAAGTTCTTTGTGGTTTTGACTACTTTCTTTTTTAGGGTGTTGTTAATATGACAAAAGAACCCTTATGGCACTCATGTGTCTGTTTGTTTGTGTTTCTATGTTTCTTCGGTAGAAATTGTGGCAAAAGAGCTGGACAATTTGGGCACATGACAAAATAAAAATTGATGTGAAGTGTGAATTTTCACACATTTCAGTATTTCGCAGGTATATAATAAGTTTAATAAATAAAACACTCGGT
The DNA here is from genome assembly GCA_963971575.1 of Liopterus haemorrhoidalis. Classification (NCBI taxonomy): domain Eukaryota; kingdom Metazoa; phylum Arthropoda; class Insecta; order Coleoptera; family Dytiscidae; genus Liopterus; species Liopterus haemorrhoidalis. The sequence goes on along the minus strand of OZ020622.1, from coordinate 11,412,462 downwards.
AAGTTTCACAAATATAAGTTTAATATATACTCTATACGTATTTCGGCAGTGACGCCATCTACAGGAGTTCAAATTACAAACTAAACTTATTTTTTAACAGATACATTTAGACCGGGAGCTCATGACATTTTTGGTCTCCGATTTCATACAGCATGCCTTTTGGAGGAGAGAATATTTACCCTGTGACAACAAAAAAGGGATGGTACTAAACCCCTGCACGCTTTCCGGTCATAGGGAAAATTGCATTTCCACTTGCACAAAATTTTTGTGTTTTTCTTTGATTTAATATTGCTTGCCCTTTTGTCAAAAGAAAGTTATAACAAATTTAAAGTCTTTTAATTATAGGCATGCTGTATGAAAACGCGGAAAATCATAATACAAGATCACATGACCGTTTGAGCTCTTTGGGACCCTCCGAATCGCATGCATATATTTAAAAGACTTTAAATTTGTTATAACTTTCTTTTGACCAAAGGGCAAGCAATATTTAATCAGAAAAAAGCACAAAAATTTTGTGTTTAAGTGGAAATGCAATTTTCCCTATGACCGGAAAGCGTACAGGGGTTTAGTACCATCCCTTTTTTGTTGTCACAGGGTAAATATTCTCTCCTCCAAAAGGCATGCTGTATGAAATCGGAGACCAAAAACTGTCATGACCTCCCGGTCTAATTCAGTGGGAAGAAATATTAATGGTAGGGAATACAAGTGTAAACCATATTATCAGATAAGGAAAAACAGTTTTTTACCGATTTATTAGGGGTGAGTTGTAAACGTCAACCTGGTCATTCATTACGCGAATTCCAGAGTAATATTTTTGTGAATGTCTCGGTATTCTAAAAGGTTCAGTTTAAGGCTTTTATTGTGAATGTGTAGGATTTTAAAGCCATTAACGGAAAGGTTATGATTATTGGAGATCATATGTTCTGCTATGTTGGACTGTTCTACTTTTTATTTTGGATGGCTTTCAAATGTTCACCAAATCTTGTAGCAAATTTTCGACCAGTTTGGCCTATATATATTGTTGAACAATCTTGGCACGATGCTTGATAAACTCCACTTTTGTTGTGTAAATCAGTTTTATCTAGTTTATTATTAACGAGTAAATTTTTAATTGTATGTTTATTATAAAAGGCTGGAGTTATATTAGATTTCTTTAATTTTGATCCTATTTTGAAACTAACCTGGCCGTGAAAGGGTATTTTTTTATAAATTTTTGTATCTGGTATACTTGGGGGATAAAAATATGTTAATAAAAGTTTTTTGCGCTTTTTTCTAATAATTTTGTGTATTTCAGCCTTGTTATAACCGTTATTAATAGCAATTTTTTAAATAGTTTGTAATTCCAGATTGTAGTCTTCATCAGAAAGTGGAACTTTTAATAATTGGTCTACATAACAATTGAAAGCAGCCATTTTAGTATTATAAGGATGTAAAGAGGAAGCATTGAAGGATTGATATCGTTAATAATAATAATATTAATGATAATTAATGAAATAAAAAAATAATAATAAAGCATTGAAAAAATAATAATAAAGAAAAGAAAGTGGTTTTCTTAAATACTTTCATCAAAACCAAATATTTTTTTAAATAATTATTTTTCTGCTACTAATAATTTTAATTTATAGTAGTATTATTTTTGTGTAAACATATCAATTAACACTATTATTATCACACGTTACATGTCAATATACACTTCGGTGTGCTTAGGAATATTTCGTTACATTTCGGAATCTCGCTTCATATTTGTTTTTGACGTCATAGCAGGCTCCCACGCAGGGACACACGTTGGCGTATTATATTATAGATAAATGTATAAAAAAGAATTACCGTTTATATTAGGGGTACCCATAAGTAATCAAGTATTATTAGTATGGAATATTTGCTTCAGTCTAATTCAGAGCGTGATTGTATAAAGAAGTGTTTTATTACGCAATATTACAACACGTGGTCTTGACTTTTGTGACAACTAAATTCAAACGTTTTTATTACACCGGTATAAAATGGCGGACAATCAACCAACTGAGGAACGTTAACATAGGAGACGTATTGAAAGTTAATAAGTGCCAAAGTTGTTTATAAAATTTTCCAATGGTGATTTTGACTTGTCTGATAGCAATTGAAGTGGACGCCCTGTAGAGTTTGATAATGACGCTTTAAATTCACTGGTGGAAATGGATCCCAAACCTAGTATCCAGGAAATAGCAAACACTCTTCAGGCTACTTGTTCAACAGTCCAAAGACATCTTCAAGAAATCGGAAAGGTTTACAGGCAAGGTATATGGGTTCCAAAGCAATTGTCGGAGATGAATAAAGAACAACGGCGTACAAATTGCACATCTCTATTGTGCAAACAACAAAGTGATCCGTTTTTACGAAGGATTGTCACTGGTGACGAGAAATGGGTATTGTACAACAACAAAAAGCGCACCAATCAATGGCCTTCTTCAAGTCAACTAGCCGTACCCACTCCTAAACCATCCCTCACTTTAAAGAAGGTATTGAGCGTATGGTGGGACTGTGGTGGCATAATTCATTTTGAACTATTAAAACCGGGAGAAACTGTTACGGCTGAATTGTATTGTCAACAATTGGATAGATTACGTAACGAATTGTTGGTAAAACGACCAACTCTAGTCAACAGAAAAAGGGTAATATTGCAACACGATAATGCCAGGCCGCATGCAGCAAAATTAACCCACGAAAAAATAAGGCAGCTAAACTGGGAGGTTTTACCACATGCACCATATTCTCTGTATATAGCACCATCCGATTTTCATTTATTCCGATCCATGGAACATTTCCTAAAGAATAAAATTTCAAAAATATCGATGACGTGCGAGCTCACCTAGAAATATATTTTTCTACAAAGGAAACGGAATTTTATGAACATGGGATTGAAACTCTACCAGAGAGATGGCAAAAGGTTTTAGATAACGACGGAGATTACATAATCGACTGAAGATAAAATGAAATGTAAATAAATACTTTTTTTTTGTTGTCACTCAAATAATTGATTACTTATGGGTACCCCTAATATTTGAATCAGCCTCGTATTCACTGCTGCTAAAAACAGAAACTACTTGCCGGATAATGACCCATCATCAGTAATTCTAAATGTTCCATAATTTTATAAAACATTCTAGTATTTTTATTCTTTCTCTGAATGTTTCCACATTCTTTCTTTGGTATTGTATCTAAAATAGAATAGAAATTGATACAGTTTTGTTATTTTATTGTTAAAATAAATTTTAAAAAGTCTTACAATACCGGACAACAAAACGTTATATCCTATTTCAGTACAGTTTCTGAGAGGCGATTTTCTTATCTTCTTGCCCCAGATTTTTACAGCATGTTTTCTTTTAATTACGTATTCCTCCCTTACCTAGTTCGCGGACTATTATAGTTTTAGATGTTGTATTCTTTTGCATATTTCAAACTTAATGAATATTAATTATTTATTTTGTAAACACGTTCTAATTCCATGATTTTAGTTAACATGCAAATTATAAAATATCAATATACTGCGGCACAGTATTGAGAGATAACTGGTTCTTTTACATCTTAATTATTTTTTATAATTATTAATTCCTTGACAAAGTGAATTCAAGGCAAGGTATTTTTAAACCAACTTTACCCGATTTATAACCAAAGATCAAGTTTAACTGAAAAGAACAAACTTGTATTATATAAAACCATAATTGTCTGGCTTTTTGATAGCTATTATAGTATAAACAAAATTACAAATTGTTCACAGTTACTATCTTAAAATAATTAACAGGTATCATTAGAACCATCACTTCAGTAATATACAGCCTTGGACAAATGTATGTAGCATCCATGCAGTTATTATATAACATCTAAATTCATGTACCTTGTAACTTGTACATATTTGACAAAATGTTTTTAAAATATCATTGACACATTCTAAAAGACATACGTGTAATCAGATAACCGAAAATGTAAACAGAGTTATGATAAATCTTGAAATACAAATAAATATAGGCTCAGATATGTTACGTTTTGTTTACAAAAAAATAAACAACTAGGGCTTGGATCATTATTACACATGCGTTTGAAGTGAACACTGTCTTTTTCATATTTTATTGAGTTCAAGTAAATATTTTTAATAATATAATATAATATACTTTATTAAGTTTGACAAATACATAAAATGTACATAAAACCATGTCAACAGAAATATACAAAATAAGCTGCACAAATTTACACAAAATTGCAGCTATTTATAAATCATTTATAAATTCGTTTACACTGTAGTACATTTTCTCCATTAAAAATTTAAAAATAGATTCTTAAAATTTTTGGAGATTAAGTTCTCTGATATGTTGAGGTAATTTGTTAAATAGTGAAACACCTATAAAAGAAGGAAGTGACTTCGAAACAGTTAATCTAATTTTCGGTAGACGCAAATCTATTTTGGCTCTGGTATTATAGTTGTGGAGGTCATTTCCGCTATTTAATAAATATCCATTTTCTTTTATAAATAACAATAGTTGTAGAATATATTTACACGGAAAACTTAATATACCTAGCTCTTTAAAAAGTGGCCTACAATGCGATCTTCTTGCAACCCCACTGAGTATTCTTATTGCATTTTTCTGCGTTCTCAAAATTCTAATAGCATCTGTAGAATTGCCCCACAGAATAACGCCGTATTGAATAACTGACTGTATGTATGCAAAATACACTATTTTTGCTATATGTAGAGATACATATCTCTTGATTTTATAGAGCATAAAGTTATAGGTATTAATTCTGTTCGCTACATATTTGACATGCTCCTTTCAATTTAATTGTGCATCTAATACAAATCCTAAAAATTTAGCATGTTGAACATGGTACAGATCATCATTGTGCAATGTTCTGTTAAGACTGAAAACTAAATGAAAAGTTTTATCTTCGTTAAGTTTTAGCTTATTCTCATTAAACCATACAATTGCTTCATCCATAGTAGCTGTTATATTATCTTTAACTTTATTATGATCAACACCGCTATTAATAAAATTAGTATCATCTACGTACATAACGGTACTAGCATTTACGTTTTCTGGAAGGTCATTTATAAATAGTAAAAATAACAACGGACCAATTACCGTCCCCTGGCCTACGCCTATATTAAGGGTAAGTGTGTTAGACATGACGTCATTATAAAACACAACCTGTTTTCTATCTAGTAGATAGGATTTTATTAAATTTAAGTTGATACCACACAATCCATAGCGCCCGATTTTGCATAACAAGTCATAATGATTGACACAATCGAATGCTTTTGTGAGGTCACAAAAAGTTATTGCCGTTTACATTATGGCAAAAAAACGTTCTCACTGTGGCAGAAAGAAGTCAAATTGTATTGCACCATTCACAAGGACAGTCGCAGGTGAAAATTTCAAAACAAAATGGAGTGTTCAAGAAAAGCCGTGCAAATATCATAGAAAGGTCGCAAGAGACTGATACTTATGAAAAAAAACCAAAAACCGGAAGAAAACATGCAACCACTTCCAGAGATGATCATTTTATAAAGAGAAGTGCTCTTCGTAAACGCTCAATATCGTCAAAAGAGCTGGCTGATGATCTGTGGGAGCATAGAGAAGTTAAAGTTTCTTCTAGAACAATTAGAAGACGTCTAGTGGAATCTAATTTTCATGGAAGAAGAGCTCGTCGAAAACAACTGTTGACCGAGCGACACAAAAAACTTCGCCTTGAGTAGGCCAAAAGACATTTGAACTTTGACACCTGATGAATGAACGAAAATCATTTGATCTGATCAGTCCAATATATAAGTAAGCATTGTAATAGTTTAATGTACTTACGAATTTAACAGAAAAATAAATTTCTAAGCAATTATTGCACTAATAATATAAAATTTAATTTGCTATTAACTAATGAAATTAAGGTTTGTTTTTTTCTTTTGTGGGTCAGCTTTTTGGACAACCTGGAGCCATATTTGTAAGACGTAGGCCGGGTGAAGCTTTTCATCCTAACAGCATCATCCCTACGGTCAAATTTGGTGGTGGTAGCATCATCATCTGGGGGTGCATGTCCGTCAGTGGCTTAGGCGAAATCTTTTTGTGCGAGGGACGCATTATACTGATCGTTATATTACCATGCATAATAAAGTTTTGGAGCTATCAATATTAAATTAATGAAGACAATCAAGAATATGTTTTTCAACAAAATAATGCCTCCTGTCACAAAACCAAAGCAACAAATGGTTTTCCAAAAACAATGTGCCACTTTTTGCATGGCCCCCCAGACACCAGATTTATCGCAAATTGGAAATTTATAGTCGATTCGGATAAATAAGGTGTCTCTTTGCACATGCAAATCAAAAGAAGAATTGAAGAAAATTATTGTAGACGAATGGTTCAATGTAACAATCCGATGTATATACGTAAAAAACTTGTGGACAATATGCTTAAAAGGGTACGTGCAGTAATTAAAGCAGGAGGATGTACCACAAAATACAAGGTGTCTCAAAAGAAATTTTATATTTATTTAGCTTACTGCGTGAACGCAACATATCCGAGGGGCGCGGGGGTTATGTCAATCGGTAGCCTGGCTGTTGGGAATTCAGTCGCTATGGAGCGTTTCTCGGGAGCAGACCACGCGTTATGCGTGCGAGAGTTTTACAAAAACGGTGTTTCGGCGACTGTAGCGCGTAGAAAATTCTGCAGTATTCGAGGTTTTCGCCACTTAAATGATGCGTCAAGCATTCGTCTCATTCGACATTGAGTTGAAAAGTTTAAAGAGACTGGTACAACGCTGGATAAATCAAAATCCGGGCGACCTAGGTCATCAAGAACGGTAGAAAACGTGGAGAATGTTAATCAGTCTGTTCGTGACGACTCGAACCTTTCAATTCGGAAGTGCGCAAGTGCTTTAAATGTGCATAGATCATCATTACATCGCATTATGCACAAAGACCTAAAGCTGCACCCCTACAAAATTCAATTGGTGCAAGAAGCCCCAAGATGCCAGTCAGAGGCTTAATTTCGTAAATCAGGTGATTGAGCGATTTTCAACGTTTACCAACATTTTGTTTTCGGATGAAGCTCATTTTCATCTTAATGGCCACGTAAATAAGCAGAACTGCCGCTACTGGAGTGCAACGAATCCGAAACGCAAACATCAGAAACCCCTACATTCGCCTAAAGGGACCGTATGGGCTGCGATGTCGGCGCGAGGAATTATCGGCCCTTACTTTTTTGAAGACGAAAGGGGGCGTGCAGTTACAGTGAATTCAGAGCGTTATGTGGAGATGTTAGACAACTTCTTGGTATCTGAACTGCAAAACTTTCCTGGCTGTAACCAAAGAACATGGTTCTAACAGGACGGAGCAACTTCACACACGTCCAATATGTCTCTGCCACGTGTTCGTGAAATTTTCTCAGGCAAATTGATCTCCCGGAGAGGTGACATAAATTGGCCTCCACGCAGTCCAGATTTAATCCCTATGGTCTTTTTCCTATGGGGTTATCTTAAATCTAAAGTTTACGCCAATACACCGACTTCACTGGCGCATTTGAAAGAAAATATCCGTCACGAAATGGCAGCCATCCCTTAGTCCACCTGCCGAGACGTCATAAGTAATTTTACTGTTCGATTAAATGAGTGCCGAGAACGCGAGGGTCTACATTTAGACGATAATATTTTTAAGAAATAAATCCCCAAAAAGTGTATTTTAATAATTAATAAACATTTTTTCTATATACGGCTTACTTTTTTTTTAATCGATCCACTAAATATAAAATTTCTTATGAGACACCTTGTATTAATAATTTTGATTAAAGTTGTCATTAAAAGCTGTATGTATTATTTTATTTACAATTTTTCCTATAATAATCCTAAAATTCAATAAAATGTAGGGTGCTCCATGCATTTGTCCAAGGCTGTATATACATTTTACCAATTTAAACCATTATATAACCTGGTGACCAATTAGTAGCTGAGGCAACCAATAATTAATTTAAATTAAAAAAAAAATCAGTATAATACAGCAAGAGAAGAATATATTCATTATTATATCATATTCCCCCGTTTAATGTTAAAATTTCCCAGAATGGGGAAATATCCCTAGAACTCGCAACGCTGATCCATAAGCTAGTGATAGTTTATTTTTCATTTACTCCTACTTTAACACTTATTTCAATTCTATTCTCGAAAATATTTTCTTAAACTTTTTTAATCTAGAATCAGATAATTCAGTTTCGATAGAGTTATTAAATTTGCCTTTTTAAAATATCCAGTGTCTCGGTTCCAGACCTGTGTATACAAACTCACCTATAAGCTCTTACTATCGATTCAATTTTACGTTCAAACGAAATCAGATCAAAAGATGTTTTTCTTGATTCGAGTGGTCTTTAAGATATTTCTTACGATATTTTGAGTGGATCGAATGGTATTATATTTTTTATAACTGTTGTTTATTGATTATGTTTGCTTAAATTGGTTATAAAATTGAATAAACAATCAAATACACATAACTGATTCACACCTTATTGCTTTTTACCTGGTGTCTGTATTCTTTTGATTCGTATCTATCGGTGGGTTCATCTTTTATATAAAAACGAATTACTGTCAGTTTGTTTGTTCTTTATACAAAGCCAAACGGATAGACCAATTTTCAACAAATTTAATACAAGACAGTAAAATAATCCAAGAAAAGATCCCATAGTTAAATAATTTTTCTATTAGTTAAATATTTAGTTAAATAGTTAAATATTTCTCTATCAATAGTTTCAAAGGCTCTACGTATGTCTAGAAATACTGCAACAATGAAATAATCATTATCCAACTGGTACTTCCATTCGGATATCATACCTTGTAAAGTGGTCTCACACGAATAATTGCTTCTAAATCTAGATGAGATATATAGGTAAAGTCCATTTACCGTAACTTTGAAATGACGCCACAGTTGAAAAACTCACCTTGTTGCCAATTCGTAAACTGTCAAAAAAAGTTAGGTTATATCGAACAACTTCTAAAAATATATTGAAAACCTATATTTCCTATGGAGGAAAGGAATTAATGTAAATTATGATGCACAGCAGTTCTTTCTAACCGATTTGTCGCGAAATTTATGGTTTATATTATATTAAGTGTGTAATTTAGTATTAAAAAAAAAAAAAAAAAATCAGTGTATAAAAATCATCAGAAATATTTGTTTTTAGAAATGTGTCGTGTTCTTTTAATACTTTTTATACAATTTACTTTAATTTTTCGCCTGGTGTCACATTGACACAGCGGGTTCGGGAAGCAAACGCGGAATGTTACGAGTCACACTGTTTAACTCCAGACCACTCGAATAAACGCGTTTAGACCTTTTCTCGAACGCTCCGAGCCTGCTTCTTGAACTCACTAAATGATATCGGAAAGCAATGATAAAGAGTCAAATTTTTTATTATTCGAATAGAAATTTTTTAATTTCAAATGTTAGATACAATTTTGTTTCAAATAATGAATATTCAAATATTATTTCCAGTCAAACAGTTTATTGCCGCTAGCTGCAAATGTAAATTTCATGCGTACGCTAAAATTACTTTTCGTTTGCATCTGATGATAATAAACCGTTCTACGTAACAGACCTGTAGGTTAAAATTACAAAAAAAAGAACGTAACAAATGTAAATAGAACATATTTTATTAATCATATATAATATTTGTTTATCGACCAAGATACAAAATTAAATATTGTTTTTGTTCACTTACATTACAAATTATAAAACCTTTTAAAATATACAACACAATCTCCAGATAAAAGTACGTTATAGAAATATTACCCATCATATTTGATATCTACTACTCTTTTATGATTTTTAAAAAACCCTTAAATTTTAGTTTAAATCACTCTGTTAGAAATGGTAGTTTACTAAGGTATCCCTTTCATGTAATTTTATATTAATAGTGCCGACAGTAACATGCTCTCCTAAAATCAAATTAATTAATAAGAGAAAAAACCATTCTTTGAGCACGGCTACTAAGAGCTTTGGGCATTTTTATTACAATTAAATTTAAAAATAAAATAAAATATAACCTCACTGTTAATTGTAAGTACCGGAACGTCAACCTGACAAATAACGATTGAACAATCCAATTTTAAACTGACAACATTGGAAAAATCTACCAACATTAAATAAATAAATGTACTGAGTTATGGATTGATGTTGGTTCAATCACATCATGATGTTGGTACGTAAATTAACCAAGTGTGACGTCATCTCATATTTATTGTGAATGGAGTTTATATCGTTGATCCAGTAAAACAAGTTAAAATTTTCAGACACTGCAATTCTTATGTTCTCATAAAATGTGACATTTGTATTTGATTTAAGAAAAACCCCACATATTTATTTAATAATCTAGACTGTGAAAATAATATATTCCGCGTGCTACCTTTAAAATGTATTGTGAGACAGCCTATAAATATGGAAGACTATAATTAGAATATTTATTTTATATGCAATATTCTAGATTCAAACAGAGGTAACGTTTAGCAAAATATAATTATACAGATATGCCACGATGCGTATAATTTACTTTAACGGGTCACATAATGTAGTAAACATAATATTGTACAACTTTATTACCGTTTTAGGTATTTCCCTTTACTTCAATAGTAAAATTCATTTTATGGTCTACACCGAAGTGCTCTGAAAATCAGAATAAAACACAATATAATGTATTGTATATACAGAGAAATGTTGATGATCTCGAACGTGTCATTAGGTCAGGGATTGCATCATCCCTTATTTGCTTATATACCTCTGCTTATACTAAGAATCTAGTGTATATAGCGGTAATATAGTAAGATTATTACACGTTCTGTACTGTAGGAACTGTCTTGAGGAGATCTTACTGCGCAGAAAAAAACACGAGTTGTAAAAAGAACAACTTATTGGACAAAGTACACTCAGGCTCTCCTCACTCTCACCACAAATCCATTGTGCATCCATTTAAGTTTCAAGTCGTGTTGTACATTATGAAACCTGTACATCTAGACTTAGACTATTGTCCCAACAAGCCGTTAGTCAAGAATATTTGCACATATTTTTATGAATAATAATTTTAATTATAAATATATTAAAATATAAAAATAATAATACAAAAGTGCAAGGGGAATATTTATTATTTGTAGGCAACATAACACTTATTGTTAATTCACGGTTGTTCTATATAAGTCTAGTGCGTTTTTTTCAACATTCAAACACTTATGCCAATTATTCTTTAATTTGACTAGCGCGTTCTTTGTCCACGTTTGTTTGTAGATTTTAGACTAAATATCCAACAAACATTTCCACCATTTATTCTTTAATTTGACTAGCGCGTTCTTTGTCTACGTTCGTTTGTAGATTTTAGACCAAATATCCAATAAACATTTCCACCATCTTTTCTTTAATTTGACTAGCGCGTTCTTTGTCCACGTTCGTTAGAATTATACTGATAAATTTTAGTTCTATAATATTAATGCAGAAATACTAATATTTCCCCTAGTTGAGTTGCATCCCCCTTCTGTTTATTAATGAATGCAAGAAATTATTGGGGGAATCCTTCATTTGCGGAGAATTTGGCTAGATACGTGGTTGAAATTAACTGGAGTAATTTAGTGATATCCACATTTTAACACTATGGTAACTTGATCTGAATATTCATTACACAGTTCAATTGTTTTAGTGTTGTTCATGATATGGGCTTCCTGGCCATTGCGTTATTGTTTGTTGGCAACACTGTTAATTATAAACTACTAGTTTGCTGCTCACAGTAAATTTCTACAAATGTCTTAAAAACTTACGTTCTTGATCTTATCCAAGTTGAATGTTACATATTACATGTAATAGACACTGGATATGAATATAATTAGAACAGTTGCTACTTTGTGTATTATTATATTTATGTCCAGTAGTACAGATCCATATTATGATTCAAATATGCATTCGGTATCACAACAGAAGCACCTATATGTATTCTGTTACAAGTTAGAAGGGATATATGCCAACAGAAGTTTAGCAACATATATGAAATTTATAGTTGGACTCTTCATTGGCGGGTGAATTACACATTACACTGACTAACTTGAAATTGGACAGGATTTTAGTTGAATAAAGTTATGAAGGTTTTGACACATCATGTGTATAATTACAAGCGATATTGACTACCTTGACGTCTTGAGTAACAAGCGAAATATGAAGCCCCAGAAAAAAATGTAGGAAGTGAAAATATCAGACAGGAGAGCTGTGGCATAATAGGACATCTTGGAAAGATGTAGTAAAGCAAACCAAGATCAGGGTACGCCGATTGAAAAGATATTAATTAAGATATCAAATATACGAGGTCTGTAAATTAAATAACCGGACTGGCAACATAGCGTTTGATCTGGCAAAATTTGGGACACGGGACTCGGAGGGGCCGCAGATGAACATGTCATACGCCTTCAGTACGAATTTGAACTCGCTAGAGTAATTTTGTTGTCCGTAGCGATTTTTTTCGTGAAACAGTTTTTCATTCATTTCGAGCAACTGTGTGCTATCAGATTTTGCTTCAGACTTGGACACAGTGCAACGGAAACTTTTGAAAAACTTCAGCAGGCCTACGGAGACAGTGTTTTGTCAAGGACCCAGGTTTTTTGGTGGTTTAAGGCATTTTCAGAAGGAAGAGAATTGATTGAAGATGAATCACGCAGCGGAAGGCCTTCATCTTCAAGAACCGATTAAAATGTTGACAGAATCCGGGATCTTGTGAATTCAGATTGTCGGTTGTCAGTCAGAATGATCGGGGAAGAGTTCAATTTGACACTACTGTTCATCAGATTTTGACCAATGGGGATTTTAAGGATTGGGGATGAAAAAAATCTGCGCAAAAATGGTTCCAAAACCTTTCACAGGAACAAAAGGAAGTTTTTGGTCAGGAAAAACATTCCTGTGGCTCCTCAACCTCCTTATTCGCCTGACTTGATTAAACAATTAAACACTCCATTCTTCTTCATTGCAAACACCGAGAAAAAGCAATTTAGTAAGCCTTTTACCCAGAAGCCTATTGCTGTCTCTGCATGCATTGGCTCCTGCTTTCGAAAATAAGCGTTCTGAAGGAACTGACATCGCTACTACAGTCAAAAATTTCTGAGCAATTTTATATTAGTTATCACTGTCTTCATATCGTCCCAAACCGGTAGCGGATTGCATTTCAGAGGTTAAATTGGATTTTTCAAATACAGTGATAATTCATGTTCAGTTTTGTTAGAACCACGTTGGCCTGTGCCTGATTCCTCTTCCCATGTGCTATATCTGTATGGTCAGTTTCGTCTTTAGGGCACATGTGGACCCCGGCTTGATGGGGGCCTCAAAATGCCGACATCGTCATTTACACGGAAAAAAGAGAAGCTCAATTTTTAGTGCAATTTTACTAAGAATTGCTGTTAAAATTTCTAAATTTAAATGTAAATCGAAAACCAGATGAGATTTATGGTCACCAATTGTAGTGAAGAACGCTCATTTTTACGGCTAAAGAGAATAAAAAATGAATTACGAACAACTATGTTACAAGAACAACTTACTAATTTGTCAATCATGTGCATAGAAAGTGAGATCCTTCAAAAATTAGACTTTGAGGACATAACAGAAGATTTTGTACAACAAAAATCCCGGAAGAAACCATTATCATTAACGTAAATCCAATTCTCAAAATAGTAATCACTTCACTTATATTTGATTTGTATAAAGCTAACCATAATAGCCAATAGTCACTAAATAAAAGTACATATTGATATTTTCATCCACTTTTTTTTTTTTTCTAAAAGGGTCCCAATCTATGTGTGCCCAAGGGCCCCAGCATGGCCTAAAACGGCCCTCGATATGATGACTCCAAAGAGCTACTTTTTTTTATACAGGGAAAACCTTTGATAGGCACCGCTTGGGCTTGATTTACCCACCGGTAGTGTCGGATTCTCCAAGTGGCCTACCGACTAAAATCCTTGTTTGGCTTCTACAACGTTACCACGATACTGTCCATAGGACTTGCCTCATGGCAACGATCCTACGAACAACCGCTGTTCAGCTTCAGCCTATCAGGCCCTCTCTTCCACAGTTCCCTGTAGCTGCTCACTTGCGCTCTTCTGTCGCGAGCGCTCCTCGCCTTCTTTGCATGCGCCGATCTTTTTGATGTTTTCGGACAGAAGGCTCCACAGTTCCCTGCTTGAGATCATCCGGCCTATGATGTCATCCGGACCCAAAACCCCTCCGGCGGCCCGTTACATTTTGCACCTCTGTTTGATCCAAAGAGTCTAGTAGCTCTTTGGCTACTAGTTTTCACCAGATTACAATTTTTAGAAGTGTCTCTTATTTAAAAAATAATAATAATTATAATAAAAAAAGATTCGATAATATACTGGCTCAAATATACTGTTATTAGTAAAGTATAGGAAGATTATTATCGATACTAAAATCGCGATATCGAATGAAAAATATCGATACTGGTATCGTATCAGTAGTATCGGAACATCCCTAGTCTTAAGTTCGCTATCACTGCACTAGAAGGTGTAGAACATGTATGGACAAGTGAAGGAGATCGTTCAGTTTGTGTCCAACATTGCGCGTTTACCAGGTCTACAAGTATGAAATGCGGATTTTTTTTTTTTTAAATAAAACACAAACTCAGAAGAACAGTAAAAGTTTATTTATTCAAAGTATGCTCCATTAGAAGTTATACATTTTTCCCATCTTTCAGGCAATTTGTGAATACCTCGCCAGTAGAACTCTTCCCCTTTCCCCGCAAACCATTCATCTAGCCATTCTTTCACATTTTCATATGAACAAAAGTGCTGCTCGGCAAGTGCATGACCCATCGATGCGAACAAGTGGTAATCTGAAGGGGCCAAGTCTGGTGAGTAAGCGGCATGGGGTAGCACTTCCCACTTGAGTGCCTCCAATGTGTTGCAAACTGCTTTTGCCTTATGTGATGGAGCGTTATCGCGAAGAAAGATTACCTTGTGCTGTCTTCTTTCGTATTCTGGTCATTTTATGAGCAGCGAATGGTTCAATTCGATCAGTTGTTGTTGGTAGCGTTGGGTATTAACTGTTTCACCAGGTTTTAACAATTCATAATAGACCACACCCCTTTTGGTCCCAACAAGTACAGAGCATTGTCTTTTTGTCAAAGCGATTCGGTCTTGCAGTTGATGTGGATGGTGAGCCTGGGTTCACCCATGATTTTTTGCGTTTGGGATTTTCAAAATAAATCCATTTTTCATCGCCAGTAAGGATACGATGCAAAAAAGACTTTCTTTTGTATCGTGCAAGCAAAATTTCACAAGTGTTTTTGCTTTTTTCTATCTGCCTCTCATTCAATGCATGTGGAACCCATCTGCCGACTTTCTGGATCTTACCCATCTCTCGTAGGCGATTAGAAACAGCTTGTTGACTAACGCCTAACTGCTCTGCTAGTTGTTTTTGTGATTGACTATCGTCTGCCTGTAGCAATGTTTCCAATTTTGTATCTTCATATTTTTTTGGAGTTTTCCATGTTCTTTGTCTGTAAGATCAAAGTCACCACTTTTGAAATGCCGAAACCACCGTTCACACGTATCTTGCCATGGAGCATATTCACCATAAGCTCCTCGAAGGAATGATAACTTAACAAAACGCCATATGTGTTGAAACTTTGAACTATACACTCTGTTTGCGCGGCAAGTTTGAAAAAAATCCGCATTTCATACTTGTAGACCTGGTATATTCTTATGTTTTCACTGATCCATACTTAATAGTTTATGTGTGCTTGTTTGGTTTATATGCAACTTAAGATTATATTTCAGAACCAACCCAGATCCCAAGAACAATGGTAAGGTGCAATATGTTTTCGCGCGCCCCTGGTGAGAATTATATCCTCTTCTCATCAATGATACCCTTCAGCAACTGTTTATCTTTGTTCAATACTAGAACTGTTCAAATAGAGCGCGGACCGTTGTTGATCAAATCGTTTATAATGAGAATAACAACATCAAAATACGTTATGTTTTAACATCATACCACTTCCCCAAATCAACCAAAACATGTAACCGCATTATTTATTTATCTTACCAACGATCTAATCATATTTGCTTTAAATTTAGTTTCATCATTTCGATTTCAAATAATATTTTCTTTGTTCTATTTGTACAATCAATGAACATGTTTAATTGTGGAAAAACAGATAAATGTTTGACATTTCAGTATTTCATTCCAGTTGAAATATTTCAATATTATTTCAATCAATTGTTTTAAACAAAATGTAACGTTAAGTAAAGATAGAAAAATCAACTGATAAAAGATCTAGTGAGCATTCATATACAGGATGCTTCAAGGGCTCACACACAGTTTTTTGCTTGGGGGTTCAGAAGCAATATTTATATATTATATATATATATATATATATATATATATATATATATATATATATATATATATATATATATATATATATATATATGTATATATCGGATTCAATGCAGCTGACGCCGCTTCTCCTTTCTCAATTTCCAGGAACCTCTGTCATGACATAAGTTTTCTGTTAGTCCTCTTAACGACATTGCTTCCTTTATTCCAGTTTTCCAACTTCCTCGTTTTCTTCTTCTCTCTGGTATCCAGGTTAGTATCCTTTTCGACCAGCTATCTTCCGTCATTCTATTTGCGTACCGAACCAGATTAGTTGTTTGGTTTCAATCGTATCAATTATATTTTGTTGTATTTTTGCTGTTTTTGTTTAAAAAATTATGGAGGTAAATTATGAAGGGGGATCACGCTCTATTTCAAGACAAATGGGTTTCTTAAAAACGCATTTTTTAAGTGTAGGTATGGCTCAAGCCTGTTATTTTTATGACCTAGATTGAACCATACCCTTTTTCTGGCAGAAGTCGGTCAAGTAAATCTTTCCGAGAATTTGATATTTCGATGGATGTCCACAAATTGTGGTCTCTACTTAACGTTTTGACTATTTTTAGTATGATGTATATTTGTCTGACTGTCTGTCGCAGAATTTCGCCGTGGTCGTGTGTTCGTCAGTGATGAATCTCGTGAAGGCCGACCAAAATCGGTTGTGATTCAAAAAAACATCGCTTCTGTGCGCAGAATTATTGAAGAAGATCGGCATGTGACTTACCGTGAGATAGAGGCATCCTTTTGCATATCGCAGACTGCAATACATTCGATTTTGCATGAACATTTAGCTGTGAAAAAGATCTGTACCGATGGATTCCGCATAATTTGACCTAAGAAAAAAAAAATCCTGTTGATTGGTGTAAAGGAATGCTAAAAAATTCAACCTAGGCACTGCAAAATCCGTATACAACATCCTTACAGGTGACGAAACTTGGATTTATTCATATTAATCGGAAACTAAGCAACAATCCACTGCTTAAGTCTTCCAAGATGAACCGAAACCCACAAAAGTATTCGTTCACAAAGCACTTTCAAGAAAATGATTGCTTGTTTCTTCGGTTGTACTGAACATGGCGCAACCATTCCTTTAGAGAATCGGAGAACAGTTAATGCTGAATAGTATAGAACAATTTGTTTGCTAGAAGTCATCGACAAAATCACGAAAAACAACCAAAAACGTCGCATCAGTCTTCATCATGACAATATAAGCTCCCAGACAGCACGTCAAAAAATTGATTATTTAAAGAAAAACATGGAATTAATGTCTCATTGCCTGTATTCACCTGATTTATCCCCAACCGAATATTTTTTGTTCCCAATATCAAACAAAAAATGCGTGGACAGCGATTTTCATCACCTTAAGAAACTGTTGAAGCCTTCGAAAATCATGTTTTTGAGATAACAACTGCAGAGTGGAAAAAATGTTTCGATAATTGGTTTGAACCGCATGCAAAAGAGTATAAATCTTAAAGGCGAATATTTTGAAAAGCAATAAAACAGATTGTTCAAAAAAAAAAAAGACTACAGAAAAGATATATGAGAAGCCTAACAAAATGGTGGTTTTATGTGAATAAAATCAAAAGTGAATAAGATTGACAGTGCCCAATGTTCGAGAAGAAGAAGAAAATATGATCAATGAAGTTAGAAATTCTTTTCTTTGACATAAATTTTATGTCATGTTTATTCTAGACATTATTTTATTGCGTCTGTCTCCATAATTTACGTTAAAAACCAATAATTTCTTTTTCCAAATAAAAACCTAATAAAAACCAGATATTTATGTAGTTCTATTTTTTCTCTAATCCAATCTAGAAGAAGTAGAGTCATTCACTTACGGCGTAAAAAGTTATAGAAGCATTCATTAATTTAGCGAGCTGGGGTCCTGCATAGGGTAAGAGTTAGTTTATGAAGCAGCGTTATATCCACAGTATATAAATACGTAGAAAATGAAAGAGCCAGGGAGAAAACGACCGTCTATCGGTTTATTTAGAAGTAAAATGCCACGTCTACTCTCATATAGGGTTGTTGCCACGGTTTAACACCCCTGTTACCAACGAAAAATAGTGATTTGTTGTCTATATATTTAAATGTAACACTTATGCTAATAAGTGAACCTTAAGCAAATCCACATAGTTCTACAATCTCGTAGATAGAATAGCTCAGAATAATTATAAGTAAGATTCACTCCAAATTATCTACAAAATACCGCAGGGTTCAATTTTAGGTCCATTTCTATTTTTAATTTATTTCAATGATTTCTCTTAATATTATTAAGTACACCAGTTTCGCTTACCTAGTCTTTTTAGTATTTATACAACAGAAGCAACAGGAATATTATAAAGTTTGGAGATAATGGAAGAAAAAGACACGATAGAGAAAAAGAACTAAAGTCGCTATATTCATGGATTCTCTGACAAGCATTCAACAAATGTTTAAAAAATGTACACTCACTGCAATAAAAACTTTATCATCTTAAAACCCGTTGTATAAATGTACACCTTATTTGAATTCTTTCACACATTGGTGAACAAGGCAATGAGAAAGCTGATACTGCTGCTAAAAAAGGCCAGCCAAAAGGAACCAACCTTAGACCTAAATATTCTGAAAGAAACTGACTTTAAAAGGGAAATTGGTAGAAGACTAATAATAAAGGGAGAAAGAAAACGGCAATACGTAAGAGAACACAAACTACGCCGTATAAAAAAAGATATAAAAATATAGAAAGATACAAGAAGGCAGCAAATAGCAACAACTTGACTAAGAATCGGACATTTGAGATTGACAGACAAATACAGACTTGAAAGAAAAGACACACCAACCTGTGACGAGTGTAATATAAGACTGACAAATGAACATATTATACTAGACTGCACACAATACAAAGGATATGACATGTGGTTTGAATTTTTGATATCCCGAAGTCCTAAAGGACTTCAGGACATATTATAAAACAACACCCAAACAAACAAAATTTGAATTTTTCTTTTTTTTTTTTTTTTTAATTTCAAAAATTCCGGCCAAAGAACAATATACGGACTTCCGGTTTAAATTTTTGAAATCTACAGACTTTTTTCTACTTAGATAAAATACAGAACCCTTCTTTGTCAACGCCTTTATGATCCGTGTACTTTTCAAAATTTCTAAATATTTTTTTTTTGTAAGACCGTATCTCAAAATCCTGATGCCTTAAAGGGCCATAACACTCATTTTGCAGCAAATCTCAACCACATTTTTTTTTTGTAAAATTTTTGTTTTATCAATATTTTTTAAGAAATTTCAAAAAATTATAACTTAAGAACTATAAAATATAGAGAACTGCGGTTTGAATTTTTGAAATCTTCATATATTTTTTAGTCTAGAAAAAAATTGAGGCTCTAATAACTCAACTTTTACAATAAATACGAATCATCAAACAAACCCTTTGAAAATGGCAAAAAATCGAATACGAAGCAATTTTTAGTCTAGAAAAAAATTGGGTCCTTAATAACCCAACTTTTGCAATAAATACAAATCATCAAACAAAACCTTTGAAAATGGCAAAAAATCGAAAAGAAGTTGAAGGGGTACCCCTTACGATTTTTCCGAATACGAAGCAAATGCATAAAAAACCCTGGGATTTTTGTCAAATAACGAAGAAAAGTGATTATCAAAAAACTGTTGATTTTGATTTGATTATAGAACAAATACTGTCATAGACATCTAGTATTCTGTTGGCTTCTTATACTTATTAAATACCTACAAAATCCTGCAATGTGTGAAAATTCACACTTCACATCAATTTTTTATAACAGTCTTCTAAATCTTAAGCGCGAGATTTCTTAAAATCAAATCTTTCGTTGAAAAGTATTGTCCTGATACACCACAGAGAATCCTGTAGATATCTCAGCCATTGTATTAACTGGCTGCTGAATATAAAACTTTGAATAGCTTTTTAACTAATTCCATTTCAATATGTGACTTTTCCATTTTTCTCCAAAGTTTGTTTGAATCTTAAATTGTTCGTTTCTTTTATATTCTGCGCTTTTATATAAGTGGTCTCTTATACGAACAATATGCGACAAATTACAAGTGTAATTAAGTTACATGTAAAATGATATTACCTAGTTTAATGTGATGTAAATGCAGTTTTAAGAGGGCCATAATGCATATGTAAGCAGCTGTTAATGATACAATTCAAAATAATTTGCGTATGTTTATAATTTCTTTTTATAGAAGTATGGAGCAATTTTATATGCACAACGAGGCTGGAAATTGTTTACTTAATTTAAAAAATAATAGCATAATTTCTTTATAATTTGTTTAGGTAAAAATCAGGGCTTCGAACCGTTATTTTTTTCGTTTCGGTTTTCGTTCCGGTTCAACTAAAAAAATATATATCGGTTCGGTTCCGGTTTTCGTTCCGGCAAAAATAACGGTTTTTTCGGTTTTCGGTTTTCGGTTCAGTTCCGAGAGATAAATTTGTAAATGCTTGTATTTGTATTAGAAATTTATTTTCTACTATAATTAAGTAGAACATTTTATTCCTTATTTTGTAATAATCATACCAAGGCCGCTGCCAGGGGGGGATTCTTGGCGTTCACCCCCCCCCCTCCCAAAATAATAGAAGCGCATTTTTTTACTTATCAGTTAAAAAACGATTTTTTTCCTGCTCATCAGTTTAAAAAATAATCTTAAATAAAATTTATTTAATATTCACTCACATAAACATTATCTGAACCGAAATAAACCGATATTTTTTTTCGGTTCAGTTCCGGTTTTCGTTGCGACAAAAATAACGGTTTTTTCGGTTTTTGGTTTTCGGTTCAGTTCCGGTTTGAAGCCCTGGTAAAAATAAAACCATTTTGCAATCATTAACGTCATCGTTACTGAACTGTTTTAGTCACTGCTGTATTTGTGAGGTTCATCTTCTTCGATTTTCAATATTTTTTGCTCTCACATCTTAAAATAGACAATATTAAAAAAATCTCCCTAAAATTGTTGATAAAACAGGGGACTTATTTAGAAAGGAAATTAATAGTAATAATAGTGCCTATCGTATTGTTCCAATACCGATTATACCGTACGTCCTTTCTGACGTATAATCGGTGGTGGAAAATTCCAAGTGCCGCATTTATTGGAATTACTCCTTCCCTACCTCGGAATTACTGACAGATACTAAACCGGACATTATCCACCTGGATATCGAGACCAAACAGATGTTTGTGATTGTGAATATTCAAGTTTTGATGAGAAATATCTCTCTCAAGGAGGAGAGGAAAGAGGTCCAAGTATATGGATCTCTTCTGAGCTTAGAAATCTGTTTCCATGGTATAAATCTAAGCTTTTAGTCGTGTTAGTTGGTGTTTTGGGTGATATGAAAGCCTCCTATCGAAGAGAAATCGAGTCCATTTCCGCCTGTAGATCTTCTGCGACCTCTTTGATCTGCAGGATGCAGAAAGCCGTGCTGCTCGGGTCTCTCTGCATTGTGCGGACACTGGATCTGGCGTAAATTTCGCGTCTGCATATCGCCAGGGTTTGGGATGTAGCCGTGTGTATTTAGCTCCAATATTATCTAGTATGACGTGGCTCAAAAGGTTGAAGTTTGCAAGTAGTGGACGTTTGTCAATATCTGACGAATTCCAAATAATAATAATAGTTTCAACTACTACCTATATGAAATTGACACAATACCTGTCTTAGCTTATGATCCTAACGACATTGAAGCAGTGGTGGAAAATTCCAGATGTATTTACTGAAATTATGCATTTTCCACCATCTTTTAACACATTTCCTTGAAATCATCAGTGGCAACATATATTTCTTCAATGATAAATATAATACTCGATAATTCCCCAATCAGAATTGAAAAAAAATTTAAATCTGTTCAGTAGTTCCAAAGTTCCATTTTTTACTGGGAAAGTAATGTTGAGTCAGCTTAAATCTCACCCCCGTACTTACATGTCTGTCGATACAGTTGTAGATGAGTAAGATATCTTTCACTATCCACTCGACTTCCTGAATTTTCTTAACCCACACGATTAATTCACTAATCAGTATTGAACAAAATTTTACGTTCAGTAGTTTCAAAGTTAAAATTTTTACTAGAAAGTAATCTTGGGTCAGTTTGAATCTTCTCTCATACTTATGTGTCTGTAGATACAGTTGTAGATGAGCAAGACGCCTTTCTCTATCCAGTAGAATTCCTGAATTTCCTTAACCTATCTGGATCCTCACGATCTTACTTTGATATTAGGTGCGTTCTAAAGTGACTAGTTTTACTATAAAAGTAATCTTGGGTGAGTTTGAATCTTCTCCTGTACTTACATGTCTGTCGATACGGTTGTAGATAAGCAAGATATCACTATCCAGGCAAAGTCCTGAATTTTATTATCGCATTAGGATTACCTCATCATTTTAAAACTAGGTGCACCAATAATATTGCTGAACAATATAAACCCGCCAAAATTATGTAATGGAACACGTTAACAGTACCTTGAGCAAGGCTGGGCGGGAGCTAGTAATATATAAAATTCAGATCACTTTGTTAACTTATCATCAAATGTAAGCATTACATTGCCAAATATGTATTTTAAGTATGCTATGTTTAAGTTATGATTGGTAGTATACCAGCTTGTTAATTAACAACATAACATAAATAGTAACATCAATGATAAACAATTAATTAATGACTATATACTGCTATAACATAACACTGTCTTATATACATTTTGATCAAGCAATCTCGTCATAGTTACTAATGTAAACTTATACAGTTTACTTGGATAATTCAGTTTACACCGTCACGTGATTTAATTAAATTTCATCACATTATTGTAAATCATAAAATAAGCACAATAATTGATTTTCCCACGTATTTTTTTAGTGGCGCTGCAATAAAAATAATGTACCTCAGAGTGGGGGATTCAAAATTAAAATAATATTTTAGGTTAAATGAATTTTCCAAGAAATAATTTTGAATCTTTCCCGCTGTCTTTCCAAAGAGCTTCGCTGCTGCAAGAAGTCACCCTGGGTCTTCTCCAAGGCCGCCATCGCTTCCTAAGCTGGGGTCCTGTAGTGGCTGATGCGTCGCCTTCAGGTGGAAACTGAGTCCACTGTCCTTCCTACAGCAATATGTTTTCATGGTTATGCGACTAAAATTTACTGGAGTTGCTCAACTTGAATTGATAATAATTATAATAATATATTTCAGTAAAAAAATACATGAAAGTATATATACATAGTCAATTAAAAAATGTAACAATAATATACACAAATTCAAAACATATAAGATGATAAAGACGTGTCTCTTAGATTATCATTCATGTATTCTTCTAGATTATAATAGGCATCAGAGAAATTTGAAGTGCACGAAGGCTTAAGACAGGGAGACCCGCTGTCATCACTATTATTTTGCGCTGCATTAGAATCTGTAATAAGAAAGGCAAATATAACTAGATCCGGATTGCTGTACCATAAACATCAATGCCTGGCGTGTGCAGACGACATCGCTAGACTTTCAAGAACGAGGCACGAACTACAAAATACAACTAAGAGACTGAGCGAAGCAGCTGCGAAAATAGGACTTATAATAAATGAGAATAAAAGCAAGTATATGCAATGGACAGAAAGCGAAGTGGGTAAGAATTTGGAAATAACAATTACAGGAAAAAAATATATGTTTGAGGAAGTGGATCATTTTGTATACCTAGGAGTAGAATTCTATAGAAAACCGGACAGCTTGATGGAAATACAAAGAAGGATTATGTCAGCAAATCGTAGCCTATTTGGTTTGAGAAAATTTTTGTATAACAAAAATTTATCCAAAAGATTAAAAATTAGAATCTAATAATAAGACCGATAGTTGTGTACGGAAGTGAGATATGGACGCTGAATACAAAGGAACTAACAAGGATAAAAGTGTGGGAAAGGAAGGTCCTAAGAAAAATATTCGGAGGAAAAATGACTCAAAACGGATGGGAAAGACGAACAAATAGAGAATTACAAGAGTTATACAAGGAGCCGAACATAGTAGGAGTAGTGAAAAGTAACAGACTTAGATGGATGGGGCACATAATGCGAATGGACAGTAATAGAACACTAAGGAAGATATTAGAAAGTACCATAGGAGGCAAAATGAGACAAGGTAGGCCAAGGACGAGATGGAAGGTAGAAGTTTTAAAGGACATAAATGAATGCAACATCAGCAACTGGAAGGAGAAGACGAAGGATAAAAAAGGATGGAGGAAAATTGTAAACCAAGCCATGGGCCAACTGGGCCTGCAGAGCTAAATTATATATATATATATATAATAGGCCTTATTAATTAATAAATTACGAACACAAGTTTTAAAATTTTTTATGTTCAGCTCTCGCACCGAAAACGGTAATTTTGAATAAATTGGCACCCCTGTAATTTGGATGTGTTTTGGACAGTTTATTATGCAAACGCGGCAGTGTATATATTTTTTTTTTTTTTTTTTTTTCTCTAGTACTCAAAAATTCTCTTTTAGTTGGTGGACTGTCCCCAAAGAATTATCCCGTAACTCATAACAGATTTAATGTATGCATTATAAACTAATTTAGCTGACGATAACGGCACACAATTTTTTAATTTATATAACATATAATTACAAGACTTAATTTTACTAGCAACATACTGGATATGGTTAATCCAGTTTAATTGTGGATCAAGTTGAAAACCTAAAAATTTTATGTCATATCTAGATATAGGCTACAAAATAATAAAATTTTAAAAAAACATAGTTTTTAATTTGATCCTTTTGCCGGTGTTTGTATATTAATGGCCCTAGTACACTTCTTGCGGAACTCCTTTTGTTTCAAATCAATGACTTTATTTTGAATCTCTAATTTTTAGATGTCAGCTGCAAGGAGCCACAAGTTCCAAACTCAGAGCATCTCCCGCAACGTCGTTACCATACATAAGATTGGTCCTAGTACACTTTCTTGCGGAACTCTTTTTGTTACAAATCAATAACTTAGTTTTGGATCTCCGATTTCTATATATTGTTTCCTACTATTTAAATATATGTGGAGGTAGTCATTAGCTTTCTCTCTGAGAGCAATTTATTTTGTTTTTGTTTACACGTTTTTTTTTTACACGGTTAAATTACTTCGATAAAACCAAAAATACTGCTAGAATATAGCTGTATTTATCTAATTTTGTATATATATAGTCTAAAATTTGAATGAATGCTGTAGTTGTAGAGTGCCTCCTTCTGAATACAGAGAAATGAGTGAAGATATAAGGGTTGTTTAATTATATCCACGCAATCATATATTATATCAACCAAAATATAGTAAATACTGAATCAGCTGTATCAAAAACTTTTAAAATTCTAACCTTAGCTTCTCATTTACACCAATTATTGAGTTTTTGTTTTAAACTGCTCTTTTTGTTGGCAAATATTCACATAGCTATTCAAATTGAGTATGTATGTGTTAATATAATTATTAATTTTTAAATGGGGCATATGAGTGTATATACACTCAATATGTTTGCTGTGTTTGTGTATCTGTCATTTGGCACGATTTTACTCATTTTGCTGAACGCGAAATATGCCATTTAAACACAAAAATCATAATTACGATTCATTGCTATGGTTATAGGATGTTTGTACAAATAATTGCTGACCAAAAACAGCCAAATATTTCGTTTATTCTTTCATTATTAGCTGAAATTTTATAGGTTACACGTGTATGTTGATTTAAAAAAATTTAAAAACTCTTAAAGAGTTTTTTTATTGGTTGTTAGCGAGTTTTCACTGCAGTCATAATAGCGTAGTGGTTGCAGAAGCGAAGTGGTCACATCATTTACTTTTTAAGGGCCGGTCTTTCCACCTTCAGATAAAGTGGCTGGTAACGTTATCTGACGGATAAAAACAATAGCGCGTCTTTCCACCTTCAGATAAAGTTATTCCTACTAATAAACTATGTTATCTAGCAGATAAGTTATTCGGTAGTCAAAGTAGCGAATAAGTAACAAATTAGTGCTGTCACTGTCAAAAAGTTGGAAATTAAATGATTTCTTGGAACAATAAATTGCAAAATGGACTTTAATCCAAAACCCTTAACTCCAAAATAACAGTGCACCAGTCCACGCTGGTAAAAAATATGAAAAAAGTATCTCGTGCAATATGCAGCTTATGTCTGATTTCATTTGTATGCCTTATACGGAAAATTAAATACACAAATTTCAACGAGTATTTTACGAAATTGCCCGCTAGCCACGAGTGGTTGCAGCCTGGGATGAAATGTTAGTGAAACTGCTTTCTTCTGTGAAAAATAGGCTGAAGTAAACGATATCGAGAAGAATATTTTATATTAAACGTTAGTCGGGATCCACGCATTACAATACAATGTTTAATAATTCTAATATTCGCTTCGAACTTGAGCAATAAGATTATAATTGGTAGCAATAAGATTATAATAGTAGCAACTGCAGTATTACGCAACTTTAACTTTACAAGAGTGGATATGAAGAACCACCCACAAAAGATCAGTACTGTGTCGGTGACGTACCTGAAGAAACTGATTACTCAGAAAAAATCAAAATGAAAGAATACTCCCTGATTTCATTTCTGTTTTTTCAAATTTATTATACTTATTTTGTATTTACATCAATCGTAATAAAATTAAAAAATTAAATAAACGTAGAACAAGTATATGTATATGTATTGTATATGTATTCGTCTCTAGCGTAGCATCCCTATTAAATTAAAATAAACTTTATAAAAAGGCTCCAGACTAATATTGAAAATAGGAAGATCCCAATTAAGAAAAGAAAAAGAAAGAAAAAATGTCAATTATATCTAAATATCAGTTATTCTAAGATTTCAACCTATTGTGTATTTGGAATTGTCGTACGACAATAGAACTCATGAAGACGTGTATATTATAATAACTAAGTCGATTCGACGACAGCCTTATTAAAATCAGTATCTCACAATTTTCCTATAATGCATTTCAAGTAATCTTTGGTTAGAAAAAGTAGTGTAGCGCGAATGATAACAGGTTGGTAACAAATACGGGGGAAAGTCAGTAATTATGTCACAAAAGGCTATTAAAAAATACTCAAAGACAAATGACAACAGTCACAATACTAGAAACAAAGCCTAAATTAGTTACACAACTTGTTCGTCTCAATAAATCTAAACAAAGTGCAGACGGTTGGGGTCCTCTTCTGTATAATCATCTGCCAGAGCATATTAAACAACTTCCATTCACAAAATTCAAACTCTCTGTGAAAAATATGCTACAACGGTACTGTTTCTACAGCATTGAAGACTATCTTCAAACGAATTTAAAATTAATACCAACAGATTCATTTTTTAACAAAGTCGTCACCAACATTAATACACTTATCCCATTGATTTTTCAATGCCCCAATACCTGCTGTATAAAAGTCTTTGGGCTGCAGTCTTACTCACATGTGTACCTCTCATTCAACATCGTTATCACCCGCGAAACGTTTGCCGCCAAGATGCTTTTTTGTAGACCAAACCATGAGAACAACCTATTGTAGTTGCTATGCTGTCTATTGCAACCCGCCTGTTAGCTCGACCAATCCCGTCCACCCGTCGAATTGTTGCATCATTCGCCATCTGAACGGGGCCCAGTTTGGTGTTCATCATCAACTTTTAGGCGCCCTTGAGAGGATTTCTCGACCCAGTTGTACACTACTTTACGCGACAAACACTCTTTACTGTAAACAGGATACATTTCCTTTGGCCTACAAGTCCTTTTGCCCATAAAAAACGCACAACAGCACATTGCTCTTCCGCAGTATACTCTTCGAGCATGATCGCCATTTTCACTCTGCCTGCGCACGCACACGGCAACTGTCACTTAAGTGTTATCAAGCTGGATTGTGCTGCCACCTAATGACACTTTTGGAAATAGCTCACTGCTATTTTGAGCTTTCCAACATCGATTTTGACCTAATTACTGACTTCCCCTGGTACTATAAATTTATGTATGGTTGTACTAAGGAAATATGTTTATAGTTTGCAGGACAGACTGTGGCCAACAAGCATCGAGCTTTTCCAGTGCTATCTTCATTGCGATAAGACTTTTCTTATGCACTGGATAGTTCAAGTCATTCCTTAACTCTTTATAAATGGTCTTACCTACGAGTAGTGATCTTATTTGTCAGATGACTACAAATTCAAACCATGTTTGTTATATTTGTAATTTATTTTTCTTTGCTAGTTGTTCTGTTTTCTGCTTTCGTTATGTATTTTTCCTACTACTATTACGAAATTGTCTCACCTATATTCCCAAACCTAGAGTCGAACCCAGGACCCTTATTACGTATAGTTTATAAATTCCTGCGTTACCTCTACACCAGTTATTCCTTTAAACATTTTTTTTTTTTACAGGGTAATAACTAATTGCGAGTAAATTAAGATTTTAATTACCTTTTTCCTCGGCTCATTCAGCATTTGTTGAATCTCCACTCCCAGTTTAATACTCAGGTTCTGCCCAAGACTTTTTCTGTCTCAGAAAGAAAAAATATTAATGAATAAAGATTTAATCTAGAGAAAGATAGCATTTAACATTTAAAAAACAAGAAAGTAAGGTTGTTTATTCAGTAATTCTTTAGAATGGAGAAAATTAATTATATAAAAATCTGTTTAAACAATAGCTTGATATTCAAAATACGAAGGAAAATTTGGAATAAAGTTTTGGTGTCATTTGGAACAATACATTTTTTACCAACCGTAGCTTGTCATAGCCTTACAAAAGTTGTCAAAAAGGTGTAAAAAGCATTTTAAAATAAATTATTTTAGCACCTTCGAGAAAGGTAAGCTGTGGTGATTTTACTAGGTAAATGAATAAAATGTCGGTTATATTGTAGACGCATTGGAAGCTGGTGAATACTGTGTTGGTACCTTCTTTGATCTCAGCAAGGCATTTGACTCTATCTCGCATAACATTTTAATAAATAAGCTACATATTTATGGTTTTGATGAAAATAGCTGCTCTTTGCTTAGATCATATCTATCGGATAAGAAACAATGTACTCACCTTGACAACAATAAATCTAAAGCTCTTCCTTTACAGTTTGGTGTTCCGCAAGGTCCCATACTTGGTCCATTACTATTTTTAATATATGTTAATGACCTACTCCTTTTTATGCCATCTAAAACAGTTCCTTACACAGACGACACAACATTATTAACGAGAAACTCCAGTCTAAGTGCTCTCCTTTCCGAGAATAGATGATTGACAGTCGAAGCAAATTCTTGGTTTAACACCAATAAATTATGTTTAAACATGGACAAATCCCAGACCCTGCTGTTTACTTCTAGGAAACATAATTTTTAAAACCCGCGTTACGTAAAGTTTCTTGGAATCCACTTAGATCCTCATTTACATTGAGACCAACTCACTGAATTTCTTAGTCGAAAGCTTAGGTCCACCATCTACCCGATAAGAAGATTGAAATACGAAGTATGCAAGGAGGTCCTATTGAAAGCCTATTTTTCATTATTCCAATCCCACCTAAATTATGGGATACTGATATGGGGACATTCTCCGTCCACTGACAGAATTTTTAGCCTTCAGCGTAAAGCTGTCAGAATTATTGCCGGTGCTGCCTACAGAGCCGAATGTCGAAATTAATTTAATGCTGGTAAAGTCTTAAAATAATGACTTTACCAGCATTACTCATTTATAATTGCCTATTACTAATACATAAGAATTAGAGCAATTTCACTACTCTTGGAGACACGCATGAGTACAACACTCACTCAAAAAACCATATCCGTTCTCAGTACCTTCGCTTGAACAAATCCAGAAACTCATATTATTATTTTATAAAATGTGTTGCCCGAGAAGATTAATAAATTATCATGCAGAAGATTTTCAAATAAAATGAAGGACATTTTGTTAAAACATCCCATTTAAGATTTTAATAATTTTGGAAACATTGAATTTTTTATGTAAAATCTTATGCGAATATGATAACGAATATGTTTGGTCAATAAATTATTCTTATTATTATAAAATAATAATGATTTTTTTAAAGATATTGGCAGAGTACTTCATGGTTTTATTTACGTAGTACATATCTACAGTCTGAGAACTTCCACTAATTGAATGCAAAATCAACAAGCGGTTTTGGATATGAGCTCTTAGGGCTCGCTGACTGGTTGCAATGTTTCCTAGGATGGATTTAAAAGTTGTTGAATTAAGCTCGACATTTAAAGCCATTAAAATTATGCATTATTAAGTCAATTAAAAAAATAGACGTTTGTGTTAAATATAAGTTTAGTGTGTCGCTATATCCTGGAGGATATCGCGACATATTTTATGAGCTTCTTACTGCATTTATAAAAGTTTACTGAATACTGTTCAAACGTTTACTTTAAAAAATACTTTTCCTTTAACCAAGATGTAAAAAAGCATGCTGTTTCATTTCAATTTTCCCTTTTTTTTGTAAATTTTTCTTTTATAAGACAACAATAGATGTAAAATAAGAAACACCACATATTCCGGTTTATAAAATAAAATAACTTTCTACATATGTGACACTGACATATTCTGTGATAAATCTCTTGAGAGAATGAAATATATAGAGTGACGATAACAAGGGGGAAGTGGTAAAAACATATGGATCAATAGATAGAAATGAATTCAAATAAGATCAGAGGTGAGACAAAGCTGTAGGGGGCGTAAATTGCCATATTGCCAACTTGAAAATAAAATTCACACTTCTCAATTCTTTTCAATTTTACACATGAATTTAAATTTTGATTTGAAAAATTTGTTTCACATTCTGTCTACTTAAAAAAAATGTATTCTATAGGAAATTAATGAAATAACAAAGTATTATTGTTATAGAGCTGATTATGACAACAAAACAGGTTCAGAGTCCAATTTATTAGAGTTAAGAAGGCTTGTAAGCCTGTAAAGGTCTTCAAAATATGAATGAAAATTTAAAGTTTTGGTTTAGTTTCGAACAATATACGAGTATATTTTACCAACCGTACCGTAAATGTCCAAAAGGTGTAGAAAGTAGAGATGGGTCGTTCATGAACGAACCGGCTCACTGAGCCAGCTCAGTACACTGACCGAAGTGACACGGTTCACCAAATTTAAATGAGCTGGCTCACAGCTCACTGCATAGTTTCAAGTTTCAAGGATACGATTGATCGGGAAATTGTGAGCAGTAACCGGAGTGATCCGGATCTGGATCGATGTCATGTTGAACTTCGCGAGAACTCTGCTTGTAATGTATTATCATAAAGTGTATTTTGTCATCAATTTGTAGGGCAGTCTATTTGAAACTAATAGGCTTAGGCTGTACTTTCTTGCAACCATACTATATAAAAATATTTAAAATATTGCCCAAATCGCAGATGCCCGATTCATAAGAGCAATAAACATCGCCATAAACTTAACTCATCTGGTTTAAAATACAGTAGCTACATAAAGTGAAATGTTTGTTTACTATTAAGCCGGCAAAAATGTTAATTCACTTCTATAGATTTTTATTTAATTAATTTGTTCATATAATGCAAGAGTCGGCTGAGTGACGTTCTACCTACATATTGCAAACCAGCAACCGTATTGAACGAACGACTGACAACTGACCGACCTGTGTCTCGGGAACATGTTTACAGTTCATATAATGCAAGAGCCGGGGCTGAGCGACGTTCTACCTACATATTGCAAACCAACAACCGTATTGAACGAACAACCAACAACTGACCGACCTTTTTCTCGGGAACATGTTTACTTAGCCGGATTACTGAGCCGAATCAATGAGCTGGCTCAGCAAACTGAACGACCTCCACTGATCCGGTTCCACAAACTGAGCCGAAATTTCCATCTCTAGTAGAAAGCATTATAAAATAAATTATTTCGGCACCTTATAGTAGGATAAGTTATGCTGATCCCACTTTACAGGTATATAAATGAAATATAATGGCTGGCTGATTTATTTAAGATATGGCAGTATACTGCATGGTTGTACTTATGATCTATAAACCTACAAAGGATTCCCACGTAATGAAACCCACAAAATCCGCGAGCGGTTCAGATATGAACTATCCGTGTACGTTGACTGGTTGCAATGATTCTTAGGATGGATTTAAGTGAACAAGCTTCGTTTTTTTTATGTTTATCGCTGCTCAGCTCGGTATAGTTTTGAGGTCACGAAGGAGTCTAAATTTCTTCTTTTTTTTTTTGTTCATCACTTCCATTTAGGAAACCCATTCTATCCATTCGGCATGGAGCTCATAAAAACCTTAATATGGCACAGGCGCGCTTACAGAAAATTAACCTGGGGGGGGGTCCATTTCGAGAAAAATTCCGTAAAATAATACAAATATATTGTTTTTTTTTTTACGGAGAGGAGTTGGCTCATATATATTTTAATTTTGATTATAATTTTATTTTTATTAATAAAAAAGGTGATTTTATATTTTCATTTGCTTTAGTGGGTTTTACACGATTCAATTAATTGAAAAAGTTGACATTCAATTAATTGATGTGTGTAAAGCGTAAAAATTTCGTCAATTAATTGATCAATTAATTGACAAAAAATTTGATCAATTTATTTTGAAAATAGAACAAGTTCTATTTTTCGTCAATTTTTCATCAATTTTTTAGGGAATTCTAGGTATATTTTTATCTGTTAAGAGATTGCCAACTGTTTAGCTGTAGCATAACCTCGAAACATATTATTTTTGTTTCGTTTTCAAATCTAACATAACCTGAAACGTTCTAATTTATCATCATCTAGGTTATTTCTTTTGTTTTTGTTCACAGCTCGTAATTTTGTGAAGATTTTTTCAATATTTTCATTTTGATAAATATGTCAACATGTTTTACAGTTGGTAATGTAAAAATTGTCAACAAAATTGATAAATAAATCATAAAAAAAATTGTTATGATGTGTGTAAAGTGTTGTTTTTGTTCCCAAGGTTACCAATAATTTTTTCAATTAATTGACAAAAAACTTGATCAATTTGTTGATCAATTAATTGAACTGTGTAAAACTAACTTTAGTTTACATTAAATATGTATATGATTTTTCCATTCTTGGGGGGGGGGGTCTGGACCGGAAGACCACCCCCTTGTGTGCGCGCCTGATATGGCACTGAGATCAATTATTATATACCTGAGATAAATTCGTTAGTCTTTCTAGCAGTTACCTATAAAACATATACGTATTTGTGCTCTGAAGTTCATAAAAATGTTAGTTTATTATATCTTTATAATTTACATTTTTTTATAACATTGTATTCTAAAAACTTTTGTAATTCTAGTAAATATTTATTTTATGTTTTAGTAAGGTTACCATGAGAACATTCTCTGATAACTCTTTGCAAGTCTTTCTTATGTGATTAGCTGATTGTACAATATTCTTTTATTTTCTGTTTAACTTTGAGTTATAAAATATAAAAGTAAGCATAAAAACAGCCTACGTAAAAAGAAGTTTTAAAGTGTAGAAAGAAAAAAATATTTAAAATAAAATAAAGAGGTACAACATAGAGCATAGTTCCGTAATATTAACCGTAGCTACCTTTCTGCTAAGATACTTTTAAAAACTCATTATATCTGAGAACGACAAGGCTTATAAGATGTAAAATACATCAAACGAGAAAAGTTACTGTATTAATATTCATTTTTATCAAAATAAGCATTTTTAGGAATTGTTCTCAAGGAATTTAAATTTCACTTATTAAATAAAACACTTTTTGAGAAGTTTTTAAATGTTTCCAAGAAAAAGTTCTTTGATTCGCTTATTTTAATTTTGAAATGTTTATTCATTTCTAAATGAAACAGAATTTTATTAGGCCTTGTTTATAAAGGCTGTAAACAGGAAGATATATAATGAAGATAAATATTAAAATCTTTTCTACCTCTTTTTCCGCATTGTGTCTGGTGTTTACCTTCAGTCATATCAGTGCTTCTCAATCCAAAAATTAACGCGGACCGGTAAGAACACGCTCATCAAATGTCTAGGGATATTTTATGAGGTTCCGAAAACAATATTTATTTGTTATTTTATAAAGATTTTGTTAACAGTGTGTAGGCAGGACCACGTATTTATTGACAACTAGCGTGCAGGTGTGTGTGGGACCCCTCAAATGCCGCATGTGTTGATGAAAATTTTCATACCTGCGTGATTCGGGTTCGATTCTAGTGGCGGTTGTCTTGTAAATGTTTGTACATGGACGGTTGACGCATGCGCTGGAGAGGAAGCTAGTTTGATATTAATTCAGAAATAAAATTTTATAAATAAATTCTCTATAATTACCTAATTAGAATAAATATTAGAACATGTTAAATGATATTAAATAATCTGTTTTTTAGAAAGGGCAAGTAAGTTCCATGTTTGTTAGTGAAACTTGAATCCTATGTAAACGTAACATCAAAAGGGCATCGTAAAGTCTATAGCAGATTTTAAAAATGTCAAATATATATTAGATGTGTTCGGACCATATATAAATAAAAAGAAATGAATCTTTGGCATTCAAATAAATATTAGATTTGGGTTATTTTTCTAATGTGATACTTATCTGAATTATTACCAATAAATGTTCATGTGAGTTTTAAGGTGATACAAAAGGACAGTTCAAAGGGACACCTGCCCCCAGTGCCCTTCTGAATACGCCACTGGTGGCAGCCACAACAATGTAGTGGACCACTGATACGTTACATTATACCGTATCGTTTATTATCAATTTGGTAGCGAGCTTGTGATATGATGCAAACTATGATTTTAAACCGAAGTGAGATTCCTGACTAAAGGAGTTCGGGTACTACACAGAATTTTATTCAGGATTCATCATTACTATATGTGAACTAAATGAGTGTTCTTCAACCTTTTTGCACCTGCAGACCGGTGAAAATAGGATAAATATTTCGCGGACCGGCTGAAAGCTGACGCAAATAAAAACCAATATAGATAGTAATTAATTATTATATAGTATTTTATTATTATATAGGTATATGTTATACAGTTGTACAATTACAATTTTTTAGTGCGACATTTTCTGCAGCTTCTTTCTTAGAAAATTTGATATACGTAGCTGCAGAGTTATTTCAATGTGCTACATTAACATCCATTCGATTTCTCTGTTTGGTTTTTATTATTGACATGACCGAAAAAGTATTTTCGCACAAATCGGTCGAAAAAATTACCAATATTTTTATAGCTTTATAACTCAAAAATGGATCCTCTTTGTCTTGAGATTTCCAAAATTGAGATAATGATTGTATTATTATCAGAAGACAACTCGATCAGCCTTTCTTTTTCACGAGGATCAAGTGCACATGACTTTATATCTTCCAAGAATGGAATTTTAATCCAGAAGTTACCTTTACGGGGATCCTCATTTTAAGGGAAATAATTATTAAAATTTTCAGCTAATGTTCTTAAAAGTTGATTTATTATGTTGAATATGACTTTCAGGTTGATATCAGCAGCAATAAAAAATTCTTCCAAAAGTTGAAACATTTCTATATCTTCCTCTTTGACAATTCCAATGACAGAGCTTCTTTATGAACGCATCCATTTTATTTCTTAAACTAAAAATATTCGTATATGACCCCTGCAGAGAAATATTAACTTCATTCAACAGACTGAATATGTTCGCCATGTAAGCAAGCTTTGTCAGCACTCAAATGCACGGCAAAATCTAGAAACAAGATCTAGAGAAGTATGAAAAATAGGCGCTAGAGACGTTGTATTGGGGCAAGTAAATATTAAATAATTCATGGTTCAGACAAAAGTAAGCTTCTGTGTCGACTAAAAAAATGTGATAACTACTCGTGAACAGATGTGAATCTGCATGATTCGGTTGAAATTTTTCGCGGACCGGCACTGGTCCGCAGACCACAGGTTGAAGAACACTGAACTAAATGATATGCATTAGTACTTACCAACCGACGGATCAATTCTTGTAATGGTCTAGTTAGCTGATCACTTAAGTTGTTAAAGGTGAATTTGTACACACGTTAAGTAACACGGTTTAAAATTAAACTTTAGGATTTATTATAATATAAAATTTAAAGACTAAGTTGAAAGGAAAATACATAATAATTTAGATAAAACAGGATCAAGTAAACCACCAGATAATCAACAAAGAGCATATAAGAATTCAACAATTTTTACTTTGCTTGTTAACCGAACCGAATACCTTTGACTTGGTCTTCGGAGAGAGTGGTGTATATATAAGGGTTCTGATAGCATTTCTTGGAATGAAAGTCTAAAATTGTTCAAGTATATTTCAGTGTTCAAAGTTATTAGGCAATAACTTTGAACAAAAGCCATTTTGAAAAATAAAATTTTTCTATTATCTGAATTTTAAAATCTTTTAATTGTAATGAACCCTTTAAAATATCTAAAAACACTAACATTTTCCAAAATAAAATTCACAATACAACGAGTGGTTTTCTAACGTCTAGAGCCGATATATGGCAATGTTTTAGCGATTCGTTTCAACTGTTTTGAGAAGTGGCAGAAATGCTAGAATGATAGTGATATATATTTTACTTTAATAAATTTTTAATTACTCGAAATTCCAATGTATTCGATTACTCGTATTTCTTTTTTTGTTTAATTCCGTTGATTTCAATTCTTTTTTATAGATGAAATAATAAAATAGAAACTTACTAGAGAATGAAGCTAGTAGTGAAGCATTTATTTTCATGACAGGGGATAAATTGTTCAAATGTTGGTAGTATATAGTAACTATACCACCTCACACGTACGTTTCAAATATTTCACTTTACCATGCTTCGTAACCATTTGTATTTCTACTCTAACGGTTCATGTATCGATGAAAAACTACTGAATTCACTTTACTCTACAGATTTTAAATTCCAATGAAATCAGAAAGATTGAAAATTTTTATTCACTTTTTAAACTAGCGATTTAAAATTAGCTTAAATTTTACACTGAATATATAAATTTAAAAATTATTCTTTAGAAATCGCTGTATTAATATTAATGTGAATTTTGGTTATTTTGCCTCATGGTTCGTTTTTTGCAGAGTTTTATGAAAATACGAAAATTTAATAGAAATAGCAGAAGCAACTTATAGATGGGAATTTTGTTTGGGTGACCAGCCTACGCTGAAACTTTGCATACAATAAAGTTTATTATTATTAGTAGTAAAGATTTTTTTTTCACCTTGCGGTGTTAAAATTTTCATACATTTATATTTTCCAGTAGCAAACAGTGTGCAATTATTATATGTACAGTACATTTTTTAAATTTTATGTCATTTACAGTCTTTTATTTAGTATGTTCTTCATCCAGGTTTCATCCGGGTTTTCGTCATTTTGTATAGCTGATTTCGGGTTTCTCACTTCTTCCTTGCAGTCACGTGTTAGATGCTCTATTGTCTCTTCATTCCTCTCACATATTCTGCACTTCTTTTCTTCTTTTTTTCTCCAGTATTCGTTCCTTCTTTCTTCGTTCCCTACTCTGAATCTGGCTATTATTTTTTTGTTTTTTAATTGTTTTTTTAGATACATAGGCATGTCTATTGTTTCTAAAAACCTGTATCTGGGGTTGTATCTTGATATCTGTATCTTCTCTCTTCGTTGTTGCAGTTCCATGTCCTTTTCCCTTCTCACAATTTCTTCTTTTAAGCTAACTCCCATTCGTCTTCGGTTCTCTACTTCTGTTGTTGAATAGCCTTTTTTTTCGTAATACTTTGAGCGTTCTAGTTCCCAGTCATTCTTCTCTAGTTTATTTTCTTCTTTTCTTCTTATCTGCTCCCAGCATGCAAAAACCAGTTCTTTCCAATTCGATCTTGTTGTTTTCTCCTCGTATATTATTGCTCTTCTGCCCGTTTCAACGCAGAGTTTATGCCTCTTCGTTTCCTCGTGTATTATGTAGAGCGGTGTTCTTTTATCGATTGAAAGTGTCCATCGTTGGTATTTGTTGTGGATTTTCTCTTCTTGCTCTTTCCATCCCCATATCTCAGCTCCATAGTACAATATAGGTGCCACGAGTTTGTTGAAAAGGAGCATTCTTAATCTAAAGTTGTTTCTGAATTTTCTTTGTCCAATTCCCCATATCTGCGAAAGTGCTATGTTAGTTTTCCTTGCCATCTCCTCCATATGCCCTTCCGATTTCCCGTTTCTTTGGAAAGTGTATCCTAGGTATTGGACGTTTTCTGTCTCCGTGCCTCGCCATAGCCATTTTTCATTTGGTTCCCTTTCTCTGGCTTTACTGAACCTTACTATTTTTGTTTTAGCCGTGCTTATGGTCATGTCCTTCCTCTCCAAGTACTTTTCCAGCCTCTTAATCATTGAATTCATTTCTTCTCCGGTTCTTGCTACTAGTACCAGGTCATCAGCGTAAGATTGTGACCAAAACTTCCTGTTACCAATCACCATACCTCCCGTCTGTCCTTTACTGAGGTGATTTTCTGCCAGGTATACTGCAAAAAGGGTTGGGCTGAGTGGGCACCCTTGTCTTACTCCTTTTGTCGTCCAAAATACGTCACTCTCCTCTCCTTCTATTTTGACAGAGCTAGTGGTTTCTTCGTAAATTTCCGCAATTCTGTTTACGAGATTGTTGTGAAGTTTATATTATTATTGTCTTTGTTTATATTACACAATATTTTTTTATAGAGATTGATGTCCACTGAGTCTCTGAACCAAATCTTGGCTGTAAGATACACAGGCTCTACTTTATCTGATTGTTATTTTTAAATAAGAACTGTATGTGACTATTGGGTTGAAGCTTGTTTCAGATTTGCTATGTTCTCAAATTCAATATAAATTTAATACAATAATTATTTAATATGTAACATTTTGCTCGTTATTCTCATCATTAGCTGCGTCTTTGTTGATCTACTCATCACTTGCTCTCT
This sequence comes from Liopterus haemorrhoidalis, assembly GCA_963971575.1. Lineage (NCBI taxonomy): Eukaryota > Metazoa > Arthropoda > Insecta > Coleoptera > Dytiscidae > Liopterus > Liopterus haemorrhoidalis. The sequence continues at coordinate 11,373,198 of OZ020622.1, read as the reverse complement.
TTTGTACACATATTTCACGCTTCTAGTCTTATGCGTCTAACGCTTCTAGTATTAATTTTACGCGTCCATAATTTCACAGCAAGTTCCTTTGTACTCTCTGTAATTAAGTGTTCTTAATTGAAAATTATTATGAAGAACATAGTTATACCAATATATTCAAGTTTCCAGTCTTGCGCATTCAGCCTTCACTCGTGCATTTCCAACAACTAAAACGAAAGATTTTAGAGCAATTTGTAAATTTATAAATATAGCCGGGATGGAGCAAGGGCACGGATGTGAGTTCAATTCCTACTTATGTCAAACATTTTATATAAATTACAGGTTCTGCTTAGCCGTTTGCAACCGGCTATAAACTGTGCCTTTCTGTGTACGCTAGGAAATGAACGTAATACTGACCATATTACTCCTGAATGTACACAGATTGAAAACATGGAAACAGGAGGCCTAGCCTCATCTCGGGCTGTCTCGCCAATGATGATGGTGATCTTATTTCAAGAGAAGTTCTACATAGAAGGTACATTTTAATTATAAATACAAATAAATAATGTTTAATTACAAATTATAAAATTTAAAAACAATAGAATTTGTGTAAAATATAAATTACAATAAAAGAGAAAACATAAGTACAGTACAGAGTTCCGTGTAACCTCACAAAAATCGGTTTTGACTCTATTTAACAAATAGAAATTTTAATTTAGAGTTTAACAATTATGACTTAAAGGAAAAATTAAAAAAAAAACCTTAACATTTATATTATATTATTTTAATTTCCGAAAAATTTCGAATATTTTAATGGAGTTGTATAAAAATGTTTTGATTTAAATATCAAGTTTGATACGTTTATGTTTTTTAGATTTTGGTTTTAAAACAATTTTACCGATGTTCGAAACAAGTTCGTTTGTATGTTGATTAGTTCTTATAAAGTATTTGGTTGATAGTTTGTGGATATGTTCGGAAATAGTTTCAATTTTGATATTTTTATGCATCCTACTGATCATTTCATATCTGGGATATTTACCAATGATACGTAAGCACTTGTTTTGAATTACCTGTAACTTGTTTATATTAGATACATTACCTATACGCCAGACTGGGCAGGCGTAAGTTAGTACTGGTCTTACTATTGATTTATAAATTAGTAATTTATTATTATAAGATAAAAAAGATCTTCTATTGTATATTTTAAATAATTGAAAAAGGATTTTATTAGCAGTATTGGTAGTTTTTTTGATATGTTCAGTAAAATTTAGAGATTTATCTAATATTACTCCTAGATACTTGATGAAGGGTTTGTGATAAAATTTTTCATTGTTTATTTGAACATAGATATTATTAAGATCGGGACGTCTTTTAGTTAATATTATAAATTCTGATTTTCTGCGTTTAATTTGATTCTCCATTTGTTGAAATGTTTATTGATTTTATGCAAATTGCTATTTAACCTGTTGGTAATAGTATCCAAAGCTGTATCGTCAGCATAAAGACTTAAATTGACATGTTTGGTTTTCGGTATGTCATTGACATAAATATTGAAGAGGGTAGGTCCTAACATACTTCCTTGAGGTACACCTGCAGTTATGGTTCGATTAAGAGAAAGATTATTATTTAATTGTACTTTAAATTGCCTATTTCCTAAATATGTTTTCAATAAATGAATTATATATGGTGGGAAGTTATATTTAATAAGTTTGTAGACAAGACCATTATACCATACAGTGTCAAAAGCTTTCTGTATATCAAGCAAAACAACAGTATATTTGTTGAGACAGAAATTTGTTGTGACGTTATCAATAGGGGATAGGCATGATTTTTTAATTTTTTTTTATTATATTCCTCTTGTTGCATATAAACATAAAAAACAGTTTTTAATTTTTTTTTTTTGTAATTTGAAGGCTTAAAAAAATCATAAATGTATGTAGCGCGCGACAACGACGTGTGACGTCATCCCCATTCTAACTGACGCATGACACTACTAGCTTACCGGCGTACATAGTCTGTTGTGTACTTATTTGTTTGTATAACTTTTATAGGTTATCTAAAGTTAGAGTGATTTTAATTAAAATAAAGTTTAATTCTATAAAAACAATTTATACATGTTTACCGAATTAAATTTTATATTAAAATAGATAACTTATATTGCAGTATTTCAATTATGCCTCTAATGTTTTGTAACTTCATGTAAACAATGTAGTAAAATTCTGACATCTAAATTACATAAATATTTACATTTTACAGAGTTGCAGCGTTTGTTTACATAAAGTTATAGAATATAAAATAAAAATTACTTTGACACCACGTATTTCTTCAGCACTGTAGCATTCATTATTTTTCATATATTCCATGAGCATAAATGCATCAATGTTGGGTAAATTATCACTCTGAGCCCTAACAAAATCTTTATCTGCCATTTTAATAATAAATGCGTGAAAAATTGTTTAAAAACAAATACAAAACTCTCGAACAATACAATACACACACGTGTAAAGATTATGTTGTAGCTGTATCTGTGATGTGAAACCCCTATCGTTTGACGTCATACTCAGTCGTTTTTACTCGGCAACCTTCGCTCCGTGGTCGGCTTATTTCAAATTTACAATATTTTAATTCAAAAATTTGGCTATAATATTAATTAAAATGTAATTTTTGTTTTGTTAGGTGACATAACAAACATTAACATATCAAAATAATGTAGTTTTAAGGAAATACAAATTTTATGCGTATCCCCTATTAGACGGGCCAACTGGTCAGTGGTAGAGTGTGAGTTTCTGAAACCAAATTGTTCTGAAATGAGAATATTGTTATCTAAAAGAAAATCGTTTATTCTATTTAGTAGTACTTTTTCTGCTATTTTGCTCAAATTAGGCAACAGGTTAATTAGTCTAAAACTACTAGGAAGTTTTTTATCTTTTCCTGGTTTAGGTATGGCGATCACCTTTGATAATTTCCAAGCTGTTGGAAAATAGTGATTTACAAATATTGCATTTATTATTTTAACTATGTAAATTATGCCTTTTTTCGGAAGATGTTTGATATGCAAGTTAGAAATATTGTTTATGCCGGGTGCGTTATTATTTTTTAATTTTTTAATTATGGTATGTAGTTCTTTATAATTTGTAAGAGGAATATCTGAATATTTATTATTTTCATTGCAATTATTTTTTAAATAAGTTTTAATGTATTTAAAAACATTGCATGAGTATGTACTACTTAAGTTGTCATTTTGAAGACAAGAAGCTTATGTTTTTACATGAAGTATTTGATAAATATTTGGAAAACTTTAATAACTACATTGAAAAAAATCAACTGAATATAAAGTATTTTTCAATAATATATATTTTATTTCTTTCTTAAATGAGGTAATATTGCTTATTTGTTTTTATACAATAAGTAATTGATTATAAAATTTACAGGCATTGTAGCTAATGCTTTTTTCAAGTAATGTGGTATGGTGTTGATCTGCTCTAATATGATTTTTTAGTTATGAATGTGCAAAGAATTTTTTGAAGTTAATAAGTGCAAGTTTTTAAAAATATAAATAAAAATTTCAAAAATATAAATAATAGAAACAGTTAGCACTTCCAAAGATATTAAATCTGACCGGCAAGAGTCTATTCTTTAGATTGGCCAATATTCTTATAGCTCTTTTTTGTAATATGAACTCCGGCATTCGGGCGATCTTCCCCTGTACATACTTCCAAACGAGTGGAAATTGGAGAAGTAAAGAGTTCTTAGAACAAATTTATTACGTTAAGCGTTCATTACCCTAATTCCATAAAGTATCCTATTTAGCTTTATACAAAGCTCATTAATATGTACTGACCATTGAAGATGACAACCAATATGCACGCCGAGAATCTTTGTTGATGAAGCTTCAGAATGATTTTTTATTTAATCATAATCAATTTTTGAACGACTAGTTTTGAAAATTATTGCTGCTAACTTGGAGTTGTTTATTGTTAATTTATTTTTCTCCACACAAGAGTCCACACATGAAGAATATTATAAAGTTGACTGACGTAATCACCAACTACTATCCAATATTGTTTTTATTATATTTTTCCACTTCAATCATAGGAAGAATTTGACAAAAGCATGCAATAATCTTCCACCACAAAAGTATCGAGATCATTGGTGTATGGTGTCACTATTGTGATAAAACTGCCACTTATTCCGAAGACGTAAAATCTTGTCAACTATCATGAGTATCACTAAGGAATTATTATTATTTGTTCCCGAGAACCAAAGAGATAACTCAACCTAATAGTACGAAAATTAAGAACTAATAAGCTTTCTTTGTAGATATATTCTACAAATCCAATATGTCATTATAATATCTACAATGGATACATTCTTTTTCTTTCCAATAATACTTTTCAGTTAAATTTATCTGAGCCAATTTAAATATCAAGAAACTAAACCAGAATAACTAGGTCATCTATAACATCCATTATACGTGGGATTCAACTTTTAAAATTCTTATAAAATACCTTGATATGAAGCTAAATTTGACATTTGATACGTATGTGGTAAATAAGGCTAAAGGAATATAAGTTTTATAAACTCCTAAAACTTTAAATTTGTTTATTATGTTAAATTTACGGAAGTTTATATGAAGATATTTTATCTCTAAACGTGTGTAAACTTCCAGAGATTAATCAATTTAATGTTGCAAATTTGATGGTTTAATCAATTTAATGTGCAACTGAATTTAATTTACATTAAAAAAAAAATACTAAAGAATTATTTGGACTAACCTTTCGCTCGCTCTCTCTCTCTCTCTCTCTCTCTCTCTCTCTCTCTCTCTCTCTCTCTCATTTCAATTAGTACCGAAAGAAATGTATTGCTTCATTAGTGAGATTATGTCAATATTCAAATCTTTCATATACAGCCAATGGCAACAAAACAAGAATAAGCCAAAAAAAAAAAAAAAAAAGAATGAAAGCTCTTAGTACTCAAATAACGAACAAAAATGATCATCTAAAAACTTTTGATGTTATTATAAAATAAATACGAGGGCTACCTTTTAAGTTTTTATAAAAACTAAGAAAGAAAACTTTTTTTTGGAACAAACTGTTTTATTGCTTTTCAAAATATTCGCCTTGAAGATTTATACACTGTTGCATGCGTTCAAACCAATTCTCGAAACATTTTTTCCAAGAGGAAAATTGAAGGTAAAACAAAATCGGACAGAATAAAAAATGAAATATTTAGAGAAAATCTGGACACAAAATCAGTGGAGACTATAATAGAAGAAGGACAGCTAAGATGGCTGGGACATATACGCAGAATGAGAAGACAAAACACAAAATACTAAAACAAGTTTTTGATGCACGAACAGTGAATATAGATATAGACCTTAAAATCCCTTAACGGTTACCTTGGGCGTTCCACAAGGATCAATCCTCGGTCCTCTCCTCTTCTTGATTTATGTCAATGACTTCCCCTCGTCCATTGATGAAACCAGTATTTTATACGCCGATGGCGCAACATTAATTGCAAGTCGTCATCACTTGTTGATGTTATCATTATTAATAATATCGCAATGCAAAGACCTAAGTACTGGCTCGACACCAATCGAATCTCCCTAAATCTCAACAAGACTCAACAAATTCTTTTAACACTAAAAGCAAACAATTTTGATAATCCGAAATCCGTGAACTTACCGGGGGTACTAATTGATCCCAAACTCCCTTGGGAACCGTCAGTTGGCAAACAAATTGTGTTTTGCAATATATTTGCTAGGAAACCTGACATCCATTGTCAGTACTGACGTTCTGAGAAATGCATACTATGCATTATTCCACTTCCAAATAGGGTGAAGATAGAATAGTAAAAAAAGTTTTTGAAGCAAGAACAGTGAAGAAAGTTAAAAGATAAAAGACCAGGAAGACCGAGAAAAACCTGGCACCAAGAAATAAAAGAAGCTGCAACGAAGAGAGGTGTAAAGTGGGAGGAGAGAAGATTATATACAAAGGACAGAATACGATGGAAAGAAGTATGGAGAACAACACCAGAAAATAAGTAACTCGACTATAGCGTTACATCGCAAGGTAGAAAGGCTTCAGGATTAAGTAAGTAAGTATAATCAATCTACATATATAATAAAAACCGTGTCTGACAGAATCTCTTATATTCTGCCAGATGTTTTTTCTACCCCCTGAATCACGGCCTGTGCTGGAGGTCTGCGACTAAAAATCTACATGATGAGAAAGATCATCCAGGAAGAAACCAAAAAATTCTTCCCAACCAAGAGCAAACGTATAGTTCAGGATAGAGACTGAAAAAGATAGATAGTTTAATAGAAGAGAGAGAATGAAATAAATCATGCCCTTGAGAAAACTTCTGACAGGTTGTCATTTGTTTAAAATTTGTGCAAATAATACTTCAAAATACACCTAAAAAAGCCCAGGGACTAGAGCAGAGAACAGAAAAAAGACACGAATGAAGAGAATGAATGAAACGCCCCCAGAAAATGTTCAGAGCCTGAGAAAGAACAAAGAAGCGAAAATAGTAAAGAAAGAGAATGGACGGCCCCAGAAAAAACGTGGAAAAAACGAAGAAGAGCACAAAATAAAAAGAGCGAATAAAACTATAAAAATCCAAGATACTGTGAAAGGATAGAAAAGAGAAAAGAATTAAGGGATTTAATGAATTATCTCCACAAAAAAGCAAACATTTAGCAGGTAGAAAAGAAAGAGAAGCAGAAAGGTAAAGATACGTGTTCAAAATTAATTAAAATATATAACACAATATCAACTGGGGGAGGTTGAGGCTGCCCTATTATTGTACCGGGTGGTTCCTTCAAATTTTTCATATTTTTCCCGTCGAATGACTTTTCTCCTGGTCTATATATAAAACCAGGATGGTCGTTGCTATTAGGTTAATAATGATTTATTTTTTCCTAGCGCTGAATTGACGAGCAAACTGTTCAGAATTAATCTCTAAGTTTTAAATGAAGGCCGTATATTGTCATTCTAATAAAGTTCGTCGAAGTTAAGGGTCAAAGTCAGAACTATGTCATATGTCACGGTCAAACTTTCACCTCGTAAAAGGTGACCGAAGGAACAAGGGTAAATTATTATCTTATCGTGTTTCCAGACTTCTAGTTTCTTACATTTTATCTCACAGATCAAATAAAAATTATACTTCTAAACTACAAAGTGTAATATATTGATTTGTCACAGGTTGAATGAAACGCAAACTTTATTTCTTCAAGGGAACTGTCACTTGGTTGATTTTGGTCGCTTATAAATCCTTCATCTTGTTCTTTACAAATACAAATAAATACTCTCTATGTCTTCAAAATAATTTACCAAATTTGAGATCAACAGAAAATCTAGCAGGATTGTCTAACAATATTTATTATATTTCGCGCTCTCAACTCTAAATTAAAAATTACGTTTTGTTTGACCTATGTAATACGCATCACAATCGTTAAGTTGGATTTTGTAAATTACATTACGCTGTGTATTTTGCCACATTATGACATGATAAGTGCTGTATCTTGCCGAGTACGTACCAATTATTGAAATGTGGATAATTTCATAGTATTTACAATGTCGGAAAAAATAATATTTTTTTAAAATTTATTGTGTGGTATCAAAAGAAAGCTCTTAAGACGTAGATAAAGGAACGGGAAGTAGTTTTTTATTTATTTATTTTTTTATTTTAATACGATTTTTTCCAAAAAAAAGGACTAAAAAATCAGTGTCCCGCACCTTTTAACCCTAAGGGATTAAATTAAAAATCTGAAAAAATTCTAAGCAATGTATATTGCTATGAACCGGAAACGAACCAGAGGAATTTTTATCCGATTTCATTTTTGGAAAATATTACAGTTTTTTTCTTTTAAATTAAATTTTTACTGTGGGGATATTAAACGGAGGCTCTTTAAGTGCAGATTAAGGAAAGGTGATTGATTTTTGAAATACATTTCATTTTCACAAAATTTTGCTAAGTATTAAGATTTTCGTTTAATGTTTTAACTAAAAAATATATATTTGTAGTATATACATGGATACATTTTGTTATGGGTAGAGAAGAGGTACGTAAATTTATTTTGCAAATATCGACTAGGAGTATAAATAACTGGCCGGTTGCTGCGAATCCATCTCTAGTAGAGAATCTGTTAGTTTTTCATATAGTCGCAATATAAACAATGTCTCTGTAGACGTTTTATGCTTTTGCGTGACAAAAGATCGCCCGCAGTGTGGCCAGGACTGGATTTGAAAGATATTTTTGCAATTATAACAAAAAAAAAGTAGTTGTGGCCACCACAGGACCGACCGCCATCATAAAGCACTTGTATAAAATACATTCTAGCAACATAGTAGAAATAACTTGGCCTAATATTTTCTAACAGAGATATTATTTATCATGACCATTGAAACGTTACATGTAAGTATGAAAAAATTGAGACAGGCTGGGCGGGGTTATGCAATTTTCAAAATCTTAATGAACCTTGGTATATATAAAAAAAAAAAAATACTGCACATATTTAGAAACCAAAATAATGGTATTAGCCATTCGAATTAAAATTAACAAAAAAAATATTTTAACATAAAATTTATTTTGGCATCCCAAATAACCATCATTCACTTACTAAAACCTGCGAAACTATTAATAAAGTTGTGTGCTACCCACTAAATCTTCAATTTTTTTCTAAACTATTTAAGGTCTGAGGATTTCAAAAATTCAAACCGCAGGTCTTTATCTCTTACCGTTTTTGAGATATGATTGTTTGGAAAATTAAAGTTGGCATTTCCATATTTAAAAAAATGATAAATACATAATAATATTAAAAAAATAATAAATAAAATAATGTAAACCTATGTTTGTAAATAATAATAATAATAATATTTTATTTATTTATCTAATGCTAGTAAGATCCATATTAACAAACATAAACATATAAACATTATAATAAACATTCAAATCAAATTTAATCCTTATTTTGTCAATTTAAACCATTATTTGTCCACTTTGTTCATGCAAAACGTGATTTTTGTCAAATTTAAATATCGATTTTTCGTAATTTAGCGCTTTAAAATTTTAATAACATATTTGAATTAATTTTTTGGGACCTTAAAAATAAGTTGGTCGTAAAATTAGGTTCCAAACTTGTTGCAAATTGGTTTGTAATGTTTTCTACATCTTCTCAAATATTTTTAATATCAGCCCTGCCTACGAAATCCTGTAAACTATGAAAATTCAGAGTTTATATATTTTTTCTAATAAACAGGTTTCGTCGCATAAATGTTTACGTAATTCCTGCTAATGATATAAAAATAAAATTTCCTTATCAACTTATTTAAGAGGATTAATTATTTTTTTAATCTCATACTAATTCATTTGTGGTTAACAAAACATCGAGATAACATTAAAATGTCTTTCTTATAAATTCGTTTCTTATAAAGTTATTTTTTGTACGTATTTTAACATTGAATATATTGAGTCTCGTGAAAGTATAGTTATTTTTGGAAATTTGGGTATTAAATCAAAAACTATATCTCAAAAATGGTAAGAAATAGAGACCTAAAATTTAATTTTTTAAAAAATTTAGTTTTACGATGTTTTTTCTGTAATATTTGGTCCGTAATGACCTAAAACTAATTGGTAAAATTTTGATTTTATTTTGTAAAATTCAAAAATTCGTATCTCAAAAATGGTAAAAGGTAGAGACTTGAGGTTTGAATTTTTGGAATTTTTACACCTTGTTTTGTCTCGAAAAATATAATGTTTGGTCCGTAATGACTTAAAACTATTAGGGAAAATTTTGAAACTTTTTGTAATTTTAAAAATTCATATCTCAAAAAAGGTAAGAAATAGAGACTTGAGGTTTGAATTTTTGGAATTCTCACACCTTGTTTTGTCTAGAAAAAATTAATGGTTGGTCCGTAATGACCTAAAACTATTAGGGAAAATTTTGATTTTTTTTGGAATTTTAAAAAATTCATATCTCATAAAAAGTAAGAAATAGAGACTTGAGGTTTGAATTTTTGGAATTCTCACACCTTGTTTTGTCTAGATAAATATAATGTTTGGTCCGTAATGACCTAAAACTATTAGGGAAAATTTGGATTTTTTTTGGAATTTTAAAAAATTCATATCTCATAAAAGGTAAGAAATAGAGACTTGAGGTTTGAATTTTTGGAATTGTCACACCTTGTTTTGTCTAGATAAATATAATGTTTGGTCCGTAATGACCTAAAACTATTAGGGAAAATTTTGATTTTAATGGTATTTAAAAAAAAACTTATCTCAAAAAAGGTAAGAGATAGAAATTTTTGGAATTCTCACATCTTATTTTGTCTAGAAAAAAGTAATGTTTGGTCCGTAATGACCTAAAACTATTAGGGAAAAATTTGGAAAAATTTTTCAATTTTTTTTTGTTTTATCAAAAAATGTCTCAAATAAAAGTTATTAGTTATTGCTTTTATAGCAACTTTTGTTCAATAATTTTTTTCTAAATATTTTTCTGTTGTGAAATATTCGCAAAAATCTTAAAATCGACACAAGTAAACTCCCATTTTTAGTCAACCGATTTTTACCAAAAGTTGATCAACTTGTGCCATTGATGGCAGAAGCTTTATAAAGTTTCATAAAAATCCTTTCAGCCGAATTTGCTCTGCACCTGTACACAAACAGACAGACAGACGGACGGACGGACAGAAATACAGACGGACGGACAGACAGACAAACAGACAGACAGACGGACAGACACACAGACGAACGGACGGACAGACAGACCGACAGACATCATGCTAAAAATAGTCAAAACGTTATGCATGGACCTCAATTCGTGGAGACCCATCGAAATCTCGAAACGTCAAAATCGGTATGATCACAATACCTCCCTTATATATGTTGGCGGTCGGTAAAAATGCGTTAAAATATATATTATGGTATTAATAGAGATATATGTTACACGGTAGAAAAAATCTAACTGCAACCTTCTTGTCGTGCCTATTTATTTAAAGGATTTAAAACCAACACTTGTAATTGTGTTATGTAGTAACAGACATTCATCGTTTGGCCTTCTAATAATCATCATTCACTGACTAAATAGCTATAAAACACTGAAATGTCTGAAAATTCACACTTCACGTCAATTTTTTTTCTGGTCATTACTTGTTTTAGAAGTGAGGACCTTTTTTAGGGCATCACTTGTTTTTTCACCTGTCCATTAATAACGATAAAAAATTATGACTTCCTCAAATATATCCTCCCCCCAATTTTACGCATATATTTTCTGGCCTCTCCAGATTTGAAGAGCTAACGCCGCCACTGGATATGTAATGCTAATCATAAACTAGAAATGTTATACTGTAAGAAATATTTTAAATACAATTTTACTCCATTCTTTTAAATGTTAAACGAAGTAGAAATTATATAACAAAATAAAAAATTGTATAATAAATGTAAGATTAAAGCCTCATTTAAAATAGATAAAAGTAATATAGATACTTTAAAACAAATGGTGACAAAATTTAAAACATCCGAGTATTGTTCTTTTTAAAATGTTATACAAAATCTTCTTTTTAGAATTAAAATTGTATTTTCAGTTCCCAACAGAATAGGTAGTCATTGCGCAGACCAAAACTGCAGGAAACTGTAATTTACTGCCCATCTGGAAGTTCGTTTGAAACGGTTAATTTAGTAAAGATAACATTTCTCGTCTCTTGCAGAATACCACTATGGTAAAAGCGTTCGTTACTTTGTCTCCGTGCTCTGCAAACATCATACCAACCCGTCTGGAAACAAAGATCTTGCTAATCTATTCATTTTGGTCCTTTTAATGTCCACGAATAAGGACGAAACGGTTGTCACTCGAAATGAAAGCACAGCTCGTATTTTTTACCGTTGAATGAGATAGTTTTGGTGGTAAAAGAATTTATATGAGTTGAGATTTTGGTTGTGGAATGTGTCAAGATACCGGGAAATAAATGGAGAATTCTGGATGAGTAGACAGCCTTCCAACACTGGCATACGACGCAAATAAGCTTGTGGCTTTAATAAAATGTTAACTTGAATTCCGTTTCTTTATAACATTTTATTGATTACCAAAAAAAACCTTTCTCGGAACAATGAATAACACAGTAATTTGACAAGACCAGAAACCACTACTGCAAACAAAACTTTCTAGAAAATAGTAGGTTCTTCCCAACTATAGTACATCCTTAGATCAGTTAAAAGGTGGGAAAAGTACTGGGACGTTTTTGAAATTGAAACTTGTGGATGATTTTGAAACTGATTCATGTCCGATTGCATAAGATTCTTAAAACTAAATTTAAGCTAAAACCCGATGTAAAACACAAAATTGCCTAGCAATGCAATGCATTTTAATGAGTTTTGAATGAGTTTCGGCTTACATCTAGTTATAAGATTTTTGTGCAATCGGGCATTAGTGATTTTAAAATATTAAAGACATTTTCAACATACAGTAGGTGGCCAAATTATTAGGGACAGCACACACTCCCCTGTAATTTTCAAGTTTAAATGCATTTTGTGAGAAAATAAATTGTTTTTAAATCATTTTTCTTCTATATTTCTTGTTGCTGGTATCATTATCATTTTAAAAAGCGGGAGATCGCCAAAGAAATTATCACCACCAAGCGGCAATTTATAGAAAACCCTTATCAGAGAGTGGCATCACAGCCCCAATCTCCGACACAACGCAAAAGTCTGCATAGAAAGCATGCCCAAACGCCTGAAAGCCGCAATCGCAGCAAAGAGTGGCATTACAAAATATTAAGATTTTACTTAATTTGTTAAATTAACACTTTTTATACAAAAATAAATGATTATGAATAAGCAATTATGTCGTTTTATATTCTAGATAAAGCACTCTAATGAATAAAAATAAATACGAGACCCAAAGCCACTTATTTCCTCATTAAATTCATTTGAAAATTACAGAAAATCTGCACTGTCCCTAATAATTTGGCCACTCCACTGTATATCCATTTTTTAATAACAACTTAATATTTTGCAAATTTTTCGTGTAAGGTCGTAAAGGCCTTTCTGTTAAGCATTTAAATATCTATTTTTTTCAAAAAGTGATTATTTTTTTAAAATTTATTGTGTGGTATCTAAAGAAAGCTCTTACGTCGTAAATTAAGGAACGGAAAATAGTTTTTTAAAATTTTATTTATTTTAAAACGATATTGCCAAAAAATTCATTAATAAAATTAGTGAACTGGAAACGTACGAAATGAATTTTTGTTCAGATTGTGTTTTTGGAGAGAGATTTCGGTTTTGTATTTTTAGTAAAAATTCATTCTTTTTTTTTTTTTTTCTAGGTTAAATTATGGCTAGTCATGTTATGGATCTTTTATATTTGCTCAGGTAGTATACGTCTTCTTTTGAAATAAAAATATAATAAAAATTTGTAACAGCTGTTCAGCTGTTCAAAATCGAGTTCATGTGAGCTCCGCCTATTATAATACGACATAATTCAACCCGTTGTTTGAATTATTTTAGTTTTTTGTTTCTAAGATAAGAATAAATTATTTATAGTAATGAAATAATTTTTGTTAAGAATGAGAAATGTTTAAATTTAAAAAAAAAAATAAATAAATAAACCATTTATTAATATGAGGGCTACCTCTTGAGTTTTTACAAAAACTAAGAAAGAAAAAAAATGTTTTTTTCGGAACAAGCTGTTTCATTGTTTTTCAAAATATTCGCCTTTAAGATTTATATACTTTTGCATGCCTTCAAACTAATTCTTGAAACATTTTTTCCACTTTGAAGTTGGTATCTCAAAAACATAGTTTTCGAGGGCTTCAACAGCTTCTTGAGGTGATGAAAATCGCTGTTCACGCATTTTTTGTTTGACATTGGGGAACAAAAAAAAATTCGTTAAGGAATAAATCAGGTGAATACGGGCAAGGGAGAGATTAATTCGATGTTTTTCTCCTTCAAATAATCAATTATTTGACGTGTTATGTGGAAGTATATCATTAAATCCTCTAAAGAAATGGTTGCGACATGTCCAGTACAACCGAAGAAACAAACCATTTTCTTGTACGTGCTCCGTGAACGAATAACTTTTGGAGATTCGGTTCATCTTGGAAGACTTAAACAATGGATTGTTGCTTAGTTTCCGGTTAATATTAATAAATCCAAGTTTCGTCACCTGTAACGTTGTATACGGAGTTTGTAGTGCCTAGGTTGATTTTTTTTTAGCATTCCCAATCAACATTAGCCTTTTTTGAGCTTCGGTCAAATTATGCGGAATCCATCGGGAACAGATCTTTTTCACAGCTAAATGTGCATGCAAAATCGAATGTATTACAGTCTGCGATATGCCAAAGATGTCTCTATCTCACGGTAAGTCACATGCCATTCTTCTTCAATCATTTTGCGCACAGTATCGATGTTTTTATGAATCACAACCGATTTTGGTTGACCTCACGAGATTCATCACTGACGGACGCACGACCACGACGAAATTCTGCAAACCAGTTAAAAACAGTCTTTTCTGATGGTGCTTCATTACCAAAAGTTGAACGAAGCGAATCTATGCATTGCCGTTGAGTTAGGCCTTTACTAAAATCGTAAAAAATCATCAAACGAACACCTTTTAATATCTTTATATAATAATATCCATTTTATCACAAACTTGTTTTTTTAAACGCTCACTGTCAACAAACTACTCGGTCAATTTATAAGCTGCCACTGATTTCACATTAAAAAATGTCAAATTTTACGAATATATTAATAACACATTTCAATATTTCCAGTGGTCGTTTGTAAAAACATAAAAGGTAACCCTCGTAGATATCCAGCATTCTCTTGGTTTCTTACACTTATTAAATACCTACTAAACTCTGAAATGTGTGAAAAATCACTCTTCACATTAATTTTTGTTACTATCTTCCTTTTTGGACAGACGATAGATATCCAATATTTTGTTAGCCTTTTACAATTACCAAACATCTATGAAAACCCTGAAATGTATGAAAATTCACACTTCACATCAATGTTTTATGCCAAGTAACAAAAATGTTACTTTAATCATGAAGCCTTAGTTTTTGCAATCGATCTTAACCCTTTTAAATCGGGTGTAATCCAATATTTAAATTGTTTTCCATCCCTGATTTCGCGAGTTAAAGTAAACAATTAAAATTTAAACAGGAAGTTGAATGAACTCAATATAAGTTATGGTAAAGAATTTAATAATTTAAAAGTTAATAAGTTAAAAGTAACTCAATAACTGTATCGAATCTTCTTTCTAGAAGTAAGAGAAGCTGTAAAATATTTTCCAACGTGTGAAGTATAAAAACTTTTTTAAGTTGATATAGTGTAAATTATTAGAAAACTTCCTTAAACCTGCAGGTGTGGAAAGCCATTAATCATAAATCAAAACTTATATTTTGCCTAACACTTTGATTAACCTCGTATTACGGTCTCTCTGAATTTTCCTGTTACAAATTGTGATTAAAATATGAAAACTTCGGAAGATTTATGCTCTGTAGTTACCTCCGTCCAAACGAAATACTCTCTGGTCGACAGATATATATTTACCTTCCTCTTTTTCGCAGCTCGACGCTTAGATAAAGCCCACAGATATTTCAAGAATTACGGAAAAGCAAGAATTTTATGAAATTGGGGTTTATAAATTAATCCGTTTCATTAAAGCCAAGTCATTCCACCTTCAGGTAAACCTCTACGTAACTATAAATAAGGTTATGTGATACTTTCTATGCTGAATATCTGTCTCACCGTCTTTCAATACAAATCTATCAGGCAGTAATCGAACGAATAATGAGACTGACGTATTGAATTCACTGATTTGTGCATTTATTCAGCAGATGAAGTTCCAGATAACCTTATCTGCCAGATAGTTACCTAGAGGTTTACCTGAAGGCGGAAAAACCGGGCCTAAGTATATTATTATATATTTTTTCTTTCATACATAGATAGATAAATAGTGATAACGCTACAAAATAATATTTTGATTTTATAACGTAGGGGAACCCGGGGCTTAACGGGTCCCCCTCTTTTTGGCTGTTAAAGCATGCCGCCATGTTTTGATGCTTTCCAATCACGTTCAGTACTTCGCTACTGTCTTCCGAGAGTGGTTGTATGACTGAGAGCTGGCGTTTACATTTTGTAAATTGGTGAAACGTGTTTTTTGCCGTGTTGATATATTTTTCACACATATCCAGACGTTGATTGCTCCAGTGCAGAGCATGTGGCAAGTGGGCACATTGTTCTTGCGCTGGGGAAGATGTTAACGATGAGAAATGCACTCACGTGTGTTCATTCTGCGCCAGTTTTTAGTTGATTGCCCATTATACCACGCTCGTGCTCATTCTGTCCCGACATCGGGGCAAAATGAGCACAAAGAAGCTTTTTTTATATCGTCTAGAAGTTTTTTTTACTGTCTGTAATAATTAAACAATAAATCATCTTACGAATAAAAGTATTTCGATTTTTTTTTACGATATTCCATAAGATTTTATTAAAGATAATTCTTAAGGTGCCTGTTATGCCTCGGCTTCTCCTATCAATTTATTTTATCACATTTTAAAAATTGAGGTCTTATCTATTTACTTAAAGCCGAATGTATTTATTGCAGTTGTTTTAAGCTTCATATAAATAAAAAATGATTATAATATGTAAACAAAAGTGTCGAGTGATAAAAATCACATTCATGCGGTAACGTCAAAACAATCATGCATTCATGATAGTTCCACAGGACACAACTGAAAGGCTACAAGGCGGGATTTTCTCCATGAGTAGTGTTAATAATAAGTAAATTATTAAGAATAGCCTTTGTCATAAAAAATTCTCCATATTTTATATAGTTTTATATTGAAGTAATAAAAAAAAGTTTATTGTTAGTAAAATTAAGAGATAAACTTTACTGAAGTTATTTAGCTAAAAATATTATCCAAGATTTTTTCATTTGAGAATTTCAAAAAAACTATACGTGATGTAGAAAAACTAAAATTTGGTATAAAATTAGGATTCCCCATTCTACCTAAATCACTCCTTAAAATCAAAAGCAGCGAACATTTTATTTTTGTCGCAACCTTATGTTGTAGCGTCCTTCCTGGAAAAATTACTAAAGATATGGACTGTAAGCTGGTGTACGTTCGGATAAACGGGTATAAAATAGGGGCAAAAATAGCACAATGGGATTTACCTCTCAGTGATTCCTCAATGCGTCGGAAGGGGTCCCTGTCTCTTCTGAAGTATGAATAACATCAAGGTGACAACAGAATAACATAACACCGTAGAACCAAGTTGATTGAATGTAGGAAAAATTTGCTATTATAAATATGTTATCTTGGATAGTTTATACAATAAAAAGTTATATTTATTAATTATAAAAGTTATGTTTTGTGGCAATGTTATTTATTTGCAATTTCCAGTTAAGTTTACTCAGGGCCGGAGGAACGCGGTATGTAGGGTATGCAAGGCATTAGGGCGCTTGATGCTAGAGGGCGCGCCAAGGTTAAAGCGAGGACCTTTTTTTTTAGGTCTTCACTCCCTGTCTGGGAGCTACATTAAATCTTGCATAAGGGCGACAAAGACCCCCGCTCCGGCCCTGAGTTTACTACCCAAGATATATTGGCTTCGTTGCTGTAACACTCATAATACTCATTAACGCGCCTATTAATTGTAAATAGCATATGTTTTGTTTTGAGCTGTAAACCAATTCTTGACTAACTTGGCATTATAATCCATATTGAAATGTTCAAAATCATTCTCTATATTGATAAATGTTGTATCATTCACAAACACGACTGTGTTAGACAGTGAATTTCTAGGTAGATCATTAATGTATGATATAAAAAGTAAAGGGCCTAATATTGAACCTTGTCCAACTCCTATGTTGATTTTGGCTAGAGGAGAGTGAATTCTTGTGATAAACAGATTGTTCACGATTAGTTAAATAACTTGCAATTAGTTGAACAGTGCCCCTGATCCCAAACTGATAAAGTTTATTCATTAATATTGAGTGCGATACATAGTCAAAAGCTTTGGATCTGAAGAATTGGAATTTGTGCTATTTTACTTCTTTGATCAGTCTCGCATTATGTTGACTGTCATGCAAAGTTGTTCGCTACGATCTCCTAGACCAGTGTTTCTCAACCAAAAACGCACCGCAAACCAGTATACTATATAATTTTCTAACGCGGACCACTAATAATAATTGTTGGCTAATTTTTTGCAAGAAAACAAATATATTTAATGTGCTACTAAATACATTTATTTTATTTGTTGAAAATCACAGAAAGTTTACAGAAAATAAACAAAATATTAATTATTTACATAAGAAAGGTGCATAAAAAAAACTGCAAAAAAATACATAAAAACTTTCGCGGACCACTAAAATTTTTCTGGGGACCACTGGTGGTCCGCGGACCACCTGTTGAAAAACACTGTCCTAGACCGATTGATGTGTATTTTGAGACCCAGCGAGCACTAGAGGCACTAGGCAGATACGCCACTTTTTGCTCTAGTACGCGTATTATTATTAGGTAAGCTGATTTCTTAAAGTTATGTGTCTTCCCGGATAAACTTTGTTCAATCTTCCTACACTTATATGCACTTTCTATTATCTTTTCTTACACTCTAATATTACAGAGCTGAAATAAATGCTCTTTGAAAATCATTTTATGGGTTTTTCTGGTTTATATTGATTAAAACTGCGTATTTAGAAAAAAGATATATTAATCTGGCTTATACTTAATTGATTTCATAATTATACTAACCCAAACATAATCCTGAAGCTTTTAAAAACATATTTTTGGCAATTTAATTTTTATTTAACTCCATTTTACGTAAAAAATATCGTTAGCTAAAATCCCTCACTGACCGGAACAAAATAATCTAAAACAAATTTTTTAAAACAATTTTTATTCACTCTTTCACGAAGGGATGATTTTAATTTAAATCAGTTTGGATGAAATTATTTACCAAAGATAATTTTCAAGAAATTTATTGGTACCTTTTTCAAATTAATATCAATTGAACAGTGTCCTTTAAAAATAAAAAATTCTTGGCTTTAGTCTAAGAGTTGTACAAATATACCAAATATCAACTTTTTGAATTCAGACGTTTGGCCACAATATCTACAGCACAAACAGACAGACACATGAGTGACGCTATAAGAGTTTTTACTACGACTACTATGGTACGGTCTCATTTCGATACTGTAAGTTGACAGGAAATCAACTTAATTTCGCATGTTACCCTCATGCACGCGCAGGCGTTGCGAGAATGATAAATACACCCCAATGCGCATGTGCGTTGTGCGGGAAAGAATAAATTCGCAGTAATGCGCATGTGTAGTTTCCGAGAATTTTCATTCCTGTACTGGCTGCGCGCGCATTAATGGCTGTTAACCATATTTATATTGTATTTTCTTGATTATTTATTTATTGAAAAATGGTAATCGGAGGAAAATCATAGTGAGCAACTCGCGCAGAATACATATTCCGCACTCGAATGATTTGACTCACCTGCGGCTCGTTTGCAAACTTCATTCTCGTGCGTAATATTGACATTCCGTGCTAGTTGCTCAATATACTATTTTGGTCATACGTACAAAATCCTAAAAATGTAAAAAACCTACAGGAAGAATGTTTATTTACGACACAAACTGGGATATGTACACAGAAACACTAACAAAAACGAGTGCGAAAACAATTTGGATATTTGTGAGAACAGAAATATGCTCACATATATGATAAAGAATGGACAACGTGTGCTCATTTGTAAGCGTTCTCGATTCACATCGTTCATTGGCCGAAATCGGCCGAAATTTAGCGAAATGTATAATCTTGGGTAGAGATAAAGCTGTTCCCTGGAAGAAATTTTTGATAAACATTTTCAGCGAAACATGCCTGGGCAAAAGGTTTAGTTAATGCCATGGAATAAAGACTTGAAGTATGAAAAGATGAATTTCTAAATTTTTCTGACGGAAATTACGTCATTCTAACTACCACAATGGCTGCCAATATTTTGTTGTTTTTTCGTATTAAAAAGTGATTATTAATATTTATTTTGATAATTTAAAGTATATTCATAATTTATAAATCATAAATAAAAGACAGGACTAAAATAGTTTTTAGTTATTTTATAATTTAATATAAAATTACGCATTTAACCTGAAATTTGGTATCTTGTCAAAATGGTTAGCCATACTGTTTGCGTCCGAGGAAAAACGCAAAATACAAAGACTAAAAGAAGTACTTTTCATTCGATAGTATTTTCTATTCATATTATGTAATTGAATTAATGAGATTTTGATAAATCTCAACATACACGTTACTCATGGACAACGGCGAACTGTCATAATTTTCTTCTATAAGATCTGTATGAATTTATTTACTTGTGTGTATCATTAATTTTATTATAATAAATAACATGTATAATTGTGTTGTATTGATTGTTTGTATCTCATATTTTTAGCTTCTTTTGAAAATATCAAGATAGGTATTTTTCCTTTTTTACCGATAACAATTATTTTAATAAATGACTTATGCCACTATATGGCCGGAAACTATTATCCGCCATTTTCAAAGACCGTCTTGGTCTTTCTAAATAGCATGTAATACTTCTTCCTTTAGTATTTTATTCAAGGGTTACTGCATGTTATTTCTAGGTTAAAAAATTAAAATTAGAAACAAAAACCAGAAAATTGTAATAATTTTATCATATCAAATCAAATCATTTTATTGATTTGTACAATTAGTATACAGTAACTTACGACAATACAATCAATAATATATTTCAAAATTTTACGACATTAATCGTATCTACAAATTCAGAGACGCTATAAAATGCTCCTTCAAGCAGTATGTTTTTTAGGCCACTTTTGAATTTGACATTGCAGCTATTTCTGAGCACAGCTGACAGGGCATTATAGAGACCGATACCTACAATTAAGGGTAGTTTTCTAGATGCACTATATCTGTGCTTAGGAATGGTAAAAAGTTCTCTGTTCCTAGTATTGTATTGTTATCGTTGGTCTTTATATTCATTAGTATATGTAATGTATACAAAGACGGGACTGTCAGAATTTTGTATTCATTGCAAATTTGCTTTTCCTGATGGCTCGTTTTTGGATTATAAAAATTCTTTGCCAGCCAGTTGACACACCCCACATCTCAATGCCATAGCTAATGGCAGATTGAAAAAAGGAGAAGTACGCAATTCTAACAATCTCCGTTGACACAATTAGCATCAGTCGTTTTAACATAAATACAACACTATTTCATCAGTCGCCACTGCTGGTAGGAGTATAAACATACCCACGAAGATTAAGCATAAGGGATGATTAATAACAAACATATCTTTCATATTTCTTCTGCAACCATTATAATTGTAACTGAGATCTTCCTTTCTTATTTTTGATTAAATTTAAGTGTTCCTGTTCATGTTTTCTAGGCTTAACACATCTTAATAAATTAAATTCCCCTATACAAGTTACGGCATATTCCCTAGTTTAGTTTAAAAGTCGTCTTTAAAAATTAACTAAGGGACAACTAAGCAGAACGTTGTTCGTGAGAGCTCTTGATACTAATACAATTTCAAGGCTCATTTCCCATTGCACTTTTGCCAGTTGTACCAACGTCAGGAAACGTAAAATGTCACAAGGTTTCTTTTATGTTCACATGCACACGTAAAATGTCAACTCGCACTTGCAGTTTACTTCTGAAGATCGTATCTAAAAGATTGTTATTTGCACTGAACAACGATATTTTCACTAGACTATACTACTTCGCTTTATTGAATTGCTTTACTTGCTAATTTTATTGTACTGTGTTTCTTAGACATTGATATGAAAATGTTACATTTATTTTGAAAAATTTATTACCTTTTGCGGGATACATAAGTTTGAAACATCACATGAATTTTCAGTTACAGTTTAGACTTTATCTTTCCCACTCTATGTCTATTTGGATTCTGCTTTGCCTGCACTTTACTTGCTGATTACTGGTGAGTTGTAAACCTCCGTCTGGCCACTTATTAAGGAGATTGCCGAATTCGCATGTCGCATGTTGTATTTCTAGCAAGCTCGGTAATAATAATAATAATAATAATAATAATAATAATAATAATAATAATAAACTTTATTGACCTAGATACATATACATGTTTTAAGTCAGTCAACAAAAAAAATTAAGATAAAATACAAAAAAATAAAGATAAAAATTGTCACATTTTAAAATTATAATTAAGAAACTCCTCTGTGGAATAAAACACATTTTCCACAAAGAATGACTTTAAAAAGGATTTGAATTTATTATATTCCAAATTTCTAAGGTTCGCAGGAAATTTGTTCATAAATTTCACAGCAAAATAATTTGTACTATTCCTAGATTTGGCTAACCTCAGAAAGTTGGGATATATGTTAGTCTTGTTTCTTGTGTTGTAGCTATGTATATCGGCATAAGTTTGATTTTCTCTCTCCTTTTTGTGGAGGTATAATAGACAATGGTACATATATATTGAAGGTACAGTCATTATTTTTAATATGTTAAACTGACTTCTACAGTCGGACCTGTAGGGTGTAGACGTTAGAAGTCTTATTGCACGCCTTTGCAGAGAAAACACTCTTGAGGCTGCTGAAGAATGGCCCCATGCTAAGATGGCGTACGAAATTTGAGAATGGAATAACGCATAGTACGTAGTCATTAAAACATCTTTTGAAACAGCATTCATTAAATTCCTCAGGAGGAACATGGTTGAGCATAGTCTACCAGTCAAAACTTTAACATGGTGATTCCACGTCAAACCGGGATCAACATGCACTCCGAGAAACTTAACATGATCCTGGTTAACATGGTCATTTTTTCTTAATGTTATTAAAATTTCTTGGGTTTTGCCGAGGTTGAGAGAGAGTTGGTTGGTATCAAACCAGTATTTTGCTTTTTTTAAGGCCGTTTGGCTTTTAGAAATGGCGTTCTCTAAATTCACGGCTTTTGTTACCATAGTGGTGTCGTCTGCATACAAAATACTGGGATGATCAATATACGTTGGGAAGTCATTGATATATATTAGGAACAATAAAGGACCAAGGATGGAGCCCTGCGGGACACCTATATCAACAGTTAAGAGATCGGATTGATGGTTCCGGAGAGCGACGACCTGTTTTCTGTCTTTAAGGTATGATTTCAAAAGATCGCAACTGTTCTTATCAAACCCATAGTATTCTAGTTTTTTTATAAGAATCTGGTGAGATACGCAATCAAATGCTTTAGACAAGTCTAATAGGGTTGCCAAGCAGAACTCACCAGATTCAAAGCCCTCAGATATCTCATTTATCAGAGCTAGAATGGCATCCGTTGTGGATTTGTTAGCTCTGAAGCCAAACTGCATATTATGAAATAATTGATTATTTTCAAAATGCGATGTTATCTGTTTAGAGCTTCGGTGTATTTTTGCCATTATTATTAATTTTTAAAACCTTAAATTTGTTTAAAAAATTACGGGGTAAAGTAAAGAGTACGGTGTGGGAGCAGTAATATCAAAAATAAAATTTCATTATTATTTAAAATTCAATTAGTTAAAAATATTCAAATTATTTAAATATAAAAACTAATCTATTTTAAGATAAACGTCCTCAAAGATGAGCTATCTAGTACAGGAAATGAAGCTCAAAAAATGACAAAACCTGGCAATTTTTTCGTCCAGCATCGATTTGGATAAAAATTTGGAATTAGGCTCATTTCACCCTCTAGTTCATTTTCTACATTGTGCCGTTGTACGCTTTTTGTTTTTTAAGGGTGAAAACTACCCCTAATTGTAAAAAATTATAAAATAACATTTTAAACCTTAATATGGGTAAAATTTGGTTTGGATTAGCTAAATATGGATCGTTTTATGCTTTAGAATACAATTTCATGTTTCAACCCTTAGAAATCCACCCTTGTTGGATTAAAAAATGATTTCATCTTGCATCGATTTGCACCAAAATTTTAAATTAAGTTCGTCTCACCCTCTACTTCAAATTTTATATCATGCTCATGGGCACTGTTTATTTTTTAAGGGTGAAAACTACCCCTAATTGTCAAAAATTATAAAATAACGTTGTAAACCTTAAGATGGGTAAAATTTGGTTTGGATTAGTTGAATAATGATTGTTTCATGCTTTGGAATACAATTTCTAATGTTTCAATCCTTAAAAACCCACCCTTGTTAGAGCTTGATATAAAAAAAATCGCTCCGAACCGTGCTATTCGAATGTTTCGAAAAAAATTTATTGGTTTTTTAAACATAGCTCCTTCATTTTTAGTGATAGAAAGTTTTTTTAAAAACGATTTTGTAGGGCTTTTCAAGAGCTATAAGACTATGTAAATAAAATTCCTTAAGATCCTTTAGTTTTTAAATGGGGTGAATTTGAAGGGCTCGAATAAGGTGGTGTTCGCTTGTAAATAGAGGTTTTAAACGGCTATATCTCGCCAAATATTCACTGTACAGAAAATATATGGACAGGGAAATTTAAGTCATTAAAAAGGCTACAATTTAGTGCTCTATCATTTTTTTCATATCTCCAGTAATTTCGGAGATATTTTGAAGAAAAGGGTGAAAAATACGAAATCGCAAAAAATCGTTTTTTCTTTAAACTCCAATTTTTCTAAAATTAGGTATTTTAAATTGGTCAAACTTCTTGGGTGTACTTAAAATACATATAAGAAGAGAACCACAGAAGGGTGAGGATCAATTTTAATTAGGGGGGTAAATAGGGGGTTGTTTTCACTGATTTTTTCGTAGAAAAAAATAGGTACCGACCTTATTTTGATCATAAGTCGCTAAATTTTTATGCTAAAGACTTTTTTGTTTTTTTGTTTGAAATGTCTAATCAAATACTTTAAAAAAGATTCAATGAGTTTTCCTCGAAAAATGCAACTTTTTCCTGTTATTTGACTTTGAATCTTTCAAATTATGCATTTGGCGAAAAAAAGTTAACCATTAACATGCCGTATCTCGGTTCTTATTGGTCGTAGAAAAATAATAAAAAAGTAATTTTGTTTGTTTTTTTAAAAGCTACAATTTTGCTTACTGCAGTTTTTTTGATAAAATGCATATTTTTCGAGTTATTCGCAAAAAACTTTTTAAAAACATCGATTTTTTCGTCGAATAACTGTTACTTTAAACCGCGAATAACTCAAAAAATATTAGTTTTACGAAGAAAACGTAAAGAACATTTTTTTCTTAGAATTACTTTTCCCATCGATTCCTATAGTTAAAATGTAGTAAAAAATTTCCACCCCCGAGATGGGGTGGCAACCACCCCCAAGGTGTTAGCGTACACCGGCATGATGTAGAAAATGATCCTTGGGCTATTCCCTACCTTCTGTGAAAATTTCAAGTAATTCCATGCTGGACGAAAAAATTGCGAGCCAAAATGCTTCATTTCCTGTACTAATCATATATTTTTTTAAATTAAATTTTGAGAGACAAGGGTAGAATTTACGATCGTATATTATATGATTTGTTTAAAATGTTGTAACAGTGTATCTCAAGTACATGGTCGAATGTTTACACAGATGTTGATAGGCGTCCATATATTTTCAGTGATATGGATTTCGTAGGTAATTAGAATCAAAATTCATTATTTAGGTTTATGGAGATTTATTGGGGGTAGAAAAGTCTTTAAAATAAGTTAAAAGGTTTTTGTTGTTAATTGGAAAGTTGATTATTTTTACAACGACAAAAAATGGGGTTCAGAGATCAAATTATTAGTTATAAGAAAAGGGCGGGGAAAATCTTGTGAGACATGGGGAGTCGTGAATAAACCATCACCGTAGTCGGATGAACCTCCCAAGCATTTTGGTTGATAAACCAGGTATCGTGTAGTGGGTGAACCAGAAGTAGTCTAGAAGTGTTGAGGACAGTTTTGTTGAAATAAATGAACCTAAATGCAAAATATTGTTCATATCTGTTAAAGCCTATGAAACCCTAAACATTTCTATATGTAAATTTATCCGCAGTTTCTTAGAGAATAAATCTGCAAAATATTTTTCATATCGATCATAGGATATAGGAGTGTCTAGAGTTTCTTGTTTATGCCTACGAAACCCTAGATATTTCTGTAAATAATTATATTTGTAGATTCTTAGAATATAAATCTGCAAAATATTTTTCATATCGATCGTAGGATATAAAGTGTCTAGAATTTCTTGTTTATGCCTATGAAACCCTATACATTTCTATACGTTTTTTTATCCGCAGATTCTTAGAAAATAAATCTGCAAAATATTTTTCATATCGATCATAGGATATAGGAATGTCTAGAGTTTTTTGCTTATGTCTACGAAACCTTAGACATTTCTATATGTTATTTTATTTGCAGTTTCTGAGAGAATAAATCTGCAAAATATTGTTCATATCGGTCAAATCATATAGAAGTATCTATAATTTCTGGTTTATGCCTACGTAATCCCAGGGCTTCGAACCGGAACTGAACCGAAAACCGAAAACCGAAAAAAACCGTTATTTTTGACGGAACGAAAACAGGAACTGAACCGAAAAAAAATATCGGTTTATTTCGGTTCAGATAATGTTTATGTGAGTGAATATAAAATACATTTTATTTAAGATTAATTTTTGAGCAGAAACTGATGAGCAGAAAAAAATCGTAATTCGTAATTTTTTAACTAATGCGCTATTATTATTTCGGAAGAGGGAGGTTGAACACCCAGAACCCCCCCCCCCCGGCAGCGATCTTGGTATGATTATCAGAGAATAATGAATAAAATGTTCTTCTAAATTATAGTAGAAAATAAGTTTCTAATACAAATAAAAGCATTTAAAAATTTATCACTCGACTCGGAACTGAACCGAAAACCAAAAACCGAAAAAAAACGTTATTTTTGCCGGAACGAAAACCGGAACCGAACCGATATATATTTTTTTAATTGAACCGGAACGAAAACCGAAACGAAAAAATAACGGTTCGAAGCCCTGCGTAATCCTACACATTTCTATATGTAATTATATTCTTAAATTCTTAGAGAATAAATCTGAAAAATACCTGTCAATCAAGAGATCTCAAGAGTCCCCAGTTAGCCAATCACGTGAACCTTAGGAAAAATGACGTCACAGTGTTACCCAGATCACAAACACACGCTAGCTAATTTTATATGTACGATAACAAATAATTACAGGGAAAAATCAGCACTAAGAAGTCACATAATAGAAACAGGCCATAATGTTTAAATTATTTAAAAGTGAAATGTGAAATAACTAAAATCCACCAAGGACACTAATTTGGACATTTCAGTCCATCGATCTGCATCACGATTCGAATATACTAATTTTACTGTGAGTAGGAAAAACTAATTTTACCGTGATATTACAATTTTCACAAGTGGCTTCTCTACTTAATAAAACCAAACCATTTAATCTTGCGTGATACATCATTTCGTCGTCCGAGTCCTTGAAATTCCATGGCGCATTATTTAACAAAATTGTTGACCTAAAAATCTTAATAAAATATTGTATTTCTCCATTGTTATGAAGCGATTACAAGAGTTGGTTGTGATAAATTGAACATGTTTGTTTATTGGATATCTGAGAAACACTCTCGCTCGACATAATTTAGCTTTTTATTTTGTTTGACGTATGTCAACTTGATGTCACGCACCGATACTCGATATCTTTATGTTTAGACGATAAAACAGGGAGCTTTCTCTTCCGCTTCGGATTTCTTCAACAATGTCAAGAGGTTGAGATTTAGACATCCGACTTGAACGTGGTTTAGGGCTTTATTTGTTCCGCGAAATATGGACGTTTCAATTAATTTATTAAGCTATAAATTGCAGATTTCATCTTATATCACAGCAGGCGACAATCAGTTTATTTTTAGGTGTGAAAAAAATAACTCATCGCAAACATTGAGTATTTAAATGCACACTTATACACAATGATACTTACTGAACCTCTTCCGTTTCAATTCAAAGCGCAAGAATATACATGGGACAGTAAACGAACTTTTATATGCAGATGATTGTGTGCTCGTCCACTCAATAACAGCTGGATTACATGCTGCATTAAATATATATGTAGCAGCTGCTACAAACTTTGGTTTAAACATTAATTGAGAAACAACTGTCTCATAGGTCATAGCAACAGCCCTCAAATTTTCAATATAAATGGCAAAGACGTAATTAATGTGCCGTTTTTCAAGTACATTATCCTGTAACAATTCGATGATGAAGTGTCGCAAAGAATATTCGCGCCAACGGAGTGGCCGAACACGTCAAATCACGCAGTTTTTTCTGGTTACAACAGTCAGAATTGTTAGGTTGCTAGTTCGGTACCCGTTGGTGATATTATTCTGGCGAGAATAATATGTTTAACATTACTCCCATTTTCACAATCATTCACCCTTCATCCATGTCTAGGAGCTCGCCTTCTGGCATCGGCGATTAACCTCGTTGCAGAAATAGGCCGATGTAAAATAAAAAGAAACTAATATCCTCTGCACATCAGGCCTTCTAAGAATATCTACAAACCCCGGTCTGTGAAGTTAACCCAACTATCAAAAATAGTGTTTTCAAAGAAAATATTTTTATTAGAAGGGAATTTTCTCTCTCTGTCTCTCTCTCTCTCTCTCTCTCTCTCTCTCTCTCATTTTTATATTTCTTATTTTTCGATTCAATGCCTTACAGGGGGATTTGATGGTCATGTCCGCACAATAGTTTTCGTTTTCGGAGCTTACGCTTCTCGACCTTTGACCAAATGTGTAGTTTCTTGTAGTATGTGGTTGACTTATAGCTTCATTTAATCGACCCAGGATTTGGGATATCTACCTGGATCGACGTCTATCTACTATCCCTTGCATGATTTACCTTTCTATGCCGTCTTCCCTTCTGGATATATGATAACTTATAATTGAATACATCGAAAAATATTTTAGTGTTTTTTTTTAAATATATTTATTTAATGACACTTCAGCTGCTTGGGCTATTATTGTCTGAAATTACTGTGGTTACATAATTGATACATAATTAGTGTATTGGTACATTATTAATTTTTAAACTTATATTAGATGACGAATATTGGTTGCCTTTAAGAAGTTGAGTACGTTATTAGTCATTGTTGAGTCTAGTCTTAAGATGTCTTTAAGGTATTTTTGTAAACTGTAGTTTGTACGTAGGTTAGTGTAGAGTTGGCAGTTAATTAGTATATGGTTACCGATGAGTTGTTTGTTACATGCCTCACATAGTTTGTTATTTAGTTTTGCCATGAGGCCAACGGAGTGGCCAAGCGCATTAAGTCGTGTGGTTTTAGACTGTTAGAAACAGACGTGACTAGGCGGCCGGTGGTTCGCGCCTGCTTCGTTGGTGATATTATTCGGGCGAGAATAACATATTTACATTATTCTCATTTTCACAATCATTCACCCCTCATCCAGGTGTAGGAGCTCGCCCCCTGGCATCGGCGATTAGCCTCGTTGCAGAAATAAAGGCCGATGTAAAATAAATAATATAATAATAATAATAGTTTTGCCATGAGGTGTTCGTGTGTGTGTCTGGTGTGTCCGATTCTGAGTCTTGTCATTATTACTTGTTCTCGTCTGTTGGTGCCTGAGTTCCAGTTTTGAATGTCGTCCTTAACTGTTCGTAGTTTGTTGTTGGTAGTTTCGATTTTAGTGAAATACTTTTAACAAAGTATTATCCATTTATCTTAAATTACATTTACTTTATTTTACCATAAATGTACAATTTTCTTAATTTAAAAAGTGGAGCCGACTTCACCGAGTCAGAGCTCGTATATGGAACTGCCGAGATTTACAACTTAAAACAGATAATGATGTACAAGACAGCTGTACTCCCTAAACTTGCTACAGCAGGGAATCGTGGTGTCTCTAAAGACGGCATAATAAAACTCTAGATATATTTTACCAAAGATGCCTTAGGACGATATTGAGAGTCAAATGGCAAGACTATTTGCCGAACACAGAAGTTATGGCTAAAGCTAATATTTTCAGTATTGAGAAAATGCTGTACCAAATTCAGTTTCGGTGGGTTAGACACGTCATAAGAATTCCAAATACTAGGTTACCCAAAAGATTACTGTACTCAGACTTGGAAGGAGGCTGATGAGGTGTAGGAGTTCCTATGAAATGGTACAAAGACAAGCTAAAATGAATCTCAAGTTATGTAAACTATTCAGCCCAGACTGGGAAGGAATCCCCTTTTGTTAAAGTACATGGCGCAATCTAGTGACTAACGAAATACAGCAGTACGAATGGACACATATTGTTTTCATCTAGCTACATCTTCATGCCACACTAATACGCAATAAACACAAATTCAGACTCCAGACGCTGTTGCCTGATTCTGCCTATTATAATCTCTGCGCTAATTGTAGCGAAATGTTCAAATCCAGAATTGGCCTCTTCAGTAATGACTCGTTGAAATTTGTATAATTTGTGTGTTTCAGTAGTGAAGTTCTCGTCGATTCTCCGTAGCCATTATATACACAATGATACAACTTAAACTCGCACGCATCCTTAGGCCTAGGCACTTATGTGAACATTATTATAGAAAAACTAAAAATTACAAATAAAATATCCACATCTCATATTAAAAATAGCTACGTCTTATCTAAGTTAATTTCTGCAGCTATCACTTCCATTTAGTAAACAATTTTTTGCCAACTGTAAAAAATGTAAGCTCTAATTCATTCAACCAGTTTTTTAGATAAGATGTAGCGTACGACAGGCTTTCAACAAGGATATCTTTTCCTTGTTTTTTCAACTGTTTCTGTTCGTAAAAAGTTTGATTCAGTAGGCTTTTGTTATGTTAATCTCATGAAGTGACGCGGTTGTAATTTTACATTTTGATAAATTAATTTTTATAAAAATAAAAAAATTTGATAGTAGTTAATAACATAAAATCCTATTTTTATTTGGGACACTTTGTTTTTCCTGTTATCAGTGGCGGCTGATACATAAAAGTTGCAGATCTACATCCCCCCTATCCCATTAAAGTAATTTATCCTTATACCGGAACAACACGGTTTTAGAAAGGGGCGATCAACAACAACTGCGCTTTTACAAATGCTAGATTTCATTTATAAAAATTTGGATAAAAATCAGCATATCCTAGCATTGTTTCTGGACTTGTCAAAGGCTTTTGACAGGGTCAATCATAAGATTCTTCTAAGAAAACTCGAAATGTTGGGACTTCGCGGCAAGGCTTATTATTGGCTCTTGTCTATTTGGATAATATGATGCAATATGTGCAGATAGGTAATATGAAATCAAGTAATTTACCTGTAGATCAGGGTGTACCGCAAGGAAGTACTTAGGCCACTTCTATATATTTTATATGTAAATGACATTGCAGTGGATACTCTGAGCTCAGAATTTGTAGCCTTCGCTGACGACACCACGATAATGGGCAGTGATTCTGATAGTCAAAATCTTGTTCGAAAGATTAACAATGATCTTAAGATTATGTACGATTGGCTTGTGTCAAATGATCTAATTATTAATGAAAGTAAATGTAACTTTATTTACATTTGCTTTATTACATTTGCTAAACGTTAAAAAGAACGTGACACAAGTCAATTAATTAAGGTAAATAAATCGATTGAACAAGTCCAGTCTACCAAAATACTTGGAATTTATATAGACGAATGCCTGAACTGGGATATACATATAAATAATCTTTGCAAGAGGATATCCCAGGAATGGGGAATTGGGAATTTTTTGCTCTTCACTTGGATCCCCAATCCAAGTGAAGAGCAAAAAAAAGTCCTCACCTCCCAAATCCAAGTGAAGAGCAAAGAAAAGGTCCTCATCTCCCAAAATCCAAGTGATAAGCAAAAAAAGGTCTTCACCTCCCAAATACAAAAATGCGGGACAATGCGGGACAAAATGTTAAAATGCGGGACTTTTGCGGGACGCATCTTAATGCGGGACAAAATGTTAAAATGTCAAAATGTTAAAATACATATTCTCTGTCAAGATAAACAGACGTAAAATTATGGTTCGATTCTGTAAAAGTGCTAACTATATCTTCATCTCCAATAACAACTTGTTATTTTCATTATTGCACATTTGTAAGCATTAAAATCCCTATATGTAGTTTTTCTTTTTTGTGGCAAATTATGACTCATCAATAAAAACAAATGCGATCTTTTTGAAACGTGGGTTGTTTGTAATAGATTTTATCATTGTAAATTTATTGTTGAGTTTTTTAAACCCTTTTCTGTTTTCAGATAAAAATCTGCAACCAATATCTGGTGCACAAGCTGGGATATAAACTAGACTACATAAGTACACTCTAGGGAGTAGTTAGATGGATACGTCTAGGCAATTATCGTTTTACATGTAAGAATATGGTTTTATTTTTATTGTTTTGCCCAGATATGAAATATTAAAACTAAATTTAATAAAAAGCACAGATATATTGAGACATAAAGATTGCTGATTATTTCAGAAATGGAAAACCAATAATACTGATAATAATTTTTATTGAAATTGTATAGTTTTTAAAAAAATGCTAACCTATACAATTTGCAATATATTTTCTTTTGTATAAAAGGATATAAAATTAGTCGATATCACTAAAAACTAATATTTTCAGTCAAAAGCATCTTTGTAATTACGGAAAAAAAAAATTAGCTTCTGATTCTCTAAAAAAAAATTGATTATGTACCCACCTTCAAGAAAAAAATCTGGATTCACGCCTGTATCAGGTAACAAAATACCTCAAGTTTTATCCACGTTTTCATGGTTCGATCTAACTTCTATTGATAATGCAGTAGACGTTTCCACCTATATTCAATTCCTTCCCACACTTTTCTTAGCATTTCTGGAATAATTTCTGCAATTATAGTGGTAATTCGATTTTTGGACTCAGCAATTTTGCAGGTAAGGGTGGTATGTACACTCATAGAAAAGAAAAAATCGACAAGTCTAATACCGGCGAAGTATCCATGCTTTTGGTGCCTCTTGAACAATCCACCAACTTGGGCATCCAGGGAGTCGAGGTACTGTTCCATTTATTCAAGATAATGAGGTACTGCGCCGTCTTTCTGAAAGTAAATCTGTTGTTCCTGGTCATCTAATTGTAGAATGAGAACCGCTGGAATATCCAGTATCAACAAAATTTTTGTTCGACGAATTTTTTATGCTTACTGGAAGATTCCTTATTATACTGAGAGCCTTCTGAAAGCTTAGTTACCTATAATCCAATGGTTTGAAAATGGTTGCTATGGTTACTTATGGGATTGTTACATTATAACCTAGTTTAACCAAATGGTTAAACTCGGATAAGCTCTCAGAAACCGGACATAAGTGTTAAAATTCCTTCGAACTTGTGAAGCAGACTTCGTTTCTTCAAACTAAAACACACACCAAGCACGCTTAGCTCTATTGAACGTAGTAGTTTTTATCCCAACTGCGTGGGAATTCTTGTGGCTGCAGTAAGCGTTCGCAGTGGCGTTATTGGGTATAAGTACCTTACACTTTCGTGCATCAAATGTGCATCAAAATTGGAGTGTTTTACTACATTCTGATACTTCAAAACATTGTATATGTCTTATGAATAAGAATTTTTCAAAATTATAAAAATCTTTTAGATATATACAGGTCGTCAAGGATGACATTTGTAGTTAATAATATTCCCTACTTTAACAGCTGGTTATTTGACATTGGCTTAATATTTTACCGTTCTGTTTTTTTTTTTTTTTTTTGGAAAGTTACACATCTCGCCTGTTTAAAGAAATCATCGTATGCTCTAAAAAATATGAAAAAGTTTTTCAAAAAATAAATTTTTTGAAAATGGAACTGTCGGATATTCGTACTATTGTGAAGTATGAGTTCTTACGTGGAACTACAGCATCGCCGACCGCGCGAAACATTAATAGTGTATTTGGCTCTAGTGTTATTACGCAGCAGACAATATCAAATTGGTTCGCCAAATTTCGTATAGGTAACTTAAAAACCAAACCAAAAACAGAAAAAAATCTGGCTGATCGATCACAGTAGAAATATACTGCAACCAACTGGACGAAATGGTGCAAAAACTTAAATAAAAACAGCCTAGATTGGTCAACAGATCGACTCCTATCTTATTGCATAATAACGCTAGACCACACACTGCACAAATGACTGTGGCAAAACTACAGGAATTGGAATTGGAATTTCATCATCATCCTCCAAACTCACCAGACCTAGCCCCCACTGACTACCACTTCTTCCGCAATTTGGACAACTTTTTAACAGGAAAGCAGTGTAATTTCGACAATGCTGTAAAACTGACCTTCCAGGAATTCATTGACTCTCGTCCGCCAGGGTTTTATACCACCGGCCTGAAGAACCTGCCGCTTAAATGGTAAAAGTGTATAGACAATATGGGTGCATATTTTGATGAATAAAATAATTCTTTATATTTGTAATTTATCAACCAACTTTGCCTTTTTTTCTGCAAATTTCATCCTTGACGACCTAACATATGTCTATGTAGAATATCCGGGGAGGATTTCTTCGTGTGTTTCAGATACATACATGTTTATTAATTATAATTAGTTGTCTAATTAAGACTAAGATTGAAAGAACTACGAATTAGTGTTTAATTTGTATTTTCCCTGAAACACAATGTTTTTATTTTCCATTAATCAGTTTCTTCAATATTTAAAGTATATAAAAGCATCAAAATGTTAAAATATGAGCAAAAAGTAAACAGAATATTCTCATCAGTAGCCAAGAACACAATATTTCACAGTATGTTGCTTCATAGGGTTGTTTATTTTGTGCACGTGATGTTGATAAGTTGGCAACCATGAAACGATTGCAACAACGTTCACTGCATACACAAATCTCTGATATGAGCTGAACAACACACTTCACCCTCAAGCAAAACACTAAATGAAAAACATATTATATCACTTGCCAGATTACTGGCCACAGAAATAACGAAAAAAATTACATATTCAAAACAAAACGTAACCTGTAATTGTTTTATTTTTACTGGCGTATTTACTAGAAATTTAGTTTAGAAAATACTTAATGAAGATGTAAGAGGACAAGTAAAGAAGATTTGAAAAGGAAGACTCAGCATCCTTCTCTTAGTGGAATGATTTCTCAAAAGAAGAAATCAACTGATTTAAGGAGCATTGCTATACTCTCTCTTTCTTCGATCCATTAGGCATCTTGCGTACTGGCGACCAGTCTCCGAAGTCTAAAGGTCTGTTCGTTTGTCTTGTTCTAACTTGTCCTTAAAACAAGATCGTGACGTCATCAGAACATTATTTCACAGGAAATAGATGATAGTACAAACGAACGTACTTTGAACAAGTTATTGCAGTTTAACCTAACCTTTTGATTTTTATTTACTTTTATTACACTATTTTCTATAAAAAATATATTAGTAAATAAAATAGTCAACATTATAAAATCGTTGACTGAACAAATGATTCTTCAATCAAGGATAAAATACATAATTTATAGGTTATAGTTGATTATAAATGTAATTATTATATTTACTACTAGAAAAAATATAACATTCATCCTCGATTAAGGCTTCACCTGTTTTTCACAACACATTTCACCAAAAATGCTTTTTTCAACATTTTTTTTTACAATTTTAGGTTATTTAAACAAACAAAATAAAGTCAAAAAAAGTTAAAGAGTGACGTCATTAACTTATTCTAACTTGTCCGAACTTGTACTTCCTCTAGACGTAGTACAGTTTAGACAACTTAGAACCTGTTCTGAACTGACAAGCGAACAATACTTGGACAGTTCAGAACATACAAACGAACGCTTTTTTAGAATTTAGACAACTTATAACAGTTTGGATAACACAAACGAACACACCTTAAGTCTCATGATTCCCAACACCGACTCCCTATAATTGGATTTTAGAGAATTAAGCGCTGTGTAACGGACAGAATTGGTAATTTTGAAAACTGATTAGTGTTTCTTGTTTACGATGCATCTATGCATTAGGTACTAGACGAAAATTAAAATATCTTTAAGCATGTTTTTTTCACTGAAATCAGTATTTATGGCAAGACATAATTATAATCCCAATATCGAAGGATTAATTGGATTTTTCTCGTCTGTTATACTAAAACTGAAACATTTGTACGGCTGTTAGCTGTCCAGAGTTCGTAAAAACCCATAGAGCTACCTTAGAAACATATACGTTTGTTTCTAATCAGACATTTTATCGACCACATTTCGATTGCGTATGTATTGGTATACATGATAGCTTAGTCAGTTAAAACTGATCTCTCAGAGATAGAGGCAACCCGACGAGCTACAAAGTTTGAGGAGTACATAAAAAGGTATCTGGAGAAAGAGGTCCTAAACCAGTGCTGGAAAGAACTGGAAAGGAAGAGAGAAGTATGCAGTACTGCCTCGATATGGTAAGGGAATAGGAAAAGCGGGTACCAATATTGCGGCCTTTTGTTAAAGGAATTAGGATGGAAGGGAGTTAGACAACAAAGAATCATTGACGAAGTAGCACAGAGAATGAAAGACATACAAGGTCAAGAAAGACATGGAAGAATTAAAGAATACATTTACAACAAAATGTATACCAAAATTTGGACAGCTCAAATACCGAAGTACTTTATGGAAAAAGGAAATAGAGATAGAAACGGACGTTAGCAAGATTTATATGCGGAAACGAGGAGAGAGACAACCAATTCTGGAGAGAAGCTGAAGAAAAAATATGAAAAAATAAGAGTATGCTATTTTGTACATATATTTATATTTAAATGCTTCAATCATCATATGAAGGATTATTAAACTCATCAATACTATAGTATGCCTTTTTTATTAGGATATTTTTTAACGTAGATTTAAATTTTGCACTGGTTAGGCATTTAATTTCGTCAGGCAACTTGTTAAATAATTTTATTTCAACTATGTTTATTTGATTTCTATAGTTATATTTAGTAAAAGGCACCTTGATATCACGTTTCTTTCTAGTATTGTATCCATGAGTGTCACTATAACTATGAAAACTTGTGATATTTTCTTTAATGTGTGTCAGTATATTTGAAATATAAAGCGATGGCAGTGTCAATATCTTATGATGTATGAAAAGCTCCTTGCACGAGGTACTTAATTTTGCTTAAAATTCGAATAGATCGTTTCTGCAAAGAAACAATCTTAATTGATCTACTTGATTTCTAGAAACAATCTTAATTGATCTACAGAGTTGCCCCAAAGAATTAATGCCATATGCTAAGGTGGACTGTACATATGAGAAATAGATTATTTTACAGGTAATGTAACTTGTAACCTTGGTCAATTATAAAAGAGCATAATTGAATTTATTTATTTTCCCAGCTACTTACTCAATATGAGCCTTCCAATTAATTTTGGTATCTACTTGAAACCCCAAAAATCTTGCTTCTGTGCTATAATGTGTTGTTGTTATATTTATTCTCTTATTGAATGAGAAGTGTATGTTAATTGTTTTACTGGCATTCAAACTTAGTTTATTAGCACGGAACCAATCTTGGGCGTCTCTAATATTATTCTCCAAGCATCTACCTGCTTCTGAGATACTCCTCCCTCGGTTAATGAAAATTAAGTCGTCAGCAATATCACAGTTTTAGAATTAATATGCAAAGACAAGTCATTTATATAAAATAAGATTGGCCTCAATATAGACCCTTGAGCTACTCCCGAATTAATAACAATGCTATATGATTTAATATGGTTAAATAATACTATTTGTTTGCGATCTTTAAGTACTTATGTAGTATTTAAAGATACAGGATCAGGATGGACACGGATGAATGAAGTTTCTGAGAGAAGAACCTTCATTCAACAAAGAAATAGTGGCAGAAAAAGTAGAAAGTTATGAAATAAAAATATTTAAAATATAGTGAATGTACTAAATAATGTAGCATTCAAGCCGAAGTAAATTTATTTATTAGTTAAGTTATCAGTAAATTTATTTAGCAATAATTTTCCTCCACTTTATGCCAGATGGCAATAGATTTTTAGGAAGATTTATGATCACAAATCATAACAGTTGTAACCGATGAAACGTTTCACCTATTTAGTCAGCAATTATCAAACGTAATCTATCAACAAAATAGCGTCACTTGTAACTAATAATAACAATAACAATTAACAAAATACATGTTTGTTTCACTGCCAATTTATCAAGGCACTTGTTGTGAATAGGTCTGTTACATAGTTTAATTACTTACAACACAACTGTACATGATTCTTCATGTCAACAACACTGCAATTAACATAAAGGTACATACCAACGGATACTAAATTTTAGCAATATTAGGGTGGGATTATAACATCTATATCCGAGATTATAAATGTAGAAAATGTTAATCATCCGAGGCGCCATTGTATAATATACAATGACGGACATCCGCACAGGCAAGAAGCGAATACTAGGGGCCTCAGAATCTCAGGAGCCACTCTACTTTATCATCATAATACTAATTCACTAACACTACATGAGCTTATTTCACAATCTAATGGATCTTACAACCCCCTTAATATTAATATGTCCGCCCTCCATATTTTTTTACACCGAATTTTACCTGTACCCCTATCACCTACCAATTTTTCCAAAGAATTTTAAACTATAAAATTAATTCCGCAAAATAATGGGCTAAACTAGTGCTGCCATCTAGCAACTGACGTTTCTGTCGCAAAGCTTGAAATTTTTGACGGTACATGTACTTAGAACGTTATGACGTACGAGCGCTATTTGTGTTGTTTACAGTAACTTGAAAAAAAATAATCTCGGCTAAAAATGGAATTAAATCGTGAACATTTTGTAGCGATTATTTTTTACAACTTTCGACGTGGATTAACCCAACAACAGTGCATCGATGAACTTAATTCGACTTTTGGCGATGAAGCATGATCATTTGGCCATCAAACAGATTTGTTCGCGTTGGATCCCACATAATTTGCTAATCTCAGTGGAAAAAGCCTCAATCGGAGTGGAAAAAGGGCTTCGGAAATTGGTTCAAACGCATGCAAAAGAATCTATCTAGTATTAATATTCATGGGAATATTTTGGAAAACAATAAAACAACTTTTGTTGATAAATAATTGTTTTTGATCTCAAATCCTGAATGATAAAAGGCAACACTCGTACAATCCCAAAATAAAAGACAATATGTTGAAAAACAAAAATAAGTCAATATTAATCTAAGAAATTTACTCAATTAACAATTCTTCAAGTTTTATACAAAAAAAAAAATTATATAAATAACAATAGTTTTAATAGCAGGTTTTCACAATAAAAATATCCTGAGAAATAAATTACTCAACAGTAAAAAGTTAGAAAGAAAATACTTCTCATTCTAGTAATTACAAAATCCAGTATAATAATTGCGATGCGTATTACATAGGGCAAACAAAACGTATTTTTAAAGTCAGATTTCAAGAACACTTGAGGGCGTGGAAATATAATAAATCCGAATCATCTAATTTAACCAAATATCTAATAGAAAACGGTCACCATTGTAAGGAAGAAATGTTAGCAATTTACATTTTGAAATAAAAGTGGAAAACCCAAGTACTTCTTAGAAGAATTTGAAATGTTCATAATCTTCATAAATTCTGGATACGAACATTTTGCCACACATACCGCAGAGCAAATTATAGGCAGAATTGGGCAACAGCGTCAGAAGTTTTAATTTGCGTTTATTGCGTATTAGCAAGGCATGCTCTACACGTGTCCGTTCGTACTGCTGTATTCTGTTTGTCACTAGATTACAACTCAGTTAGTCTCAGTTAACGATACACAATCCGCTGTCCAATATTATATTTTATTTAGATTCTATAAAAATAAACATATTTAATCCTTAGTTCACCTTTAGTTAATCATAGTTTGCTATAATCTTAATTTTATGGCATAATTCCTTACATTTTTAAAATCCGCAGTTAAGTAAATAGAATGCAGAGTTTATTTGTATTTAATTATAAAAGTTAAATATATGCAAGAAGATACAGTTTCCTTTGTATCTTTATCTGCAAGTTAAATAATGACCTAGTTAAAAGAAAGATATTCTTTTCTCTATTAAAATAAAACTTTGTGTACATTATTTTACAGATTAAATCTCTCTACAACAGAAATTTCAAAACAGTGGTGTTTGACCACTAAAGACTGTTTACAATTGGTTTGCAGAATTTCGTCGTGTTCGTGCGTCCGTCAGTGATAAATCTCGTGAAGGTCGACCAAAATCGGTTGTGATTCAAAAAAACATCAATGCTGTGCGCAAAATGATTAAAGAAGATCGGTATGTGACTAACCGTGAGATAGAGGCATCCTTTGGCATATCGAAGACTGCAATACACTCGATTTTGCATGAGCATTTAGCTGCGAAAAAGATCTGTTCCCGATGAATTCCGCATAATTTGAACGAAGCTCAAAAAAAGGATCGTGTGGATTGGTGTAAGGGAATGCTACAAAAATTCAACCTAGGCACAGCAAAATCCATATACAACATAATTACAGGTTAAATTACAAACTTGGATTTATTTATATACACCATAAACTAAGCAACTATCCCCTGTTTGGGTCTTCTAAGATGAACCGAAACCCACAAAAGTTGTTCGTTCACGAAGCACTTTCAAGAAATAGATCGTTTGTTTTTTCGATTGTACTGGACATGTGGCAACCATTTCTTTAGAGGATCGGAGAACTGTAATGGTGAATGGTACACAACAATTTGTTTGCCAGAAGTCATCGACAAAATCAGGAAAAACAACCAAAAACGTCGCACATTCTTCATCATGACAATGCAAGCTCCTACACAGCACGTCAAACAATTGATAATTTGAAGGAGATAATCATCGAATTAATGTCTCATTGCCCGTATTCACCTGATTTATTCCCTAACGACTTTTGTTTTTGTTCCCCAATGTCAAACAAAAAATGCGTGGACAACGATTTTCATCACCTAAAGAACTGTTGTAGCCTTCGAAAACCATGTTTTTGAGATACCAATTTCAGAGTGGAAAAAATGTTTCGAGAATTGATTTGAACGCATGTAGAATTATATAAATCTTAAAGGCGAATATTTTGAAAAGCAATAAAATCAGGGCTTCGAACAGGAACTGAACCGAAAACCGAAAAGAACCGTTATTTTTGTTGGAACGAAACCCGGAGCTGAACCGAAAAAAAAATATCGGTTTATTTCGGTTCAGATAATGTTTATGAGAGTGAACCAAAATATAAAATACATTTTATTTAAGATTATTTTTTAAACTGATGAGCAGAAAAAAATTGTAATATTTTAACTGATAAGTAAAAAAAAATCCGCTTCTATTACTTCAGGGGGCGGAGGGACGCCCAGACCCCCCCTGGCAGCGGTCTGGGTATGATTATTACAAAATAAGGAATAAAATGTTTGCCTAAATTATAGTTCGCCAAAAACCGAAACGAAAAAAATTACGGTTCGAAGCCCTGAATAAAATAGTTTGTGCCGAAAAATTTTTTTTTTCTTTCATAGTTTTTGTAAAAACTTTAAAGGGTAGCATTCGTATTTTGCTAGTCACTGTTTGAGAAATATCTACTGATTGAGGAATTCTGTTTTTAAATAATAACTGATTAAAGCGTAAATATTTTATAAACCCGTTTTATTTATTTACTTTAAAAGCATTTCCTTTTGAACATTTTTTAATTATTTCATCACTAACGACGAAATAGCAAGTGAGATTTATCAGCTGCTAGAACAAAACTTTAATTGAATTGTTGAAAATAATAAAAGAATACGTTAAAACGTTTACCGTATTTAGTTCCAGAAAAAGAATTCAACAATTTTGTGTTTTTCTTTAATTATTTGGAATTTAATGGAAAAATGATCGAAAGGTGAATGGTGTGAGTTAATTATGAAGTTAAAATAAAATATTATTTCATGAAAATGGTACTATAAAACATTTTCTATAACTTTATGCAATTAAAAATGTTTAAATTTCACCAGAAAAAACACATATTTCCAACGAATTGGCCGAACTCGTTAAATCACGCAGTTCTGACTGGTATAAACAGTCTGAATGGTGAGGTGGCTGGTTCAAGTCCCCGTTGGTAATATTGTCACGGGGTGGATTCAAGAACGGATATCTTTTCTACAAAATTTATTATATTATAATAATTTTACAACACAATACAATTAATTGTCAGAGTGGCTGCTGGTGTTGACTGTTAGTAGCTGATGTAAGTCCCGTTCTTGCCCCGGCTTCTCCAGGATCGGTCGCACCACCCCATGTATCCACACGAGGCGGACACGTGGAGAAGCCATGTAGACGGCACTCACATCTCGGGTTGTTGACTTGAACAGCTGGGCTGGTCCTTGGGTAGCGTGCTCACAAAAATGATCGAATGAATAACTACTGAATAACTGATTACTTCAATGACTGACTCAATGAATCACTGACTCTCAATGAATTATAACTGTTAACCAGGACACTATGACGTCAGGTCCTACCTCAATTGTTTTGGAAACATTATTCATTTGTGTAATTGTTGGCAGCAATTAAAGACCATAGTCGGCACAATTGAATAATGTTTATCAACACATTAGAAAGTAGTTCAAAACTTATGTTGACAAACACGCAACACTCTGCATATTCTTTAATTCCCAAAACCGCAAGTCAGCAACTGCAACCTGCACGGCCTAAAGGCCGCTCAAGGAATTGGGACATTAGCATACAGTTATATCATAATTGTGGCAATATTATTTGGGTGAGTATAGTATGTTAACATTACTCCAATTTTCACAATAATCCCTCATCCAGGTGTAGGAGCTCGCCCCCTGACATCGGCGATTAGCCTCGTTGCAGAAATAAGCCGATAAAATAAATAAAAATAATAATAATAATGGTGCAGCGCATTTATCTCCCTCGTCAAAACGGGGGTCGGGTATTGCTTAATCTGGAGTGTTTGCACGATCGACTCGTCTTGGTTACAACTAACAGTATCCTCAGAAGTCAGGTCCCACTATTACAGTTCGTTAGTGAGCACGAATTTAGTGGCAAAGGGGCGTTTCTTTACCAGGCAGCGCGAAGAGCAGCAACGAGATTTAACCTGGCAGACTTGAATCCCGTCAGAGAAAACGCTGGAGTACAACTCTCTCGTGAGGAGTACAACAGAGTTACCAGTTCGGTGAAACGAGCGGAGATAGACATGTTGATAAAAGAACACACGAGTAAAAGTTTGCATTCTGTGTTCTTCAAACATATTTAACTTCTTACTGGAGTTGGTGTATTTTACCGGGATTTTAGGTCATAAGAAAACACATCAAATTATTGAATATCCAATACCGGTTTCGATACTTTATTATCTTCCTCAGTTGATCTACGTGGACAAAAACAAAAAAAGAGAGAATACAATATAATGCAAATATTGAACTAATGAGTGTACATTACAAAAATATAATATAAAATAAGACTTACTCAATTGTATGATATTAAAAGTAGTTCTATCAACATGCTGATGTTAAAAAGTAGTTCTAATCTAATAATTAAAATTTTTACATACAATAACATATTAAAAACATATTAAAAACACGATGTGGTATATCACAGATGAAAAATTATAAAAAAATATCACAGTTAAATATCAAAAACTAATACATAAAAATCACAGCA
The DNA here is from genome assembly GCA_963971575.1 of Liopterus haemorrhoidalis. Lineage (NCBI taxonomy): Eukaryota > Metazoa > Arthropoda > Insecta > Coleoptera > Dytiscidae > Liopterus > Liopterus haemorrhoidalis. The sequence continues at coordinate 11,329,607 of OZ020622.1, read as the reverse complement.
CATGCGAGAGTATGGCAAATCACAGAATGACAAGTTGTAACAAAGTATTAATTCAAATTTCTATTAATTCGTGTATGTTTACTATCATGAATACAGTTAATAATGTGATCATAGCATCCATTTAAATTTGTCGCATCTTGTTCAAAGTATACATTAAAATATATTTAAAGTCTAGAGTTGTCCACCGAACTCACGTACTCGTTTCTCAAGTCTGCTGGTTTGAGATCGGAAACAGAAGGTTTTGTGTTTGCGTGTCAGGATGGTGTTATAAATACTTTGGCGTACAGGGCCCGCATATTCCAAATAGCGGAGTTCACACTCTGTAGGTTGTGCCACCACCATCCTGAAACGATTATGCACATTCTGTCTGCTTTAGAGATGGGTCGTTCATGAACGAACCGGCTCACTGAGCCGGCTCAGTACACTGACCGAAGTGACACGGTTCACCAAATTGAAATGAGCCGGCTCACGGCTCACTGTATAGTTTCAAGTTTCAAGGATACGATTGGTCGGGCGATTGTGAACTGTGACCGGAGTGATCCGGATCTGGATCGATGTCATGTTGAACTTCGCGAGAACTTGGCTTGTAATGTATTATCATAAAGTGTATTTTGTCATCAATTTGTAGGGCACTTTATTTGAAACTAATAAGGTTAGTCTGTATTTTCTTACAACCATACTATATAAAAATATTAAAAATATTGCCCAAATCCCAGATGTCCGATTTATAAGGGCAATAAACATCGCCATAAACTTAACACATCTGGTTTAAAATACAGTAGCTACATAAAGTGAATTGCTTGTTTCAAAAATGTTAGATAAGAGTCGGGGCTAAGCGACGTTCTACCTACGACCGGACGACCGGCAACTGACTGACCTGTGTCTCGGGATCATGTTTAAAAGAACCGGCGCTAAGCAAGAGTCGGTTCTAAGCGACGTTCTACCTCTAAGCTCTAAGCGACGTTCTACCGAACGACCGACCGACCTGTGTCTCGGGATCATGTTTACAAGAACCGGCTCTGAGCAAGAGTCGGTTCTAAGCGACATTCTACCTACGACCGAATGACCGACCGACCTGCGTCTCGGGATCATGTTTACAGTTCATATATTGCAAGAATCGGCTCTAAGCAAGAGCCGGGTGTAAACGACGTTCTACCTACGACCGAACAACCGACCGACCTGTGTCTCGGGATCATATTTACAGTTTATATATTGCGAGAACCGGCTCTAAGCGACTTTCTACCTACGAACTAACGACCGTCCTGTGTTTCGGAGACATGTTTACTTAACCGGATCACTGAGCCGGATCAATGAACCGGCTCAACAAACTGAACGACCTCCACTGATCCGGTTCCGCAAACTGAGCCGAAATTCCCATCTCTAGTCTGCTTGTCCATCTCTTGCAGCGTCGAGCTACGTGTCTCGACATAATGCTGCTCTCCGCGTGCTCTTTTACCATCTTAGACATACCTATGGTATTGACCAAATACCGGTTATACGATATCTCCTGGCATAGAATCGGTGGTGGAAAATTCCAAGTGCCGAATTTATTGGAATTACTCCTTCCCCATCTCGAGGTTACTGACAGCCACTAAGCCGGACATAACCCTTTCGGATATTGAGACCAAACAGATGTTTGTAATCGAATTCTCTAGTCCAGCTGAGAAGAATATCTCCCCCAAGGAGGAGGAAAAAGAGGTCCAAGTATATGGATCACTTATCCGAGCTTAGAAAGCTGTATCCAGGGTATAAAGTTAAGCTTGTAGTCCTGATAGTTGGTGTTTTTGGTGGTATACTTCGCATTGTGCGAACACTGGATCTGGCGTAATTTCTGCGTCTGCATATCGCCAGGGTTTGGGATGCAGTCGAGTGTATTTAGCTCCACTAGTCTCTAGTATGACGCGGCTCAAAAGGTTGCTGAAGTTTGCGATTAGTAGACACTTGTCAAGTCCTGACAAATAATGATGTAAAATACAGACCAACGTTACAAAACTAAGAATTAAATGTGTTCGAATTGAAATTGCAGACTCGTTTACGAAATATTTACGTAAATTAGTTGACCTGGCAGTTATTTTTGATTATCCTGAACCAAATATAAATCATTTGAATATTTTTACAATATAATAATTCTCATCAATGCGGGATAATTGTGATTAGTTAATCTAATTTAATCATTCACACTGATTGATTGTTTCAATATTACTTTTAGAAAATTGTTACAACTGACAACCCACATTCATCATATTTTGAATGAGCGATTGGCATTGATTCAATTTTATTCTAGTTTAAATAAATAAGATTTTTTTTACTAAACTTTACGGACAGATTTTCTTTTAAACCCTGTGTTTCAGGTCGTCTTGCGACATATTGACATAAAGCTTAAATATTCTGATCGCATAGGTATTCGTGAAATGAAACTGCATGTGAAAGAAGAAGAAGAACGCAGATGTTCTACGATTTTCACAGTTTTTCGTAATTTATTCAGAAAGTTTTTCATATCAGCGGTTGGAAAATCCATCGGGTATCCAACTTTTCCGAAGGAAAAGACGGTAAAAATATAAAAAATATTCGTTGGATTTTAGTATTAGTAATGGTTGCAATTGAACAGTTATTGCTTGATCATACATTGTTTCAATAAATATGCAAAAGCTTTTACGATAAGCTTACCCAGACTTTTTACGAGCTTGTAAATCTTTATTTATTGTAACTTTGGAGAGAATTACAAGTTTAAGTTTAGGAAATAAAGTCAAACAAGAGACGTATTCCAAAATACTTTTTATGCAAAGTGAAATATACAACCGTTATCAATTTATTTTCTTGTATTGGTACAAGTATTATTAACAGAAATTTATTATTAATCAACAGTAATATTATTAAATAATGCTTATAATTTTCGAAAACGCCGAAGCTTTGGTCCCATTTAATTTAATTGTGAGTAGAGAATCCGTATGAACAAAGATATCCGAGAACTCTACACAAGGCCGAGTATTACACAAGAACTGAGAGTCAGACTATTACAGTAGATAGGACACGTTATGAGGATGACGGAGGACGCAATGGGAAGGAAGATTGAATATCCGTCGACCAGTGGGAAGACCTCACAAGAGATGGAGGGATCAGCTAATCGAAGATCTAACAAGTAATGGCATAGAGGGAACATGGCAAGACCTGATAATGAACAGATCGATACGGAGGACTTATATGAGTGAGGACAAAAGTCAACCTGACTGATAGTCCCCAAAGAAGAAGAAGAATGCTTATAATACTTATCTTCTTGAAAATATAAAACCGATTTTTTTTCTTTGTATTAATGTAAAGGTAAAATTTAATTTAGTCATGATATAAGACAAAATTAGAGTAAAATGGAATTAAAATTATTAGTTACGAGGGCTACCTTTTAAGTTTCTACAAAAACTAAGAAAGAAACATTTTTTTTGGAAAAATCTGTTTTATTGCTTTTCAAAATATTTGCTTTTAAGATTTATATATTTTTGCATGAGTTCAAACCAATTCTCGAAACATTTTTTCATTCTGAAGTTGGTATCTCAAAAACATGGTTTTCGAAGGTTTCAACAGCTTCTTGAGGTGATGAAAATCGCTGTACACACATTTTTTGTTTGACATTGGGGAACAAAAAAAGTCTTTAGCGGATAAATCAGGTTGAATACGGGCAATGAGACATTAATTCGATGTTTTTCTTTTTCAAATAATCAATTGTTTAACGTACTGTGTGGGAGTATGCATTATCATGATGAAGAATGATGCGATGTTTTTGGTTATTTATCCTGATTTTGTCGATGACATCTGGCAAACAAATTGTTGTATACCATTCAGCATTAACTGTTCTCCAAGCATCTAAAGGAATGGTTGCGACATGTTCAGTACAACCGAAGAAACAAGCGATCATTTTTTTGTAAGTGCTTCGTGAACGAACAACCTTTGTGGGGTTTGGTTCATCTTGGAAGACCCCAACAGAAGATTGTTGCTTAGTTTCCGGTTCATATGAATAAATCCAACTTTCGTCACCTGTAATGATGTTGTATACGAATTTTGCAGTGCCTAGGTTGAATTTTTGTAGCATTCCCTTACACCAATCAACACGAGATTTTTTTTGAGCTTCGGTCAAATTATGCGGAATCCATCGGAAACAGATCTTTTTCACAGCTAAATGTTCATGCAAAATCGAATGTATTCCAGTCTGCGATATGCCAAAGGATGCCTTTATCTCACAGTAAGTCACATGCTGATCTTCTTCAATCATTTTGCGCACAGCATCCATGTTTTTTTGAATAAGAACCGATTCACGAGATTCATCACTGACGGACGCACGACCACAACGAAGTTCTGCAAACTATTTGTAAACAATCTTTTTTGATGGTGCTTCATTATCAAAAGTTGAACGAAGCGAATCCATGCATTGTCGTTGAGTTAGACCTTTACTAAAATCGTAAAAAAATCACGAAAACCTTCACGAGTAATATCCATTTTTTCACAAACTTGTTTTTTTTTTTTAACCCTAACTGTCAACGTACTACTAGGTCAATTTACGAGCTGCCACAATTTTACAATAACAAATGTCAAATTTTACATAAGTAATGACACATTTCAATATTGCCATCTAGTGGTCGTTTGTAAAAACATAAAAGGTAACCCTCATACTAAGGCACAAAATTGAGGGTCCTGAATTAAAAAATAAAACTTCGAGGAGGGACCAGCCTGGCGTATATACATATACACTACCGACAGAAAGTTTGAGGCAGGTTATGAATTTATACTTTCAAGATATAAATATATTCAAATTGTTTATTTTCTTGACTTCAATGAGTGTCTTTATGTTTTAATTCATGATTCTAGTATATCAGTAACAAGTTTAGACCTGTCCAGCATATTTCAATCAACAACAGGCATTAACTTGCTTATTTATAAAATAAACATTTGTACATTTATAATTGAATATTCAATTAGAAAACAAAAAACTGTACCATTAGTGTGTTTTACTTCGATTATAATTAATTTAGTTTTTAAAAAATCTTTATTTCGTTAAAAAAGAATTTTTTTTTATTAAAAAAAATAATTTATTAAAAAAAAAGTTAAATTTTATTTTACAATTAAAAATGGGTAAGCGAGTAGAATTAAACACTGCCGAAAGAGAAAGAATTCTCGTTTATCACGAAGAAGGTTATTCGCAAGTCCAAATTGCAAAAAAAATGAAAATTTCAAGATGTTGTGTGCAAAGGACATTGCAACGATACGAAGAAAATGCTACCCATGCAAGTAAAAAACGCTCTGGGAGACCTAGAAAAACAAGTAAATTACAGGATAGAGAAATAAAAAAGATTTCTCTATCAAATAGAAGGTACACCGCCGAAAAAATCAGATCTGTGTACAATCAGTTCAATGATGTTAAGATTAGCACTTCCACTGTCAAAGATCGACTGAAGCAATTCGGCTTACATGGGCTTGTAGCCGCTCGTAAACCCTTATTAAGACCAGTTAATAAGACAAAAAGGTTAAACTGGGCTAGAAAACATAAAAATTGGTCAATCGAACAATGGAAGAACGTCCTTTGGACAGATGAATCAAAATTTGAACTTTTCGGTTCAAAACGCCGTGTTTTAGTTCGAAAATATGCGGGAGAAAGGTACTCTGAGGAATGTTTGGTACCAACAGTAAGACATGGGGGTGGATCTGTTACTGTTTGGGGATGTTTTGGTGGAGAAAACGTAGGAATTTTACACAGAATCGAGGGAATAATGACAAAAGAAATTTATAAAGACATTTTAGAGCACCAAGTACTACCATCTGGTGAGAGATTATTTTCCAATCAGTATGTTTTTATGCATGATAATGATCCAAAACATACCAGCAAAATCTGTAACAACTATCTAAAAGAACTTGAACGTCTTCAAGTTCTAAAAATAATGGAATGGCCACCACAGTCACCAGATCTTAACCCGATCGAGTTACTATGGGAAGAACTTGACAGAAATGTACGAAAACAGCAGCCGTCTTCTATAGAAAATCTTTGGCACATGTTCCAAGTAAAATGGAACGCAATACAACCCGAAACACTGCGTAGATTAATTAATCGTATGCCGAAAATATGTGCAGCCGTCATAAAAAATCGAGGAGGTTATTTTGATGAAGCAAAAATTTAAGCAAAATGTATTTTTAATTTGAAATTGTTGATAAAAAACGTTTAATTTATGTAACCATAATAATTAAAGTACAAATTTGACTTGAAGGTTTATTTAGTTAGCTATTTCTAAAAATTCAGTACCTGCCTCAAACTTTCTGTCGGTATATGTATGTTGGGATGTACCTACATAGTACATATGTACTAGCAATACAATTTCAGTCTGCAGAATACTTTGGTTAATACGGCTATGTGTCTGTTCTATTTAGACTTGACCTAGTATATAACTTTTGACAATAATATAACAATAGAAAAATAGGAACAAAGCGGAGAGTATGAAAGAACGGGAAATTGTGTTGGTTTTGCTGTGCTACTGATACAACAGTGTTATTTCCGAATTAAGATATATCTGTAAGAAACTTCTAAAACTTTGACCTAATAATTTTATTTAAAACTTTCTTCTTAACTATGAACTGTGTAAAATTATTTATTTTATTAACAGGTATAAAATATGGGTCATTGCAAAGTTACTCAGAAACAAAAGAAAAAATAATATTTTGATAAAAATAAAAAATAAATCGTGCAGACTTGTTATTAAACAAGTTCGAATTGAAAAAAAAAAAAAAAAGTTCGTGTAAGACGAGCATAGCTTCAGAAAAGAGTGCAATGGGGCCTCTCACTCAACGCTTTAAGCGTTGTTAAACAGTTAAAAAAATCCCCCCTGAGATAACTGTTAGTTAAAATTTTGTGTAGTAGTCACCCCTGGTTAAATCTTAGTATATTACTCCATCCGACCTAAAATATGGTATACATTACTTTAAAAAATGTGGGATTAATAAAAGTAATATAATCTTGATCTTTTTTAGGGTTTTGTAGGTATGACCAAAAAACCCTTATACCGTCATTTTGTCGTCTGTCTGTCTGTCTGTCTGTCTGTCTGTCTGTCTGTCTGTCTGTCTGTCTGTTCGGTAAAAATTGTAGCCAAACGGCTAAACCTAGAGAGTTGAAATTTGGCATGATTGTACAACTTTTTGACCCGCACATAGGAAAAATACTAAAACATCTAAAAAACATATCCCCCTAAAAATATAAACAAATATGTGCTCATCGAAAAAAAAAATATTTTTTTTAAATTCTGAGTAGGGTATCAAATGAAAGCCCTTAGTACGTGGATTAACGATCAAAATTTTATTTTTGCAAAATAAATTATTTTGACGAGATTTTTGCCAAAATTGTGCAAAAAAATTTTTGTCCCACACCCTGTAGCCCAGATGGTTTAAACTAAAAATGTGAAAAAATTCTAAGTAATGTATATTGGTGTGAACCGGAATAGTACAACAGGAATTTTTGATCAGATTATGTTTTCGGAAAATAATGCATTTTTTGTGTTTTTAACCAAAATATGTTAAATATTTAATTCGCTATGTAACCAAGTTCAGACGTCAGCGCTGATAGCGATGTGTGTTTAGTCATTGGTTTTCTAATTTGCTAAACACAGTTAACTTGCAAACTAGAGTTCGAATCCTGTCAATTTTAATTTTTTTTTTTTGCAGTTTTCGTTTGTTTAAATTATTTAATATTAAAAATTAAAAAATTTAACAGTAAAAATTCTAGCTATATTTTGGCAAATGTTGCATATAATTTTTAAAAGCGTAAATTTAATAACCAGTGGGAAGTGTTGAAATTATAATTTAATTCTGTTTGATGTATACGAAATCAGAGGGCGTGGCTAATGATTTAAGCAACCAATAGAAGCCATAGGCGCAATTTTCAAAATCTTAATGAACCTTGCTATGTAAAAAAAATACTGCACATATTTAGAAACTTAAATAATGGTATTAGGCATTCGAATTAAAATTCATAAAAAAATATTTTGACATAAAATTTGTTTTGGCATCCCAAATAATCATCATTCAGTTATTAAATACCTGCAAAACCCTGCAATGTGTGAAAATTCACACTTCACATCAATTTTTTTAATTTTTATTCCTAAATAAGTGGTTGCTGAGCAACTAATAAACAAACAGGGCGCAAATAGTTTTGCATATGTCAAAAGTAATTCACAGAAAAGAAAAAAAAATAAATAACGCGTAATGAAGACAAATTAAAGTGACACCCGCTGTTCTAACAAAATGGCGAATTTTGAATTGTGTTGAATTGCAAGGAAAAAGTTTCAAATCGACTTAAATCACAACCGCCAGATAGTCCAGATTATAATGTTTTAGATCTTGGCTTTTTCAATTAAATACAATCCTTACAACATACAGCTTCACCGAAAACAATCGAAGAACTGATTGAATGCGTACAAAATGCATTTAATACAAGGTGTCTCAAAAGAAATTTTATATTTAGTGGATCGATTAAAAAAAAAGTAAGCCGTATATAGGAAAAATGTTTATTAATTATTAAAATACACTTTTTGGGGATTTATTTCTTAAAAATAATATCGTCTAAATGTAGACCCTCGCGTTCTCGGCACTCATTTAATCGAACAGTAAAATTACTTATGACGTCTCGGCAGGTGGACTCAGGGATGGCTGCCATTTCGTGACGGATATTTTCTTTCAAACGCGCCAGTGAAGTCGGTTTATTGGCGTAAACTTTAGATTTAAGATAACCCCATAGGAAAAAGTCCATAGAGGTTAAATCTGGACTGCGTGGAGGCCAATTTATGTCACCTCTCCGGGAGATCAATTTGCCTGAGAAAATTTACGAAATTAAGCCTCTGACTGGCATCTTGGGGCTTTAATTCTTGCACCAATTGAATTTTGTAGGGGTGCAGCTTTAGGTCTTTGTGCATAATGCGATGTAATGATGATCTATGCACATTTAAAGCACTTGCGCGCTTCCGAATTGAAAGGTTCGGGTCGTCACGAACAGACTGATTAACATTCTCCACGTTTTCTACCGTTCTTGATGACCTAGGTCGCCCGGAATTTGATTTATCCAGCGTTGTACCAGTCTTTTCAAACTTTTTAACCCAATGTCGAATGAGAGGAATGCTTGGCGCATCATTTAAGTGGCGAAAACCTCGAATACTGCAGAATTTTCTACGCGCTACAGTCGCCGAATCACCGTTTTTGTAAAACTCTCGCACGCATAACGCGCGGTCTGCTCCCGAGAAACGCTCCATAGTGATTGAATTCCCAAGAGCCAGGCTACCGCGACATAACCCCCGCGCCCCTCGGATACGTTGCGTTCACGCAGTAAGCTAAATAAATATAAAATTTCTTTTGAGACACCTTGTACATTAAACATAAACCCTTGATAATATATTTCTAGCATTGAAAACTTGTCTAGAAATAACCATGTTAGCAAAAGGAGGGAATTCCGTACATTAATAAGGTAAAACTTCATAGTAAAGGACGATTACAAACAACATTATCATGTTCTAAACAAGCTATGCAGACAGCTACGTCCTTGTTAAATTAAAAGTTTTTGTAATATTCTTTGTTTTACTAGATATCTGTAACTATTTCATAAATAAAATCATTCTAATTAATTAAAATTGTAATTGTATATTATATTTTCGGACAAGAAATAAATCAAAATGTATACCATATTTTCGGGCGGAGGGAGTATATACTATTCTCATACTTATTAAAGAACTATAAGTGTAACGGAAAGTTAACAGCAATTTTATTTGTCGATCGTTTTATTATTTTTATTTTTTAAATTATAAAACCTTCCTTATTGGAAGTTTATGTATATTTATTTTTTTCCCTCAGCTTTAGTTTTCTTATATGAAAAATTCGATCGAGTAAAAAAGAAAATCTCAATTCCCTTGCAAATGTATCCTAGTAAAAAATTCAAATCCTGTCATCGGAAAACTGCATTGGTCACGGAGGAGTAATATGGTTAGCATTATGCTTAGTCAGTCCCCTTTTTGTGGTTAGCACTATCGAGGGTACTGAAATACACATATATTTACAGATTTTGTGATGTCTGCTACTGACAGAAGATCAGCATAATATTTACAAAAAAATACAATTTTGTTTCTTCGGATTATAGAAAGAAAAAATAATATTAACTTTGGAAACAGCTCACAGATGTTTCGGGGTTTCTTATATATTTTAAATCGAATTTATTTAAAAATTATTGTTTTATACACGTTATTTTTATTAATGGCTTAAAAATATTTGGCGACAATTGTTCAAAACAAAGAAATAGGTTTTTCTTTTTTTAAAATTGAATGGCCTTTGCTGCCGGTAGGCTTATTATCATTTATGATAATATATAATAATGTAAAATGGGGTTAGTTCTGAACTGTTACTGAATAATCATGGAATGTCACAAGGGAGTGTATTAGGGCTATTATTATTGCTTTGTTACATAAATTACATTCCTGATGGTTTAAAAACTGCAAAAATTAAACTTTTTGCTGATGATACACTAATTTATGTAGCAGGTGAAGACCTTTCGAACATCTTTAGGGTAATGAATATGGAACTAGCTGCAATTAATTCTTATATGATAAGAAACAAATTAAAAATAAATGTACGGAAAACCAAAGCTATGATGCAACTGGCTACTTTATTAGATTAGCCACTTATGCCATACTAGTGCAACTGGCTAGCTTCTAGAACTACCTACATTTAGATAGTAACTGGTATAGATCAGTTACTACCTAAATTTAAACGAAGTCTGCTCAGATGATATCACCATCTTTTGTTGTGCTCCCATTGGCCGACGGATGTTTAATCTTTCTTCCCAAATCTTTGCTATAAAGTAATTGTTTTTTCTAAATTGTTTTGCAAATTATCTCACCTAATTTTCAAATGAAATTCATTCGTTTCCTTCGAGTTTCTGTCTACGCTGCTGTTCCAGATTGATTTTTTTCATTTGTTTCTTGTCTTCTTATTATTCACTGTTCCTATTTACGTGAAATACATTAGGTTTATTAAATTTATCCCTGGCGATATTATACATTTGGGTTTCGACATTTTTCACCGTATACCTTTTGAACTATCAAATAATATAAGGAAGCCCGAATGTAACCCTAAGGGATCTCATTCAGTTCCTTTGTCTTTTGGCATTCACTCTTCACCTCTGTTTATATTCGTACATGTGATACTGAGAGAGGCGACACACAACGGTAGAATGTGGCAATGTTGCCCATCATACGTTTGAGTAAGCGCCTATAAGACAGTGGCGCACTACCATCACTAATCTAACGGATTACAGATTAAGCAGCCCAATTATTAACTTTTTTTATTAAAGATGGAATGGAATTTTGCAGTATTCCTACGAGAATAATGTTAAATAAAAATTAAATTAAAAACAATAGGTTGGTTTCACCAATATATTTATTTACTCAATACGTATTTCGGCTTTTATGCCATTCTCAGGAGCTTACAAAATAACTAAATATAAGAAATACAATAGATCTTTATATACTATGTGTATTCGTCTGTATAATTGTAGTTTCGGGGTTAACAGATAACAATTAAGATTTTATTATGGGGCTGTTACATAAATCTACCTGCTCATTCATTATTTGATCGCTTATCATTTAGAATCGATACCCTGGGTAGCATTCCAGCACTCAGGAATTTTAAGACCGAAAATATATCCATCTCCAGAAAGTATCATGTCTTTCCTCTTTGAGCTCTGGGCAAGAAATGTTTAAAATAAAAGACTGAGGTCTTTGGGACTCTGTGTCTGCTCAAAACATGACACTTAGGGGGATAGTCACTTTCAGTAATGATGAAACATAGACCTTAAACTAAGCAAGGACAAGAAAGGATGCGGTTAAAACAGAGCTATGAAAAGGTTGTGTGAGAGGCGCAAAAGAACCGGTTTAGACAAAAGAGCGGTAAGATAGATGTACAGCAGATAACCAAACTAAAATGATTTTTGATGGGCTCCATCAAAAGGTGGAAAATCTTTTTGTGCTTACGTGCCAAATATAAATTTTACGCATATACCAGGAGAAGTCAGTAATTAGGTCACAAACTGATGTTGGAAAGCTGAAAATAGCAGTGAGAAAATTCCAAAACTGTCATTAGGTGACACCACAGTCCAGCTTGACAAGAGACAGTTTCCGTGTGCATGCAGTGTTAAAATGGTGACCATGCTCGAAGAGTATACTGCGGAAGAGCTGCGTGCTGTTGTGCAGTTTTTGTGGGCAAAATGACTTCCTGCAAAGGATATCCATAACGAAATGTAACCTGTTTACAGTGAAAACGTCCAGGCCTACTGACGGGAGGAATATTACTGCATCAAGACAATACCAGACCTCATTTGGACCTACTGATCCAGGAGAGAATTGACGAATTATGGTGGCAACTTTTTGAACATCCGGCTTACAGTTCCGACAGCCCCAAACGACTATCATCTATTTGGTCCACTCAAAAAGAAGCAAACGTTTCTCGGGTGATAATGATATTGAACGAGAGGTACGCATGTAGTTGAGACTGCAGCCCAAAGACTTATATACAGCAGGCATTGGGGCATTAATAAAGCGATAGGATAAATGTATTAATGTTGGTGGCGACTTTGTTGAAAAATGAAACTTGTTTTCGGTTAAGTATTTCTCTGAGTATTTTTTTAATAGCAAAATCATGAAAAACAACCAAAAACGTCGCATCATTCTTCATCATGACAATGCAAGCTTTCACATAGCACATCAACAATTGATTATTTGAAGGAGAAAAACATCGAATTAATGTCTCATTGCCCGTATTCACCTGATTTATCCCCTAACGACTTTTTTTTTGTTCCCCAATGTCAAACAAAAAATGCGTGGACGGCGATTTTCATTACTTCATGATGCTGTTAAAGCCTTCGAAAACCACGTTTTTGAGATACCAAATTCAGAGTGGAAAAAATGTTTCGAGAATTGGTTTGAACGGATGCAGCAGTGTATAAATCTTAAAAGCGAATATTTTGAAAATCAATAAAACAGTTTGTTCCCAAATTTTTTTTTCTTTTTTAGTTTTTGTAAAAAGTCAAGGTAGCCCTCGTAGAAGACCAGGAAAGTGATGGACAGACCTATCAAAAAATAGCAGCATTGTGTTTAATGTGGAGTTGGTCGTGTCCATAAGTGAATGTGTGGAGAAGGTTGTACGGGTTGCGGACATAATTGATACAACTAGATCTAGCTGACCAGTTTCGAAATATTTTATTTCTTCATCACAGCTGATATAAAATGTACGGTCATTGTGAGATAGTAAAATTATATAAAAATAAACATTAGTAAAAGACATAATGTCAAATAATAAAAAATAAATAAAATCGGTAGTCAGTAGTTAAGATATAAATAAATAAATAAGAAATAAATAAATAAATAGTAAATGAATAAAGTAGGAGTATAAGAATAAGAGGTTTACAAAATATTAATTACGTAGCACACAAGTTATAATATAAGATTCGCCGAAATTTTTCAGCGCCGCCTTACGTCTTGATTTCGACGAAGAAATAACGAAAACGCACGAGGCGGACACGTGGAGAAGCCCTGTAGACGGCACTCACATCTCTGGTTGGTGACTTGACAGCTGGACTGGTCCTCTGGTAGCGTGCTCATAAAAAATGGTCGAATGAATAACTAACTGACTCAATGAATCACTAACAGACTGACGACTCTATTCCCTAAGACCATTTTATAACTGTTAACCGGGACACTATGACGTCAAGTCCTACCTCAATTGTTTTGGAAACATTATTCATTTGTGTAATTGTTGGCAGCAATTAAAGACTATAGTCTGCACAATTGAATAATGTTTATCAACACATCAGAAAGTAGTTCAAAACTTACGTTGACAAACACGCAACACTTTGCACATTCTTTAATTCCCAAAACCGCAAGTCAGCAACCGCGACCTACACGGCCTAAAGGCCGCTCAAGGAATTGGGACATTAGCACACAATTATATCATAATTGTGACAATATTTCGAAACTGGTCAGCTAGATATAGTTGTATCATTTATGTCCGCAACCCGTACAACCTTCTCCACACATTGTGTTTAATGGCATCCCTAAGATTAGTTTGTGATCTAGGTGAATGTTTTCATCTTCCCTATTTACAATCACCATTGACGGTGATATTTATACTTTTTGTGCATTTTTTAATTTAAATTTTTTTTTTGTTGAACAAAGTTAGGGTTGCGCCCTATGAATTTTCGTGGTTTGTCCGCTCCTGGTGTGTCCCAACACTACGTCATATGACTACGTCGCTACGTTCGCTTCGGGCCAGAAATTTTTTACTGTCGGTGTGTTCTCAACGATATCCTATATCTCGCACGTGTTCTCTTCCCATATCTAAATCTACATCAGTTGTCTCTGACGCATTTGTGAGATCCCCTCTTTTATCTTCTTCTATGTCTCACGCCGTCTCTTTTATTCTCATATCAGGTTACTTTTTTGCTAAGTGCTCCAGTACGCGTAAAGAACATATCGTTTATATTACGAAGCATTTTGTTGGCAAGTATCTATACTTTAAAATTGTGAAATATCATAGACGGAGATACAATGGAAAAATTATCTTAAAGAACAAGCATCTGTAAATTCATTTACTGAAAGATATTTCAAGTAATAAAAAACATAATAACTTGCATGAAAAATGTAGCGAGCCCCTGATATATTACTTTACAACGTACCATTTGCTATCAACTAGATAGCGAGCATGTGATAATATATAAAGTCTGATCTCAAACTGAAATGAGATTCCTGAATAAAGGAGTTCGGGTACTAGACGTGAGTGCTATCCAGGGTTCATCATTACGATATGTGAATTAAATGATACGTATTAGTACTTACTGTATTCAACTGCATACTGCAAACAGTATTTCAAGAACTATAATGGGAAGAACGAGGGAAATTATTAAAGGTGAACGGATAGTGACTAAACAATTTAAGATTTGCCGATGATATTGTGATATTCGCTAGCACAGCTGAAGAAGTTGCGCAAGCAAGAAAGATTAGAATTTGGTTTAAAATTAATTAAATTCATAATATGCTATTTACAAAAGTAAGTTTGAACGATTAAAATATAGGTAAAAATAATGAGAAAAATTAAATCAAATAGAATCGGATAGACCATCAGAATGCCGACACAGTGCCTTTAAGAATTCAACAACTTAAATGTTTACGCTAACCGGACCGAATACTTTCTGACCCCGTCTTCAGAGAGATGGGGTTTATATAAGAGGGCTAGTAGCGTTTCTAGGAAAAAGGTGTAAGCATTGTTCAAGGAGATGCTAGTGTTCAAAGTTTTTAAGCAATAACTCTGAACAAAGTACCCTTTTAAATCCCTAAAATACGATTGCAGCACCTTTCAAGGAAATTCTCGCGATGGATGATTTGTAAAAATTTGTCATTTTTCCGGGCGGACTATCCGATTCATTACAAAAATTTACTTCTCATCCTGTATAATCATAAAAAACCACATGTATGGTTCTACCGAGAGAAGTCACAACACGTAGACAGAGGAACTGAATTTAAAAACTACAACAATATAGTGTTCTAACAAATTCAAATTTTATTGATGTACTGTATACGCCTGACTCATTGTCATCACATTGACCCTACTAATTTTATCCATGTATGTGTGTGTGTGTGTTTTTTTTTTTTTTGCTACTCTTGTCACACCCTGCAGTACTGGTTTTGGCATTGTTTCTTCGGTCATACGATAGACATGATTATTCAAAAAAATTGTTATTCATGGATCTGTTATGTGCCTCTCTGTTTATCTGTTCCGTAAAGTTTGTGCCCAAACAGATGAACAAATTGAAATTTCGCGTGCTTATACAACATTTTGACCCATACATAGATAACCTATAGAGTTCAGTAAAACACTTCGAGAGAAAACTATAAACAAATATGTTTTTAATGAAAAAATAAATATATTTTAAAAATTTTGAGTAGATTATCAATCTACGATTGATCTAATCTGTTAATAGTTATCTGGCGCACTGCCCCAGACTAATAGACCATAAGAAATAATGGAATGGAACAATGCGTGATATACAGTCAAAACTAAATCTTGATTGGTTGTTTTCCTTATATGGCGAATAGCATAGATTGCTCTGTTGAGTTTACCACTGATGAGAGTTACATGACAATTCCATGTCAGTGCAGAGTCTATTCGTAAACCCAGAAAATCGGCAACGCTAGGTTTAGGGGATCTTCTATTAGACGTAAAGGTAATAGTCTGCGTTTTGCTATGGTTTAAATGTAAATAATTCTGTTTGAACCACTTAGAAGCTTCTAGATTGGCAGTATCAAGCCTAATTTTTAATATACTTGCATCCCTGTCGTTCACCAGTAGAGTTGTGTCATCAACGTATAACACACTGTTGCAGGAAATATTATTGGGTAAATCATTTATAAATATAATGAAAAATAAAGGCCCAAGGGGCTGCCTTGGGGTATTTCTGTTTTTTATCTTACATGGCTTGCTAATTTCGGAATTCTGATTAACTAGTTAGTTAGTTAGTTAGTTAAAAATTTTGGCGCACAGCAGCAAGGCTATTTGCGCCTAACGCAGCCCATCTAAATGACTACACTACATATTAAAAACAAAATAAATTAGACAGTAAATAAATAAATAGAATCATTAAAAAAACGCATACTTAATAAAAGAAATCTTGCACGGATAAATACAAATAAATAATATAAAAAGTCTGTTCGCAAAAATGAACAGACGCAGGGTGATGGTAAGAGGCTGTAAAGGGGTCAATTACCATCGAATATCACAGGTTAATAATAAAACACATCAGGTGCAAGACTTCACAAATAAAACAGTAAGTTCGATTCTCTCAGGAAGAGTATCAGCCTGTCCATGACTACTCTGTCGTCACCTAAAGCAACTGACAGGTCATAGCACAGGCCTAATCCTTCCCTGACATCCTCGAACTGTACATATTCAGTTAAAAATTGTAACACAGATAAATTTGTGTTACACGTCTCACAGAGAGGGGAGTCTTCACCTTGAAGAAGGTGTCCATGGGTCAACAGTGGACTATACGGAGGCGTGTGGTTGCGGTTTCCTCCCTGCGGTTAATCCTGCAGGAAGAACCCCATGGTTTAATGTCTCCCTTAATCTGTCTCAACTTAACGTTCTGTATGCTGCTCCACTCATGTTGCCACATGGCTAAAACAAGATGTTTCAGATGACTCTTTGCGTCATCTGGAAATTTGAAACTCACATCAATCATAGGTCTGTAGGAGGCAGCTTTTGCAACTGCATCTGCCGCTTCATTGCCTTTAATGCCAACATGTCCCGGTTTCCAAAATAGCTCTACCCTCACATTCTGAGCATTCAGATTGTGGAGTAGCAACCGGATCTTTAGTACAAGAGGATGTACTGGATCTGGATCTTGGATACTGTTCAGAGCACTTAGCGAGTCCGTCAAGATAACACTTGACCGACTTTGCTCTGACGAAACAAAACACAGGGGCTTAAAAATAGCGTACAACTATGATTAACTATATATTCCCGATTTGTTAAGTAAGATGTGAGCAATTGAAGGAATGTACACACCATAATGTTCAATTTTGTTCAAGAATAACTTGTGAGGCATTCAGTCAAAAGCCTTACGCAGATCGCATAGCTGAATAGCGCATTCTTCTTTATTTTCAAGAACGTTACATATGTTCTTCATTAATGTCAATCATCGACATTAATGGAGACAACAATGGAGACGACATCGTCATATTTTCATGTCATCGATGGATTCACGCATAGGACAAAATCCAAAATGATCAAAAGCTTCAATCAAATGTTTCTAGAATTAAAAATCTAGTTCCGCTTAAACCGAAGAAATCGAATATACAAATATTTCAAATGTCTTATCTGACGCTAAAATCGGACCCAGTGATAAAAATAATTCTCCGTCTATGATTTTTATGTAATACTGTCTGAAATGAACATCTAGAATGATCATTTGTTTTCGTCTGAATGTTTTTCTTGAGTTAGAAATGTGTCTTTACTCTTGATACATGGATAAACTAAACACACTGGTCTGAAATATATTGTCTATTCGTAAACTAATTTACAAGGATTTCATTTTTGTATAAATATTTTTTCTATTTGCGTTCAATTTGTGATTTTAGATTAAGTTCATAAAAATTTAATAATATTTTCATGTTGATAACTCCATCAGTATTTTTCCGATATTACAAAGTTTGAAAATGAAAAAGTTCATAGCTATGCACTGATAAGACGAAACTATCGAGCTGGCCAGAATATCTCCTTCCCCGTTGCAATACTGCCACAATCTCCGGGAAAACACACCCTATTTACTCGCAAAAGTTAAATTGGGAAACCTGTCCTGTTAATGAATGGCTTTAACTTTCAGTGCCAAAAGATCCCAAATCGATCTGCGAGAACTAAATTATTGCTACTATTGTTTAGTTGGCGAAAGGAATCATAAAGTTCATGTATTATTTGTCAAGAGATGATGTATGTATGGTTAGATACCTGGATTTATGGAAATGTGGGCAATAAACTTGCAGCAGGTTATGTTTCGGTGGAAATAGAGAAGGTTAATGGATGTTCTAATACATGTAACATACATTGATATATTAGGTTGAGTTTAAAATGAGTTGCCGTGGCTCTGTGGAAAGATAGTTGTCTTCAAGGCACAGCCACTTGGGTTCATATCCTGAATTCTGTTTTACTTGTGTTATGACTTCTAATAATAATAATAATAATATTGTTTATTGACAAAAATTACACGTACAGAGCATGTTTTTAGTCAGTCAGGCACAATATATAAATAGTAAAAAAATTGATGTGAAGTGTGAATATTCACACATTTCAGGGTTTCGCAGGTATATAATAAGTGAAGGCGGCATACTAAGTGTGTAGGACAAATTTTACTTTGTAGTAATCACGGCAAAATGAACGATATTTTTAAAATAATTTATCGTCTGTTAATCATATAATAAGACTGGTTATTAAATTTCCGCTCTTAAAAATAAAATGCAACATTTGTCAAAATATAACTAGAATTTTGACAAAATAATTTCAACATAATAAAAATGCAAAAAAAAAACAGAAAAAATAAAATTCACTCCGTACTCGAAACCCTTCGTTACCAGCGAATTTTAGCTTACGATACCAGTGCTCTAACCACTACGCTATCGTACGCCTTGCATGTGGGTGTCTTACATTGGTATAGCTTTTGTACTTTGTGAACCAAAAACCACAAAAAATGCGTTATTTTCCGAAAACATAATCTGATCAAAAATTCCTGTTTTACTATTTCGGTTCACACCAATATACATATTTAGAATTTTTTTAGATTTTTAGTTTAAACCATCTGGGCTACAGGGTGTGGGACAAAAATTTTTTTTGCACAATTTTGGCAAAAATCTCATCAAAATAATTTATTTTGCAAAAATGAAAATTTTATCGTTTTTGAAATTTTATCGTTAATCCAAGTACTAAGGCTTTCATTTGATACCCTACTCAGAATTAAAAAAAAAAAAATGTTTTCGATGAGCACAATTTTGTTTATATTTTTAGGGGGATATATTTTTTAGATGTTTTAGTATTTTTCCTATGTGCGGGTCAGAAAGTTGTATAAGCATGCCAAATTTCAACTCTCTAGGTTTAGCCGTTTGGCTACAATTTTTACCGAACAGACAGACAGACAGACGACAAAATGACGGTATAAGGGTTTTTTGGTCATACCTACAAAACCCTAAAAATGTCAAAAATTATAAAATAAGAATAAAATAGAAAAAATGGGGGCGTTCTTTAATACACGAAGGAAAGTCATTAACAAAAATTTAAAATAAAAGAGGTCCTAAAGAAGATCCTTGTGGAACTCCACAAGTGATAAGCAAGGATGTTGAATCTAGATCTCTTAGATTAACAGTCGATAAATTATTTTAAAAATATCGTTCATTTTGCCGTGATTACTACAAAGCAAAATTAGTCCTACACACTGAGCATGCCTCTTTCACTTATTATATACCTGCGAAACCCTGCAATGTGTGAAAATTCTATTCACATCAATTTTTAAGTTGGTCGTGTACTAATGGTTGTATCTGCTAACAATGAGATACTTGTAGTATTACTCATACTATTACTACATACTGTCTCAATTTAAATAATGGAAAATTGTAGAAATTGTTCGATATAGTTGTCCTAAAAATTTCATAAGGTAATTTAAATTTTAAATCAAAATAACAAATAAAAAGATTTTCAAAGAGAACTGATATTGCAAAATTTCAAATTCAATATTCAATAGAAGCTATATACGCCGGAAATCAACCTTTTGATACACGGAATAACTGAATAACATTGAATTTCGAAGAAGTTTCACAATCGAATATGTTAGGAAGTAGAAACTGTACTGTCAAAATAAACAATTTACACCAAAATATGACAGAAGGCACCGAACAATCCTTTTCAAAACCCTGTACGTATCAGGACTAAAACAATAAAAGAATTGCGGATGAAAAACTAAATAATGTCAAATCACAAAAACGGAATTCCTTATTGAAATTTCGTTTCAAAGTTTCCTAAATTCATGATGTGTGATTAACAAACTAGCAGAAGGAAGATGTGTTTGTTGGAAGGGAACATACTTTAATAGTTATTTGTGTACCATGGCCTCTATCTTGTAAGCTGTACAGTGAATTTCTTTTAACCTGCAATATAGGTATTATCATTACAATGGTAACTGAACTCTGACATCAATGTATAATTGCGTTTCTTTTAATTTGCAACTTTGGCGATTTAAGTGTATCTTTTTATTCAAAAAAATGTACACAAATGAAGAAGAAATCATGCTTGTAACTTGGTACAATTCTCAGATGAGTTTGAGAGAAGTTTCTGCTATATTCAGTGCTCCTTATCCGAATCGTTCTATACCGAACCCTTCTACAATATCGAGGCTTGTTACCAAATTTAAATGCCATGGATGCCTCAATTTGAATCATACAAGAAGGAAACGAACATCAACTATACTGAATGAAGAAAAAATTAGAAATTGCTGTAGAAGTTGAAAGTATTAACTGTACATCTACTAAATTAATCGCACAAACCGTATCTGTGAGTAAGTCATCTGTATATAGAGCTCTTTAAAGTGAAAAATACCGGTCTTACAAATTTCAAAATCATCCAGAACTTTTAGAGAGTGATGCGGCAGTACGAATGGACTTTTGCTTTAATATATTCTAAAAAAATAATACCAACCCATTTATGTTCCAAAGAATTTTATTTACCAACTAAGCAACTTTTAATGTAAATGGTGAAGTGCACCGCCTAATTTTAGGTATTGTAGTCGAAAAAATTTACATTTATCTAATGCTTCACGTACGCAAAGGCCGCGAAATTTAAATGTGTGGGCAGATATAATAGGAACACACATAATAGGACCCTTTTTTATTGATGGTAACCTCAATGCGGATAAATACCTGGCCTTATTACAAAATTACATAGTACCTGCTTTAAGAAATTTAAATTTTGCTGGTCAAATATGGTACCAACAATATGGAGCTCAAGTGCACTATTCCAGACGAGTAATGGACTACTTGGACAGGGAATTTCCCAACAGTTGGATTAGGAGAGAAGGACGATAAATTGGCCAGCACGATCTCCGGATTTAGCACCAAACGATTTTTTTATTGGGGATATCTTAAAGCAAAAGTATATGATGGAAAAGTAAGGAGCATTTTTATGATCGCCTTACTTTTTGTTCTGGCCCCCTTTGACTTTTTCTTGTTCCCGAAACTGAAGAGGCCCATGAAAGGACGACGCTACGCTACGAGTGAGAAGATAAAGACGACATCGAAGGAGGAGCTGAACAGGATCACAAAAAATGATTTTTTCAAGTGCTTCGAAGATTGGAAAAAACGTTGGCACAAGTGTATAATATCTGGTGGGGATTACTTTGAAGGGGACAGAATAGATATTCATGAATAAATAAATAATTTTTGAAAAAACACAAAATTCGCGATACTTTTTGAACAGACCTCGTACATTATATCCATGTAAGAGTTCTTCTTTGAAGAAGAATAAATGTGTTAATCATTACCATTGTCCAGTCAGAAAAAAATTCAGCAATATCTCTTTTATAATTTTTATACAAAAATCATTTAAGCCTTGACCGAATTTCATATTACTCTCGCATTCTTTTTCACCGCAGGATCATTAACGGCAAAAGAATTTTAATATTCCTAATAAAATAATTTAAAAAATATTACAGCATGCCTTGTTGAAAATTAAAGTAGATATCTAAAACTTCCTTTGAAAATGTAAGCTAGCGGCAATAACCAAGTCTTTTCACGAGGAAAACTTGAGAAAAATAATACACTAGACTTGAATGTGTCTACCATATGCCAGGACAACTTTTATATTTTTAATTAAAATAAGTTACATTATATGTAACTAAATTAATTTTAAATTATTAACTTCGGATTTTACACTTGCTTTGTCGAGCAGTGAATGGAAACTTAGCTATAATTAAGGAGTTTTTGATATAAATAAGTTAATTTTTCGCTAGATTGAATCTTTGTTGAACAAGTGATGATAAAAGTGGAAAACTCTTACGTTAATGTAATATAAAGTCTTTAAAAGTGGTTTGAGGGGTAATTTAAGGGATAATTTGATTTACAAGATCACTAGTGGTTTTTAAACTGATAATATTTTGCTACATTTTCAATATGTTCGCGTCAACGCACAGTTTTATTTTATTTAGTTTAGGGGGGGATTTTTGTCAGGAGAACCCAAATATTTTATTTTCAAGAATCGTCATTTATGTCTCGCAATAGATGGTTGTCTCGACCAGTCTGGTTTTTAGGGTTTTGTAGGTATGACCAAAAAACCCTTATACCGTCATTTTGTCGTCTGTCTGCCTGTCTGTTCGGTAAAAACTGTAGCCAAACAGCTAAACCTAGAGTTGAAATTTGGCATGCTTATACAACTCTTTGACCCTCACATAGCAAAAATACTGAAACGTCTAAAAAACATATCCCCCTAAAAATATAAACAAGTATATGCTCAATGAAAAAAAAAATATTTTTTTAAATTCTGAATAGGGTATCAAATGAAAGCCCCACGTACTACGGGATTTCAATATAATTAACGATATTTTTGAAAAATAAATTATTTTAGACGCGATTTTTGCCAAAATTGTAAAAAAAAAATTTTGTCCCACACCCTGTAGCCCAGATGGTTTAAACTAAATATCTGATAAAAATATAAGTAATGTTTATTTGTGTGAACCTGAATAGTACAACAGGAATTTTTTATCAGATTATGTTTTCGGAATATAACGCATTTTTTGTGTTTTTTGCTTGACCACGTAAAATATTTAATAACTTATCTAACACAGTGAACCAGCATGCTTTGATAGTGTAGTGGCTAGCATGCGTTCTAATTTGCAAACTAAGGTTCGCTCCGCTATCAAGACAATTTTATTTTTTCTGTTTTTTTTTTGCATTTTTATTTTGTTTAAATTATTTTTTCAAAATTCTAGTTATATTTGGGCAAATGTTACATTTAATTTTTAAAAACGTAAATTTAATAACCAGTGGAAATTGTTTAAATTGAATGCGCGAAATCAGAAGGGCGGGGTTATGACTTAAAACAACCAATGGAAGCCATAGGCGCAATTTTCAAAATCTTAATGAACCTTGCTATATATATATTACAAAAAAAAAAAAAATACTGAACATATTTAGAAACCTAAATAATGGTATTAGGCATTCACTTTCTTCGGACTTTTATCTTCCGATATTTTGCAGTCAGCTCTGTGGTCGAATCAGCTTCAAGTATTTAATACTTAAAATGAGTACCTGTTTATACAGGGATAATAGGACCGGCCGAAACGGATAACTTACCTTCTCTGCCCCTATACTCCTATCTAGGCGTTGGGAACCTATTATTTATTTATAAATCGATGGAAATCAAAAAACAAAAAAAATACAACTCCTACTATTTATTTAGTAGTAACTAGTAATTTGTTAACAAGTGACCTTGTAAGGCAACTGCTTCTGTGACGACCTTTTGCCACAACAACTGTTGTTCTCTTCTATTCTTTCCATATCACTTTTCGTTCTTTTTCATTTTTAATGCGATCTTTGCGAGATAGACAACAATGTCTTTGTGAAACATATACAGATCATTTAAATAAAATAAAGCAGTTTTATATAAAATTTGTTTTATTTTTTAGTAACTTTATATTTGAGCAACTCGGCCTAACAATTTATTTAAATTCTTTCATGTTAAAACAAAATATTCTAAAAAGAGAAAAGAAAAAATTTAAATCTGAATAAAATCATAACATTTTTTTCACCACATTCCAGATGGTAAGGAACCTTGAAAGGATCCCAAATTTATTCAGGAATAAAATTATAATATAATTTTCGTACCTTTATTGTTCGAAACAAAAATCAGTGTCGTCATTTTAGAAATTGAAAGAGAAACCAATATTTTGAATTTTTTACATTAATTTTATTTTACGAACACATTTATATCAGTATTGTTCCTAAGCGCCTATCTTGGACTTTTGAAAGGAAGACGTTGAAATTTTTAATGAGATACTATAAATTTTTATCACAAATTGAGTTTATAATTTTTTAAAGAAGAAAATATTAAAAAATCTCCGAAAAATATTATATTATTTTGGGTCATAGCTACTAGATGGCCAATCAGCAGAAGAAATGAAGGCCAGTACTTTGTTTTCAAGTCACGGTTGTGTAGCCTTTGCCTTGGATCTGCTCATAGCCCAGATCAAAAAAAGAAGATCAGAGAGTTCCTTGTCATGCAGAAGATGAGCAGATGGAAGGGTCAAGAACAGAGCCGTAGGGAACAAGGCCAGTGTCTCAGATCGCCAATTCATCCACGAGATCGCTCGCGGTCTAAAGCTGCTCAAAGGCCTGGTTATAGACACCCGTATCCGGAGAGTGCGGGTACGTCATTTAGTCACCTAGCGATGCCTCGGGGATCCGTGTGTAAAGCCACGCGAGACTTCGACGGGTACGCTTTGTATTCGGACTGGATAATCTCGTAAACAGGACAAAGTCCGAAAGCTCGAGAAGGACGACTATAGCCGGACATCCGAAGGAGCATGCTCAGTGAGAGATTTGGCAAAGAGACTCGTCAGAACCTTGATCTAGGACGCGAGAAATACCGGAAGAGCAACCTAGGAGTATCGAGAGGAAGAAGACAGAAGGAAGGAAAGGAAGAAACAAGACAAGGAGAACGAGCCAATCCGTCACAAAGAATGGTCCATTACGACAGTTCCATGACGGATTCGGAGAAAGCAGGGGTTTTTAGCCCGTGTTCCACCTGTGGAGAATCCGACCTGCATATGGTGTCTTTAAAAAGATTTCTCCTGATGAAAAAAAAAAGCCTTTGCCTTAAGTCTTACTGGAAGCACCAGTGGTGACCAGTGAAGAGTGAGTTGTTCAATTCTTACTACCGATTTCAACACAGTTTCCTAGTAGATTTCTGATCTACATTTTTACGCCTTTCTCATAAAAACGATGCTTAGTGGTACCGTCATAGCTCCCGCCCCATCAAACCATAACTGAAGTAGATTAATTGCCTCTCTGGATCGTCGAATTTTTATCAGGAGCTTTCCTTAGTAAAATCCAATCAATATTAAAAACAAAATAATAATGAAAATCATTTCAAGAAACCCTCCGTAATTCTACTAACCAGTAGCTCTAGAGACTTAAGAGCTGTGTAATGACCAGAAATGGTAATTTTTGCAAACTGATTGGTGTTTCTTATTTAAGATATATCTGTGTATTATGTATCGAAAGACAATTAAAATATCTTTAAACATCTTGTGAAGTTTCACCGAAAACTTTGTGTGGGAACGACGAGTGGTTTGGTCTGTGTGGCCAAATGGTGCGTCTGCACCAGCTAGATGTTCAGCCAAACAATTCGAAGGACCAGTGCCCGTACGGAAGTTTACCGGGCACAGAGTGAATGAACTGGATGAAAGGATCGGTGCTGCTGGTCGATCTTGGTGCGCCGCAGCAACTGCTAGGATATTCCAATGAATGTTGACGTCTGTCTGGAAATTAGTAACACGCAGAGACGTGACGGCTGTTTAGCGCTTCTAGAATAATATGAATTAGATACTGCAAGGAGACTTATAACTAATACTTATCTTTTATTGCGGCTGAAGGGAAGAACGAAGAACTGCTGAGGTGCTACGACCTTTGTAATACACTCTAAAGACCGGAGATCAAATACGGTGCTGTGACCTTTTATTAGAAGATTAAAAACACGAATATGGCTGCCAGGACCCGGTAAACACTGTATATAACTTAATTATTGCTAGTACAGCACATCTGTCATAATCTATTTGAAGGGTCGGAAGGAAAAACGATGATAGTCACAATTTACTCATTTTCGTGAATCGAAAAATAAAGTTTTTGTTCTCAGAAAATATTATGATACTAACTTTAAAGCTTCATAAATTATTTGTCTTGCTGGCAAAAAAAAAATACAAAAGCTACAAATAATAGAAAGATATTGAAAAATCAGTGGTATCTATTCATTCAGCCATCTCATAATCCTTATAGAGGTCTTCAGGGATTTCTTCTTGAATGCTTTACGTTCTCGGGAGTGTGATGTAAAACGTAACAGCCTGTGGGATGGTGAGCAATCTCGTCAAATGTTTTAAGTCATTTAACTTAGCGCTATTTACAGGAAGACGAGCGTCGTAGGAGTTGGAAAGGTGACATTGTGGTGGTGGCCGCATCGTTTTGTTCTTGCCCCTAGCTGGAGGTTGCCAAATTACATTTCCCTTTAAATAGCAACCAAAAAACGTGTTTCGGTAGAAAATTAATGATTGCTCATTGTGCAGAATTTTGAGGCATCGCACATAAGAGGTTTCAAAAATTCTGTCCATGTATTGAACAAATTCTGATCGCAATCAACGACACGAAATGGTGAATGCTTTGTTCTGCAATGTCTTATTACCTCCCTCCATTTTTCAGGTAGGTCATCGTAGGAGTTCTGATTAATGAAGCTCATGTTTTTGTCGCACTCCATGCAGGAGTGCCCGCGGTAAGGCTTTCATCATTTTTCCCCCGACGCACGGGACTTTTATCGTTTTTCCCCATTAGTGCATATCTTTAAATGCGTTTTTTACTGGAATCATATTGGTTTTCCCCCTTAATTAAGATTTCACTTTTGTCTAAAAATGAACTACCATCATTTTTCCCTCCGACCCTTTATTTATTAAAAGCACTTCATGACAACAAAAACAATAATAAACAAATAAATTACATAGCTTGCTGTAATACAAACACTGTGACAGTATTTATGTTAGGGCTAGGTAGAAAAAGGGGACCGCAACAATTTCCCAGTACCGACGCACCTATAGAGCAAGAGAACCTAATCGGGGTCTTTTTGTATTTAGTTTAAAGGTGCCCTATGAACAAACTGTCGTAAAACGAGTCGCTACAAAGCGATGTATGCCTGTACTACATATTTTTAAGTTTAAAAACTCTATTTAAAATCGTATATTTTGTGTCCAGACAGAAAGTACACAGATTTTTTTCCATTTTGAATATTTTTGCATATTTTTATTTCAAGCTCAAAATGTTATTTCCTCTCTAGATTTGTTAATATGTTTTAAACGCTCTTAGGGTTTGTTATACAAAAACACACGAGAAAGATAAAATAATTAAAAACGAGAAAAAGCATGTTTTATTTTAAAATAAAACGTTAAATTTTTGCTAACCTCAAAAAAACTTTAATATGGACTCTGGCTTTATTTATGAACATTAAAAAATTAGGGAGAGGTAAAATTAATGAAAAAAAAAGTCATGGAATTTAAATTATGTAGCAATAATATGTTTCGTGGTAAAATGATTACTTACAGAACATAAGCATGAAGGTTCATATCCCGGACTCTATTAAGAGCGATTTTCAACATTATTTTAATTAGGGTATGGGTTGATAAGATATTGAAAGTTTACATCGAATTTTTTAGAGCGATTTTGAAAAATTATCGGGAAAATAACATTGATGACTAATAACATTGATATTTCAATAAAACTTTCAATGTTTTGAAGCATATTTTTTTTTGAATGGTTGATGATTGCAAATACTGAACAATAGGGAATAGGCATGATTTTTTTTTATTTTTTATTATATTCCTCTTGTTGCATATAAACATAAAAAACAGTTTTGCATTTTTTTTTTAATTTGAAGGCTTAAAATAATCATTAATGTATGTAGCGCGCGAAAACCAAGTGTGACGTTATACCCTACATAAGTGTTCTGCGTACAGCCTACCCAGTCTACAGCGTACAGCCTACACAGTCTGTCGTGAACTTATTTGCTTGTATAACTTTTATAGATTGTGTAAAGTTCGAGTGATTTTAATTAAAATAAAGTTTAATTCTATAACAACAATTTATACATGTTTACCGAATTAAATTTTATATTAATAACCTATATTGCAATATTTCAATTATGCCTCTAACGTTTTGTAACTTTATATAAACAATGTAGTAAAATTCTGACATCTAAATTACATAAATATTTACATTTTACAAAGTTGCAGCGTTTATAATAATTACATAAAGTTAAAGAATACATAAATGGTTTACTTACAAGTCTGTTTTGATACCACGTATTTCTTCAGCACTGTAGCATTCATTATTTTTCATATATTCCATGAGCATAAAAGCATCAATGTTGGGTAAATTATCACTCTGAGCCCTAACAAAAATTTTATCTGCCATTTTAATAATAAATGCGTGAAAAATTGTTTAAAAACAAATACAAAACTCTCGAACAATACAATATACACACGTAAAGATTATGTTGTAGTCTGGGCCGTCTAGGGTTTGACGTCATGCTCAGTCGTATTTACTCGGCCACCTTCGGGCTATGGTCGGCCTATTTCAAATTTACAATATTTTAATTAAAAAAATTGGCTATAGTATTAATAAATATGTGATGTTTGTTTTGTTAGGTGACATAACTAACATTAACATATCAAAAAAATGTAGTTTTAAGAAAATATAAATTTTATGCTTATCCTCTATTGACTACCAACTAGTCCAGTGTGTCAATTAACCGTTTCGTAAATTCTTCGTCAACCGCTGGACACTTACTGGTAAGTTGCAAGTAAGTGTCCACGTACATGAGAGGGTTAAATCAAAGTTTAAAATTTCATTAGGTCCCTATTCATAAAATTCTTAAGACAAATTATACGAAACGCAACTGCCTTGTTCCGACGAAACACCCTTGCATATAAGTATGTAAAGACCACCGGACAACAATATCCTACCGCTATATTGTTTCCGGGTGTCCCGCAAAGCTCCGGTTATCGTGACATAGCCGGAAAGACGCACCGGAGTTTCCATAATGCATGAGACCGATACAGAAAACCTTCCGGAGTCTACGGAATCCTGCCACGGGCTGCGTTCAACGGAAAAATAAACGAAATTTTAAAACGATTCTCTTGTAGTACCCTACCATCATGAACAATTTGATCATCGGTGAAAAGTTTTAAATCTACAACTTTGTCCGAGTTGTAGGTTACTGAACGTTCTGTGTTTCTGTTTGGAAAAGTATTCTAGAAAGTTTACCTAACTGAATTTGAACATTATGTTGTCTGCTACTTTTCTGAAAATAACTGTCTTATTTCTCAACAAAGATTATTGTTTTTAGAAATGTCACTATTTACTTTTTAATCATAATCTTACTTATGTTTCTCCAGGAAACTTTATCTTTTCAAAGAGTAATATAACCTCTTTAAAGAATTATTTTATATTGTTTAGACATTTTTAGAAAAATACCAGCTGTTAATTTATTTATTTATTTATTTATTTAACAAACAACGTATTTACGGGTAAGCCCCAAATAATACATAATACATTACAAAAGAAACAAAAATACAAGAAAAACATTTCAAAATAATACATAAATATAACAGAGAATTAAAAATTTTCATAAGCGGCCCTCAGTGAAGTTTTAAAACGGCTAAAAACTGAGTCAAAGATATCAACAGTATTGAGGTCTCTGCAACAAATGGAATTGTACAGGCGGCAGATTCTGTCAATAGTTACATCCTTCCCATAGTTGGTCTTGTGTTGGGTCACGAAGAATACATTACAAAAGAAACAAAAATACAAGAAAAACATTTCAAAATAATACATAAATATAACAGAGAATTAAAAATTTTCATAAGCGGCCCTCAGTGAAGTTTTAAAACGGCTAAAAACTGAGTCAAAGATATCAACAGTATTGAGGTCTCTGCAACAAATGGAATTGTACAGGCGGCAGATTCTGTCAATAGTTACATCCTTCCCATAGTTGGTCTTGTGTTGGGTCACGAAGAATGCATCTGGGTTTCTAGTAGAGCGTGCAGGAACTCGTATTAGAATATTTTCTAAGATTTCAGGTGATGGTATCGCACCATTTATAATTTTGTGGAGTAGACATAACCCACTGATATCACGCCTCTTTCTTAATGTGTCGATTCCTGCTAATTGTCTTCTCTGGTCGCGAGATAACAAAGTGTAGTTGATTCCCACTTTGTAGAGAAATATTTTAATAAATTTGTCCTGTACATTCTCTAAGCGATAGCAGTGCGTGGACTGGTATGGGCTCCATACCACACTAGCATATTCGAGGTGGTTTCTGATTAGAGCAAAATAAAGAGTTTTGATAGCAGTGTAGTTCGTGAATTCCGCAGTGGTCCTCCTAACGAAGCCTAAAACTCTCGCTGCCTTTTTACACACAGAATCAATATGTTTTTCGAAGAAAAGGTTACTAGTAAAGATGACTCCAAGATCTCGCACTTCATCCACTTGCTTGAGTGGGACTCCGTTAGCCACATAGCTGAACGATGAGGGGTTACGTTTTTTCGAAAAACATATCGAAGAGCAGTTACCTATATTCAGAGAGCGGCAATTACTTGTACACCATGCTGCTACGACATCCAGATCATTTTGCAAGCTGTAAGAATCTGCGGATGATTTGACTGCAGAATAAAGTTTCAGGTCATCAGCAAACAATAGATATCTGCTATGTAAGATTCCTACACCGATGTCGTTTTAAAGTAGTATTAAACGAAAAATAATGAAAAAATTAAAATTTAATTCACCAAATTTAATGAAAACACTAATTGTTGGTCATATACAATATTCTGCATTAACCTATATATAAATATAATTAATAATAATAATAATCAGCACTGCAGGCCAAGCTGGCCCATGGCTTGTTTCAAGATTTTTCGCCATAGCTCGCGATTCTTAGCTTTAGCTTCCCATTTCTTTATCTCCAATGTCTGCAGGTCTATGCGAACGGCATCTAACCACCTGCCTTTTAGCCGACCTCTTCTTTTCTTGGCAATTATTCCACCTTGTGACACTAAATTCGTTACTTTGTCGTCCGGAAGACGCGATACATGACCCAACCACCTAAGCCTCTGTGCTTTAATTACCCCAATTATGTTCACCATAAAGGTCTATCAGTTCTCTGATAGTTCTACGAATCACTATCCCGTATATCTTTTTTCCTCCATATATTTTCCTTAAAACTTTCCTCTCCCATACCTCTATTCTATTCTTGCTATCATTGCTCAAGGTCCACCCATTCACCCAAGTTCACACCCATACAACACCGTCAGCCTTATAATCGACTTATACACTCGCAGCTTTGTTGTTCTTGCCACTTATTTAATAATAAATATATTTATCTTACATAAAATAATACCGAGTGTGCAACGAAACGCGGAACCTAGGAGTTTAAAATGAGATTTTAGATAAGTACGGAAATTGGCTCCCATGTAGATTTTAGAGCAGAAATACAACAATAAAAAGTTTTTAAAAATTACTTTTTCATTTTAAAAAGTCTAAATTTGATGCCATAGAATGTCTGTAACACTAAATATTTGGAAAATTATATTTGTTGTTTTCGTCAAAATTCTATTAGTCGTGTAAATAAAACATAAAACAAAATTTCGGACGGTCATCGGTTTCGGACGAAATGATTGCAAAAGTGGAGAGGGTAATGCTAGAAAATCGACGGGTGACGATTCGGGAGCTGTACAAGTTGATCCCTGATGTCAGTAAGACTACTATTGACAATATTTTGACAGAACATTTGCATTATCACAAGGTGTGTGCAAGGTGGGTTCCCAGAATGCTTACCGAAGATCACTAACGGCAAAGGGTTGAAGCGGACCGCGAATTCATTGATTGATACGCAGAAGAGGGCGAGGAATTCTTGGATTCAATTGTCATTGGTGACACCAGTGACAAAAGAACAGTCCCGTCAGTGGTGGCATTCAGCATCGCCGAAGCCGCGAAAGTTTAAACAAATATTTTCTGCCGACAAAGTATTGGCGACTGTGTTTAGGGATAGGAAGGGGATATTGTTCTGCTAGTTCATGCCTACCGGGACAACAATAAACATTGATCGCTACTGTCAAACTTTGAAGAACCTTCGTCGTGCAATTCAACATAAAAGAACATGCTGACGAAGGGAGTGCGTTTTCATCAGGACAACACTCTTCCCCACACCGCCCTTGCTACAACTGACCTCATCAACCAATTTGGATGGGATAACATCACACACCCTCTCTACAGCCCGGACCTAGAACCAAGTGACTATCATCTCTTTCCTGCGTTGAAGTCACACCTGTTTGGGACGAATTTCAGGACCAACGAGGAGTTGAAAGAAGAGGCCGTACGCTACCTGCGCGCCTCGGCGGGAGAGTTCTATGACACGGGTATACGAAAAATGTTACACCCCATGCAAAAATATATCGATCGCAACGGGGATTATTTAGAAAAATTGTAGAAAGTCAGTCCAGACTTTCGAACAATGTATAACTCCTTGCAAATAAACGTGTTTTACTTTGTGAAAAAAAATTGGAGACCTTATTTTACGGACAACCCTCGTGCATACAGTTTATATAATTTGGCACGTAAACACAAAGAGTTTCGCCACCCCTATCCTAGTAGCATCCTATTTAGCTTTATACAAAGCTTAAGTGTAGATGTACTGTTTTGTTTCATCCGTTTTATTTTCTACATGTCGCTTACTTCTTGGTACACTTGGGTATCTTTTTCGGTGTGACGTCTGTGTGGAGTTAATAAGTAAGTCACTACTAACAATTACATTTTCCGAATAATTCTTTTATTCGGTCGGATGACGTCATAGCGTAGTAAAAAGCGTTTCATAACATACTCGTACACACATCATAATGCAGTGGAGAACAGCAATATATCACGGGGTAACGTCGAAGTAATATTCGCTGAAATGTGTTGTTGTTTTAAACTTTGATATATGGGATTAGAGACTTTAGTATCATCTGTCAATATTACTTGGATATAAAAGGTTATTGCACGATATTTTGAATAGCATAATGGTCATTTTAGGAACAAAATAGGTCACCTAACATTAGGGATAAGTAACGATGTTCAATATTTTGTAGATATCGACGTTTTTAAAGGAACTATCAATGTTTCTGTCATCGATATTATGTCGAGCTCGACCACTCCGTTTGCAATAAAGATACTAGATTTCAAAATTAACATTAATAATTAAACGTTCTGCTTAAACGTTTGGAATAGCCTATAGTAATTGCTTTTGTCCTTAAAGGCAGCTACTAGCCCGTTTACTATCCAAATGTAAACAAGCCTTTATAGTCTCCGGTAAAATATTGTTGAAAGTACAAAACTTTATTTGTAAAAATGTTTCTGTACAATTGAATAAATTTCCATTTCTATATCATTAAAACCAGAAAATACAGAATTCTTTTTTGCATATCATCTGACAACCGCTATCGTTAAAATATGGTAACTCAAAAGAAACCTTTTTTCATAGATTCGCAGTGTGAAGAAAATAAGTAAAAAAAGGGTTGAAAAATTTAAATATTATGCAAAAATATGTAAAACGTTCTGCAATCCCCCATTCATCTAAGTAGTGGGAAGGACAATCAGGAAAAAATTCACAAACAAATATGACAGGAGTCACTATAAAAAAAAGGAAAAAAGAGATGAAAAATTATGATTTGTTTATGTAAAAGCCCGTAAAGCTTTCCACAAACACGTTTTCTTTTCCATTTACAAGAGATGGACAATAAATCTCAACTGAATAACTCTTTATCTCCACATGGGAATGTAATTTCTGACACTGAATCTGATGTGTCACTCTAATTTCATATTATGCGTTTCTACCGTTGCGTTTAAAGCGATCCGGTTTCACCGCAGCAAAATGTGACACCGCACATATGGGACATCTCTCATTTAAAATTGTGAGATTTTGATAAATCTCAACATACACGCTACTTATAGATAATGGCAAACTGTCATAATTTTCTGCTATAAGTTCTGTATGTATTTATTTACTTGTGTGTTTCATTAATTTTATAATAATAAATTACAGATGTATAATAGTGTTTTTTGAAATCATTTTTGCGCATTTTTCTCATCCCCAATTCATTGGTCAAAATTAATGTCACTGATGAACGGTAGTGTTAGTTAAATTCAACTCTTCCCCGATCATTCTGACTGCCAAACGACCATCTGAACGCACAAGATCCCGGATTCTGGCGACATTTTCATCGGTTCTTTAAAATGAAAGCCTTCCGGTGCGTGATTCATCTTCAATCAACTTTCTTCCTTCTGAAAATGCCTTAAACCACAAAAAACCTGTGTCCTTGACAAAACACTGTCCTGCTGAAGTTTTGCAAAAGTTTCCGTTGCACTGTGCTCAAGGGTGAAGCAAAACCTGAGAGCACACCATTGCTCGAAATGAATGTCACTCATTCATAAAACGCACTAGAAAAAACTGTTTCACGAAAAAAATCACTACGGACAACAGAATTATTCTAGCGAGTTCAAACTCGTGCTGAAGGCGTATTATCTGCCGTCCCTCCAAGTCCCGCGTCTCAAATGTTGCCAGATCAAACCCTATGTTGCCAGTCCGGTTACTAAATTTACACACCTCATATTGAAAATATCAAGATTTTTCTTTTTGTACCGATAACAATTATTTTATAAATTTTTTGCGGATATTGTCATAATCAACTGAAACGAGTAGAAACCCAATATGAGGCCGAAAAAATAAAAAAATTGATGTGAAGTGTGAATTTTCACACATTTCAGGGTTTTGCAGGTATTTAGT
Source organism: Liopterus haemorrhoidalis (assembly GCA_963971575.1). Lineage (NCBI taxonomy): Eukaryota > Metazoa > Arthropoda > Insecta > Coleoptera > Dytiscidae > Liopterus > Liopterus haemorrhoidalis. The sequence goes on along the minus strand of OZ020622.1, from coordinate 11,294,393 downwards.
AAGTGAATGATGATTATTTGGGCCGCCAAAACAAATTTTATATTAAAATATTTTTTTTGTTAATTTTAATTCGGACGCCTAATACCAATATTTAGGTTTCTAAATATGTGCAGTATTTTTTTTTTATATAGCAAGGTTCATTAAGAATTTTAAAAATTGCGCCTATGGCTTCCATTGGTTGTTATAAGTTCCGCCCCTCTGATTTCGTGTACATTGAAACAGAATTAAATTATAATATAAACAATTTCCACTGGTAATTAAATTTACGCTTTTAAAAATCAAATGCAACATTTGCCAAAATATAACTAGAATTTTGAAAAAATAATTTAAACAATATAAAAATTAAAAAAAAATAATATTGTCTCTTCTCGCAGGGTTCGATCCTTTTTGGATCAAGTTACTTGGGTGAAAAGCCAGCGTCCAAACCACTACACCAGCATACACGTTCCAGTGTAGCATGTTACAAAGCTATAACTTGTGTTCAATATTAGCCAACGTAATCTGATCAAAAATTCCTGTTTTACTATTCCGGTTCACACCAATGTACATTATTTAGATTTTTTTCAGATTTTTAGTTTAAACCATCTGGGCTACAGGGTGTGGGACAAAAAAATTTTTGCACAATTTTGGCAAATATCGCTTCAAAATAATTTACTTTGCAAAAATAAAATTTTTATCGTTAATACACGTACTAAGGGCTTTCATTTGATACCCTATTCAGAATTATAAATTTTTTTTTTTTCGATGAGCACAAATTTATTTATATTTTTAGGGGGATATGTTTTTTATATGTTTTAGTACTTTTTCTATGTGCGGGTCAAAGAGTTGTATAAGCATGCCAAATTTCAACTCTCTAGTTTTAGCCGTTTGGCTACAATTTTTACCAAACAGATAGACAGACAGACAGACAGACAGACATACAGACAGACAGACAGACAGACAGACAGACAGACAGACAGACAGACAGACAGACAGACAGACAGACAGACAGACAGACAGACAGACAGACAGACAGACAGACAGACAGACAGACAGACAGACAGACAGACAGACAGACAGACAGACAGACATACGACAAAATGACGGTATAAGGGTTTTTTGGTCATACCTACAAAACCCTAAAAAAACAGATACAGCCTTCAATTTTAGTAATATAGAAAACAGATATGTAGGGTCATTGTGCTAGTGGTCAGCCATTTAAGGACATCATGATTTTCAACACGTCGCAAATATCGTACTTGTACTAATTAAAAATTAAAAAACACATATTTAATTATTTAAATGTTTAATTTTATTGTTCATTTTTTATTTTACAAAAATGCATATTTGTGTAATTAATAAAAAATAAAATGTGAAAATATATCAAAATTACTAGTAGTCAGCCTTTAATGTTTAATAGTCAGCCGCATAGGTGCTGGTAGTCAGCCTTGTTACTACTTACATTAAATTAGGTACATTAATCAATCACAGAATAAACATTTTAAAGAATTTCATCTGTAATATGGTAATATATATATATATATATATATCAAAAATCAGAAAGACAATTAATGGACTAAAAGAAGAGATAAGAGAACTTAAAAAGAAAGAAGAGGTGTGGAAAATAGAAAAAGAAAGTATGATACAAAGAATCGAAAGACTGGAAAATAAAGAGGAAGAACAAGAAAAAAGAAGGAGGAAAAATAATATCATTATAAAAGGAAATATAGGAAGAAATAACCTGAACACGAAGGCATTCATAAAAACAGCTGGGAGTGGATGTTGACATCAAAGAAGCTTATAAAATAATTACGAAAAATTAGACTGATTTAACAGTGTGGCGATGCAAAATTGGGAAGAAAAGCAAAAGATCCTGGCAAATAAAAACAAATTAAAGGAAAAAAAGATATACATAGATCATGACTTTATCTTAAGAGAAAGGACGATCCAGGGAAAACTGAGGAATGTGGCGAAAGTAGAAAGAGAAAAAGGTAACCACATGGCCGTAGGATACAAAACAATTAATATCGGCGGAAAATGGTATAAATGGAACGAGAAAGAAGAAAATTCTACTATTCCTATCCAAAACTAATGTAAAAACAATTGGTGGCCGACTACTAGTATTCAATGTTCAATAGTCAGGCAGGTCCTAAAAAGCCAGGCTGACTTCTGGTTTTTAAATTAATGATGGAAAAAGAAATAAATTTATCCGAGCAAAACAGAAATATTATTTTCCTGAATGTAAGAGAGAGATAAAATATTCCAGTTTCTAAAACCCCAGTTGTCAGCCGCGTAGGCTGACTACCAGAATTTTCCAAAAATTGTTCGCCAGTGGTCAGCCTCATTAAGTATTTAATAAATCGAAGACATCTATGTTGTAAAACTTTTTTATTATAATAATTAATATTCTAAATATTTGTCGTAAATAAATTTATAGTAAAACATACAATAATTACCTCGTACAATATTCGAATCATACACTGCCTCACTAACCATAACTGGACTCAACACAGAGTATATGTTCAGACATGTTGTTGAGGTTGACTTCTTTTATTTATATTTAATGTTGAGAGACATCTATTCTTATTGGTTGAAAGTAATCGAAAAGAAGAAAGACGGCTGAATACTCGCATATAAAATTTTAAATATTTAGTTGGGATATTAAACTATTATTTAAGTTTTAATTTTAAAAAGGCCGACTACTGGAACAGGCTGACTACTTGCACACTGACCCTATATATATTGGAAACTATAGGTATCTGTTTTTATTTTTTTCAAAGGATTATTATCAGAATCAAAAAGATTAAGATAGATTTAAATGAATTTACTAATTGCAATGTTGGTTATCAAGACTCAACTAATCAGTTGTGACCTGTCTGTGTTTCATTTAAGTACTGGTGTGCAAAGACAAAGCCTACTGCATAGCAAATATAGTTTAAATAAAAAAATTTATAGTGTATTGGTTTTCGTTGTTAATAAACTGATTAAGTATATAAAAGTGATTGTTGTTTTGCTGTTCCATTCTTCACCTACATTATACCATTGTTTCGGAAACCCAGTATGGTATCCACACCGACATATATAAATACATTTTTGGAAGACAGAAAAAAATTGGAAAATCTGTAAGTATTAAGAATAGATGTGGAGTGAGTCATGTCCATAAATGGGTATGTGTGGTAAAGTTAGTAAGGGTTGCAGGTATAAATAAAACAACTAGATCTAACTGACCAGTTTCTAAATAAATTTAAATAACTTTTAATATCTTTTCGTTCCATCACAGCAGGAGTGACATACATAGTTCTAATGTTTACATCGACTGCACGTTCTCCACGAATAAAGTATATAGGTACTCTGTTCAAAATCATGAAGTAGTAATCATGCAAAGTTCACATGATAATTTGCTCGAACTATCGTCGTTCGTTGGCTGTTGAGCAATTAAATTTATGCGATAGCCAATAGGGTGGCAATTCGATCCATGATTTTATTTCTGAATTTCAAACAGGGTATAGATGTCGACGAAATTCTGAACCACATATGTAAAAATACACAGTTCACATCCATTTTTTCGCGGCTGCCATGGATTCCGCAAATAATTCAATACGCAAAATGAGACCGCGAAAAGTAAAAATATTTTTATCTAAATATAATTAATTTTAACGTAAATGAATCAAACGGTTTTCAACGTTAGTGTAAAAGATAGTGTAAATTATTTTAAATTTACAATTAAACTCCATAAAACTGTATCAAATAAATAATACGTTTCTGGTTGACCATAACGCGAATAAAGAAACAAATATGAGTCTTAGCAATAAACTATATGTAAACTTGGGGGAAAATGTAGTATAGTGGACGACTACGATGTGGTGGGAGATATTTGAGAAATAATGTTTTTTTTTTCTCTTTGAAGGTATTTTTCGATGGCCACGGCCAGTAAAAACCAGTGCTTCTCAAACAATCACTTATCATTTACGTTACAGCAAAAAAACACATTACAAAAACGGTTAAAGTAACTTTTAGCTGCTTATACTACGCCCTGATTTTACTCTTTTGCTCTGTTTGCATTGTTTCCATGTTTCAATTCACTTTATAAAATTCAATTTATTTTTAGGTGGTTTATAAAAAAAGTAAAATAAAAAGTTATCAATAATAACCTAAGATAGTGCTTTTAAGGTGAATCACTGTCCCTGGCCCTGCACAGAACAGTATGCGTATTATAGGCAGCTAAAGTTACCTTTACCACAAAAACCGTACGAATTACAGGTACTCCAGCTAGTTATATTATATTATCTTTTAATTATAATCTTTATTTATTATTTGTTTTTGTTTGAGAAGTCTCCTTTCTCAAATATCCCCCACCAGATTCGTCCATCATACTACATTTTAGCCTAAACTTTTAAACAGATAAAATGTGTATAGTGTCCATAAAACTAGCCTGATTTACTCATTCGTATTTACTCATTTTATAGCCCTACTCCCTCATGAAACTATTTTTGCGTCACTGAATAGAACTTTTGTTAATTTTCTTAAAAACCAAAACTATTTTTTTTAATAATTCTAAAAAAGGCTCATATTAAATATGAGGAATTGGGAAAGACTTTTTGATCTTTAATATATTTCATCTCCTGCAATATAAACATTTACCTACACTCATACATACATATTTTATGTATATTCATAGACGCCCGCAGAAACTATTCTAGGAGGGGCGGCAAGACCAAGACATAGATATTGATGTCATATTCGAACAATGCTTTCCACTTGGCGGGTCTGGGAGCGATCCCCGCTAAGGATAAACATTTATTTTCTAGTTAAAAATATGTTCTTTATAGTTAAAAATCATCGATTTAGTAAATAAGAACTATCCTGGCTAATAGCCAAAGTTGCTAAAGCAAAAATATAATAATAAACAATCGTTTTTAGGGTTTTGTAGGTATAATCAAAAAAACCTTATACCGTCATTTTGTCGTTTGTCTGTCTGTCTGTTCGGTAAAAATTGTAGCCAAACGGCTAAACCTAGAGAGTTGAAATTTGGCCTGCTTATACAACCCATTGACCCGCACATAGGAAAAATACTAAAACATCTAAAAAACATATTCCCCTAAAAATATATACAAATATGTGCTCACCGAAAATAAAAATATTTTTTTTAATTCTGAGTAGGGTATCAAATGACGTGGATTAACGATCAAAATTTTATTTTTGCAAAATAAATTATTTTGACGCGTAGTTTGCCAAAATTGTGCAAAAAAATTTTTGTCCCACACCCTGTAGCCCAGATGATTTAAACTAAAAATCTGAAAAAATTCTAAATAATGTACATTGGTGTGAATCGAAATAGTAAAACAGGAATTTTTGATCGAATTATGTTTTCGGAAAATAACACATTTTTTGTGTTTTTAACTAAAATTTAATTCGCTATGTAACACAGTAACTAAGTAAGCGCCCGTAGCGTAGTGCGTAGTGGCATCGCTTAGTAATTTGCAAACTACAGTTCGATTCCTGTTAATTTTAACTTTTCTGTTCTTTTTTTTGCAATTTTATTTTGTTTAAATTATTTTGCCAAAATTCAAAATATTTTGGTAAATGTTGCATTTAATTTTTAAAAGCGTAAATTTAACCAGTGGGAAGTGTTGAAATTATAATTTAATTCAATGTTTGAATGTATGCGAAATCAGAGGACGGGGCTTATGATTTAAGCAACCAATGGAAGCCATAGGCGCAATTTTCAAAATCTTAATGAACCTTGCTATGTAAAAAAAATACTGCACATATTTAGAAACTTAAATAATGTTATTAGGCATTCGAATTAAAATTCATAAAAAAATATTTTGACATAAAATTTGTTTTGGCATCCCAGACAATCATCATTCAGTTACTAAATACCTGTGAAACCCTGAAATGTGTGAAAATTCACACTTCACATCAATTTTTTTTATGAATTTTATATTTAAATAATATATTTTTTTCTCTAAAATTCGAATTGGTAATTGGTTCCGAAATCCAGGGGGGGGGGGAAGGCAACTGACCCATCTTGCCCCCCCTTGCGGGCGCCTATGTATATATTTAATTTATATAATTTTCTTTACTAATCATCTTCATTTTCTATTATATCTAAAAATTACACTGAAAATCAAATGTCCGGCATTTTTACCTCTTAACACGTTCGCGGACAGTTTTGTACAATGAGATGTACCCAAAATGGCACTTTTTTAGATTTTTGTTTATAATAGGATATTTACTGTGTTTTGTATGTTCCTGATAGGACAGTTTATACTAGTTTTCATATACTTAAATGGAATTAAAACCTGCCCCAGCAGTCATTTGTATATTTGAATAAAAAAGTAGGACGGTTTAGACCGTCATGACCTGAGCTAAGAAAATATTCGACGGCATAGCCGTACTGTCCTCGAACGTGTTAAGAACTAAGTTATTACTTATAAACATCAGCATTTGGTAGTTACTATGTTCTATGATCATAGTAACTGAGTTAGAGAATTGGTCTGAGTGCCTCCAGTGTGCGTTAGGCCTTAATCTCTAGAGTTGATCATGTGTGGACAGCCTTGGTTCATAGGTCATACCGGTATGTGTTCCACGTATCGTGTAAAACCTAGCGGTAACGTGGAAATTGTAATATTACCCGATTGAAATGTAATATTCATGGCTGTGTAGGAAGATATTTCATATTGTCTGACATGTTTAAAATGACATGTGAAGACAATGTTACTCAAATAGATACATCGCTGCACATTTACCAAAACTACTGAATTTCAAATGTAAAACTTATGGGGGAAGATGTATAGTCTCTTTTTAGGGAGAATATAAAAAAGTATATTGGAAACATATGTGAACACAGAGAATTTAATGAAGATTTAGGGGTGTTTCTAACCACGGTTAAATGTGAAATACAAATTAGGTAAAACTATACATTAAGAGAAAAGAAAGGAACGGAAATAATTAAACCATCAACATCTGTATGGTAACCATATTTTTTTTTAGTCAGTTAAACTTCTTAGTCCCTTCTACTTTACAAAAAAATTGATGTGAAGTGTGAATATTCACAAATTTCAGGGTTTCGCAGGTATATAATAAGTGAAGGCGGTATGCTGAGTGTGTAGGACAAATTTTACTTTGTAGTAATAACGGCAAAATGAACGATATTTTTAAAATAATTTATCATCTGTTAATCATATAATAAGATAATTATTAAATTTACGCTCTTAAAAATTAAATACAACATTTGTCAAAATATAACTAGAATTTTGACAAAATAATTTCAACATAATAAAAATGCAAAAAAAAAACAGAAAAATTAAAATTCACTCAGTACTCGAACTCGAAACCCTTCGTTTACCAGCGAGTTTTAGCTTACGACACCAGTGCTCTAACCAATAACGCCATCGTACGCCTTGCATGTGAGTGTCTTACATTGGTATAACTTTTGTACTTTGTGAACCAAAAACCACAAAAATGCGTTATTTTCCGAAAACATAATCTGATCAAAAATTCCTGTTGTACTATTTCGGTTCACACCAATATACATTACTTAGAATTTTTTTAGATTTTTAGTTTAAACCATCTGGGCTACAGGGTGTGGGACAAAAATTTTTTTTGCACAATTTTGGCAAAAATCGCCTCAAAATAATTTATTTTTCAAAAATAAAAATTTGATCGGTAATCCACGTACTAAGGGCTTTCATTTGATACCCTACTCATAATTTAAAAAAAAATATTTTTGTTTTCGATGAGCACATATTTGTTTATATTTTTAGGGGGGTATGTTTTTTAGATGTTTTAGTATTTTTCCTATGTGCGGGTCAAAGAGTTGTCTAAGCATGCCAAATTTCAGCTCTCTAGGTTTAGCCGTTTGGCTACAATTTTTACGGAACAGACAGACAGACAGACAGACAGACAGACAGACAGACAGACAGACAGACAGACAGACAGACAGACAAAATGACAAAATGACGGTATAAGGGTTTTTTGGTCATACCTACAAAACCCTAAAAATGGATGTGAAATGTGAATTTTCACATATTTCAGGATTTTGTAGGTATTTAATAAGTGTAAGAAGCCAACATAATACTGGATGTCTAGGAATATTTGTTCTATAATCACATCAAAATCAACATTTTTTTGATAATCACGTTGCTTCGTTATTTGATAAAAATCCCAGCGTTTTTTCTGCATTTGCTTCGTATTGAAGTCTTTATTAGATTAATAAGAAATATATTGATACATGGCTTAATTGTTTTCAATTTCAGAAACGTATTTCACACTATTAACAATATGTTATTTGATTTATAAATATCTTATGACTACTAAATCTAGCTGACCAGTTTCGAAATAAATTTAAACAACTTTGATACTTTAAAAACAAATATCTAAAGTAATTTAAAAAATAGGTTAATTCACAGCGTATAATAGTCAAATAAAATAACTGAACACCCTGAACTTCTAACTGAACTGAAATGTTGAGTGTAGTGTGGTGTGGAGTGTAACTCGGTTCGCAACTATTTAAAAATATTATTATATTTTTTAATATTTTTAATTACAAAAAAATACACGCACTATCTTAGTTATAAATACAAAAAATCTATAACATTATTAGCCATAATTCAGCCATGAATTTAAAAAATAAATAATTTTGTCAAAACCACAAAAACTGCAATATTTTTCAAAAACACAATCTGATCAAAAAATTCCTCTCGTGTGTTTCTGGTTCAAATCAATGTTCATTACCTACAATTTTTTAAGATTTTTAGTTGAACCCCTTTGGGTAAAAGGGTGCGGGACAAGAATTTTCTTAGCACATTTTTGGCTAAAACCGTGTCAAAATAGATGGATTTTTTTTGTTGTTCCTTAATCTAGAATCCTAGATCTTTAGATATCACACAATAATTTTTTTTAAATATTTTTTTTTCTTCGATGATACAATCTTTTTCGAAAAACTAATCTGATCAGAAATTTCTGTTGAACTATTCCGGTTCCCATCAATGTTTATTATGGAGACTTTTTTTCAGATTTTTAGATCAACTCTTCTGCGAGATAGGGTGGGATACAAAAGGTTTTTGACATATTTTTGGCAAAAATCTCATAAAAAGAACATATTTTTCAAAAAAAAAAAAATTGCTTGATGATCCATGCATTAAGAGGTTTCATTTGGTATGCCAGTCAAAATTTAAAAAAATATATTATTTTTCGATGAGCACATATTTGTTTATATTTTTAGGGGGATATGTTTTTTAGATGTTTTAGTATTTTTCCTATGTGCGGGTCAAAGAGTTGTATAAGTATGCCAAATTTCAACCCTCTAGGTTTAGCCGTTTGGCTACAATTTTTACAGAACAGAACAGACAGACAGACAGACAGACAGACAGACAGACGACAAAATGACGGTATAAGGGTTTTTTGGTCATACCTACAAAACTCTAAAAATGAATTTTTATATAGACTTACATAGATTTACATAGTAAAATCCCTTACTAACTGTTTTCATTTATCGTTCTTTTTACGTCCGCAAAGATAAACTTTAAACTTAGTTTTGGGGTCGTCTTATTTTGCTTTAGTTGTGGACTGTACGCCATATTATGTATTTTGAGTGATCTTTTGTGCGTCACTGTGTTAATTATGGTAATCCATTGGCGTACACAGAAATGTATTTAATGAGAAATTTCACACCAAATTTTTGGTAAATTATTCTATCAAAATGTTCGAACTCGCCTAAGGATAAATTTGATAAAGCTTCTAGAACTAATTAAGTACCGGAATCTCAGTAATTTACTGAAAGAATTTCACCAGATTTTGATTAAGAAATTAATCCACACAAAGTAAATTTATTAGATTAAATTTGTTGCACTACTTGATAAATATCTACGAGTATATTCAATTTCATCAAAAATAAAGTAAAAAATTCTTATATAGCAGTTATTACCAGGCACGCACACAGAAAATTAATCTGAGGGGGGTCCATTTCGAAAAAATATCCGTAAAATAATACGAATATATTGTTTTTTTTTTACGGAGAGGAGTTGGCTCATATATATTTTAATTTTGATTATAATTTAATTTTTATTAATAAAAAAGGTGATTTTTTATTTTCATTTGCTTAGTTTGTATTAAATAAATATATGATTTTTCCATTCCTAGGGGGGGGGGGGGTCTGGACCCGGGATCACCCCTTGTGTGCTCGCCTGGTCATTACAGTATATTAAATAAAGTAAAAAAATTCTTATGTAGCAATTTAAACAGTGTATTAGATATACCATTGATCAATACTGCATACTGCAAATGCTCACATACGATACTGAGACATGGGTAATAAATGAAAGTACACCTATTCCCCGATTTACACGGAAGATGAAAATCTACACGGTGGATTTTGATATGTAAAACCGTGTAAATCGAAAAATAACTAAAATGTGCATAATTTAGTCATTTATTTCAATATAAGATCCTTTAAAAATTTAACAAAAAATTTAATTACTGTCATCATTTTTTTTGACGGCCCTGGGCGCACTAAGGAAAAGGGCGCTGGCGGGCTTGTTTAAGGGGCGCCATTGCGAAGGCGGGAAATCTTTTTTTTTTTTGCTCATCATTTAGATTTTGGGAGGTGAGGACCTTTTTTTTGCTCGTTACTTGGATTTTGGGAGGTGAGGATCTTTTTTTTTTGCTCGTCACTTGTATTTTGGAGATGAGGACCTTTTTTTGCTCGTTACTTGGATTTTGGGAGGTGAGGACCTTTTTTTGCTCATCCCTTAAATTTTGGAGGTGAGAACCTTGTTTTTATTTGCCAAGGGTGCCAAAACACGGCTTTGTCCCTAGCGCAAGTTTTTCTTAGTACGGCTCTGATGACAGTGGGTCCTCCTGTCTTAAGCCTTCGGGCACTTCCATTACAGTTCACGTCCACGTTGCAGTTTTATTTACTCTCACCCTGTTATTTGTTTCTTCTAGTGTTAGTTTTATTAAATTGCGCAGTTTTCCTCTTATTCTTAGTTCCTTTAACGCTTTGTATAGTTCTTGTCTTTTCACTCTGTCCTATGCTTGCTTAAAATCAACGAAAAGTATACGTGTTTCTTTTTAGGATTTTGTAGGTATGACCAAAAAACCCTTATACTGTCATTTTGTCGTCTGTGTCTGTCTGTTCGATAAAAATTGTAGCCAAACGGCTAAACCTAGAGAGTTTAAATTTGGCATGCTTATACAACTCTTTGACCCGCACATAGGAAAAATACTAAAGTGTCTAAAAAACATATCTCCCTAAAAATATAAACAAATATTTGCTCATGGAAAAAAAAAATATTTTTTTAAAATTCTGAGTAGGGTACCAAATGAAAGCCCTTAGTACGTGGATTAACGATCAAAATTTTATTTTTACAAAATAAATTATATTGATGCGATTTTTGCCAAAATTGTGGGGAAAAAAATGTCCCACACCCTGTAGCCCAGATGGTTTAAATTAAAAATCTGAAAAAATTCTAAGTTATATACATTGGTGTGAACCGGAGCAGTACAACAGGAATTTTTGATCAGATTATGTTTTCGGAAAATAACGCATTTTTGTGTTTTTACCGACCACCAACATATATAAGGGAGGTATTGTGATCATACTGATTTTGACGTTTCGAGATTTCGATGGATCTCCACGAATTGAGCTCCCTACATAACGTTTTGACTATTTTTAGCATGATGTTTGTCGGTCTGTCTGTCCGTCCGTCTGTCCGTCTGTCCGTCCGTCTGTCCGTCTGTCCGTCTGTCCGTCTGTCCGTCTGTCCGTCTGTCCGTCCGTACGTCCGTCCGTCTGCGTACACGTACAGAGCAAATTCGGCTGAAAGGATTTTTATGAAACTTCATATTTAAGCTTCATATTTAAGCTGTCATCAATGGCATGAGTTGATCAACTTTTGGTAAAAATCGGTTGACTAAAAATGGGAGTTTACTCCTGTTGGTTTTAAGATTTTTGCGAATATTTCACAACAGAAAAATATTTCGAAAAAAATTATTGCACAAAAGTTACAATAAAAGCAATGACTAACAACTTTTATTTGAGACATTTTTTGATGAAACTAAAAAAATTGAAAAAGTCTCAATTTTTTCATACTTATATGTAACGTTTCCATGGTCATGATAAATAATATCTCTGTTAGAAAATATTAGGCTAAGTTATTTCTACTCTGCTGCTAGAATGTATTTTATTCAAGTACTTTATGATGGCGGTCGGTCCTGTGGTGGCCACAGCTGATTTTTTTGGTTGACGATGTACACACTAATAGTTATGTAACACACTATAGTAGAAGGCGTATCCTGGTCTAATGGTTAGCTTGCTCGCTTGCTACGCAGCAATCTAGGGTTCATCCCGGGCAGAGGAGACAATTTTTTTTTCCATTTTATTTTGTTTAAATTATTTTGTCAAAATTCTAGTTATATTTTGGCAAATGTTGCATTTAATTTTTAAGAGCGTAAATTTAATAACCAGTTGGAATTGTTGGAATTATATTTTCATTCTATGTGTCATGTATACAAAACCAGAGGGGCGGAGCATATGACATAAAACAACCAATGGAAGCCATAGGCGCAATTTTCAAAATATTAATGAACCTTGCTATGTATAAAAAAAAATACTGCACATATTTAGAAACCTAAATAATGGTATTAGGTATTCGAATTAAAATTAACAAAAAAATATTTTAACATAAAATTTGTTTTTAAAGCTCTTAGATTAAAAGACAATAAATTATTTTAAAAATATCGTTCATTTACTACAAAATATCGTCATTACTACAAAGCAAAATTTGTACTACCAACTCAGCATGCCGCCTTCACTTATTATATACCTGCGTAATCCTGCAATGTGAGAAAATTCACACTTTTTTGTACTGGTAACTTTTTGCCTGAATTTCTCGAAGTGAGAATATGTAAAAAAATAAATATAATTTTGCCTCAAAAAGTTTTCTATTTCGTTCTAGAAATGTTTCGATCTCCCTTCGTATATTGGAAAAATATAATGAAGGATTGAGACCTCATCTTGTACTCCGAGAGCCATCATAACATGCAACAGCACTCAAAAATAATTTTAAATTCTCGGTTTAGGGAGAGCGACGTACTTAAAGATTATTTCCCTGCAGATTAACACCCCGTTTAAGCACACATCATCCCGAAATGTATTGTTAAATTACAGAGATTTTTGCTAGATTTCCCCAAAGTCTTAAATCTGGTATACAGTATATGTATACAACATGAACACAATACAAAATGCTTGAATTCTAACACATGAGATGTCGCTGAAAATGCAAAAGTTTTGGTAAATTAAATTCTGTATATAACATATTCTGACATATAAAATTATCTCACAGATGTAATAAACTTGGAAATGAAACGTGAATACGTAATTATATTTTTATATTTAGTTTGTAAATTTATGTTCTCTTATTATTTTTATATGTGAAGTATTTTTATGCAAAACTATGTAATATAATTTCATATGGTGACTAAATAATGAATATGTACACTTTTTTTTAGTAATTTAAATTAAACAACTGTATTTTATAAAGAATTCAACATGTTTTACAAAATATATGGACAGAGTTAAGTTAAGTATACAGTCCAGATGTATACCCCATTAACTAATTAAAAAGATGTCAGTTGCCATGGAATTCTTTTGTCTTTGTATTAATTGCCAAATTCATGATTTGGCAATTTTAGAATGAGTTATGAAATGTGTCAAATGGCAAATTGTTATTAACTACCTGTTGTCCTATTTATTTGTACGCACATTTTTATTTATATTTTTTAAATTAAACATATTTTTTATAATTAAAATGTCTAAATTTGTGCTGAAGAAAGAAAGAGAAACATTATAAAATGTTATAAAAAATTGAAAGATACTTCAATTATATTGTCAAGTGGGCGGTTTGATTGAGACACAACTCCTGGTTTCAACCAGAGAGTCGAACCGGAATCGAACCGAAAACCGAAACTAACCGGAATTTTTAACAGAACCGGAATCGTAACCAGAACGTAAAATTGCTAAATTTAAAAACCGAAACCGAAACCGGAACGAAACAAAAATAACGGTATATTTCGGTTAGAACGAAAAAAAAAAAAACGGTTTATTTCGGTTCAATTTATTTATTTTTTTTTATTAAATTAATTCATTAACCGCTTTCTTTAATTCTCCCTGATGAAATGTAATGCTTCTTTCGTAAGCGTAAGAGTAACCCCTACTCCTTCATTTGACACTGCCTACCAGTGTTGCCACTTGTTTGTGATAAATTTATGGTGCAGCATTGCCTGAATTATTTTTATTATTAGATTACCTCAAAAATTATATTTCTTCGATGGTAATGGTCATTACGGTAATAAAAAAGCTATATTTATCAGAATATCTGAAATTATTTTCAGAATTTACTAAAAACTAAGACCTGATAATTATGTGACAACTGGTAACACTACGCATTTCATATATTCAGAGCCGGCACTGCCGGGCATTCGGGCGCCACGGCGAGGGGGCTCTAAATGACCAAATGAATATAAAAGTAAGGCAGTGAAATGTAATTTTAGAAGTGAGTACCTTTTTTTTTAGGTCTTCACTTGAAATTTAAAAATGAGGACCATTGTTTTTTAGATCTTCACTTGAAATTTAGAAGGGAAGATCTCGAAAAAAGCTACTTGCGCCCTACTTAGGGGCGCTCAATTACCCCTTGCGCCGGCTCTGCATATATTTATGTTGTATAGATGCAGATTATACGTAACATTCCTGTATTGTGTCCAATGAAAGGTTAGTAAAGAATTCTATTTGTATTAAGTATTTACTACCTACTTGTGTCCGATTATCAACGATTATCAGAAATAAATGAATAAACAAAATTAAAATAAAAAACAATTTAATAGCTCATACACCCAACACCAGTGATGGAAGTTTACGTGTGAACATTAATTGTTCAAATATACATGTAAAATCGGCGTAAATAAAGTCAATTTGTTAACAATTTCTGTTTTCTTCCTTATAATATTACGATTGTACGAACTGTTATTTTTTATTTTTATAAGAGAAAGTTCACATTGTTATTAAAATTTAACTTGTTATTTGAACCGGAACCGAACCGAAATTTTTCGACGAACCGAAACCGAAACCGGTACGAAAAACGTTTACTTGGAACGTAACCGAAAACCGGAACGAAATAAATTCTGTTCAACTCTCTGATTTCAACATAACAAATTTATTAAATATGTATATCACATTTACAATATAATGTTTGAATTTACCATGGAGTTGAGGAAGTCTTTCGGTCCACCCCGTGTTGACCAGGATCGGCTTGGACCTATCTCCGAGGCGGGGGCTACCCATCCGGGAGTCGAGGAGCCTGGAGAAGTCTTCTTCCACTCACATGGTGACTGCTTGCTTGGCTTCACCTTCGGTACAAGAATCTGGCGTCAGTGTCTTGGTCGTCACCTTGTGGACTAATACGTGCAGCGGAGTTGGCTATGTTCCACTGCCTCCATATTCTGTTTCACCCAGTCTTTTTGTAACGAAAGGTAACCCAGTTCCAATATTCATTCGTCATGACCAATATTTCCTCATTACGAAAATGCAGTGTATGCATTTCGTAATCAGGTCACATACATCAAACGCTGACAAATAGTTTTTAATCAGACAGCTGACCGTCACAATGTCTAGATGTCGTAATCCTGACCTAGGATAATGTTGTTAATGTTTCTTTTTATATTGTTAATGATGTACATGTTTATTTATAACTTTCTGAGTTTTTTTCTCCTCTGGGGCCTATATGGGTAACCAAAGAAAAGAGAGAGATAGAGAGGGAGAGATAGAAATCAAATCTCATTTTGTAGGTATGACCCACGTATAAAAAAAGTGTAGATAGTTTAAAAAAATGCATACCGGAAAAAACATAAACCAATATATATTTAACGAAAAACAAATACTTTTTAGGGTTTTGTAGGTATGACCACCAAAAAACCCTTAGAACGTCACTTATGTGTCTGTTTGTCTGTACGGTAGAAATTGTAGCCAAACGGTTGAACATAGAAAGTTGAAATTTGACATAGTTGTACAACTTTTTGACCCACATATAACAAAACTATAAAGTTCCAAAAAAATAAAAATCAGCGCGGGATAATTATAAACAAATATGTATTTAATGGAATCAATGGGGTATCAAATGAAACCTCTTAATTCGTGGATGCACAAACAAATTATTATTTTTGATTTTTTTTTTGTGGGGGTTTTGTCAATGTAATCGCAAAAAAATTACCCTATCTCCCCCACCCTATCTCCCAGAGGGATTGAACTAAAAATCTGAAAATAAACTCAATAATGAACGTTGATGGGAACCGAAATAGTTTTTTTGTTTCGTCGAAAAAAAAAAAAATTAAATTTATTGTGTGGTTTCAAAAGAAAGCTTTTAAGACGTAACTAAAGGAACGGGAAGTAGTTTTTTATTTTAATACGATTTTTTCCAAAAAAGTACTGAAAAACCAGTGTCCGGCACCAAACTCCGAAAAACCAGTGTATATTGCTATGAACCGGAAACGTACGAGAGAAATTTTTTATGCGATTTCGTTTTTTGGAAATATTAAAGTTTTTGTGTTATTGAAAAAAAAATAATAATTTAAATTTTATTGTGGGGATATTAAATGGAAGCTCTTTAAGTGCAGATTAAGGAACGGTAACTGATTTTTGAAATAAATTTCATTTTGACTAAATTTTAACAAGTATTAAGATTATCGTTTAATATCTTGGCTAATATTAAAAATATATATTTGTATAGGTATACATGGATACATTTGGTTATTGTAGGTAGTGTTGCCAAGTCTGGATTTGAATGACATTTTTGCAATTAAAAAAAAAAAAATGCGTTGAAATATATATTATGGTATTACTAGAGATATATGATACACGGTAGAAAAAATCTAACTGTAACCTTCTTGTCGTGCCTATTGATTTAAAGAATTTAAAATACCAACACTTGTAATTGTGTTATGTAGTGACAGGCATTCATCGTTTGGCCTTCTAATAATCATCATTCATTGACTAAATACCTACAAAAACCTGAAATGTGTGAAGATTCACACTTCGCGTCTTTTTTTAATCTTTGAGTGGAAGGTATATCAAATGAAGTGTTTTAATAGATAATTCAACAAAATTTAATTTTAAAAAGATTTTTTTTAATGAAAAACTTTTAAATGTGTCAAAAAACTCTTAGTCCCCACCCTATTTTCGAGTGGTCGGTCTAAAAATCTGAAAAAATCTTAATAATTTACTTTGATGAGAACCGAAATAGTTCAACAGGAATTTTTGATCTAATTATTATTTATTTTTCTGCCTACCAGAATGTGGTGCAACATCTCGGCTTGGTCGGTCGCATTTAAATTCTCCAATCCAGTTTTCAATTGTTGCATATGAAGGAGCTGATTCATCATGAACTATGTCTGACTCTCTTTTTATATCTTTAGCATTTAGGCTTTTTAAAAACAAATTTTTTATCATTACATGAAACTCGAAATAACCTAAATACACAAATTAACTATTAATAACTATTTTTGTGTTTTACATCGAGTGTTAGATTAAATCTAGTTTTAAGACTTTTATGCAACTGAAGATTTAACAATAAGATCATGTTCATCTTTTGTTTTGAACTGAAATACCATTCAACAGATAAAACATCTGTCTAACTGTGCCTGTAAAATAATCCATACAAATCAGAATATATTCTCTTTTGAATTTCTTTTCTTCCATCTCATCTGAATCAATATTATACCCTTGGGTTTTGCATAGGGGTATGTTTATTACCAAT
Organism: Liopterus haemorrhoidalis; assembly: GCA_963971575.1. NCBI lineage: Eukaryota > Metazoa > Arthropoda > Insecta > Coleoptera > Dytiscidae > Liopterus > Liopterus haemorrhoidalis. Next base: position 11,276,604 of record OZ020622.1, on the reverse strand, counting down.
ATTAGTTTAAACTTGAGTTCGGGTCCTGCTAGGTCAGATCCTAAATTCACTGGGCCTTCTATGAGAAATTAGATCTCCAGTGTACTTATGCTAAATATAAATCCTATCAGACGTGGCACAGTTTACGGTCTCGTACTGTCAATCCGAACACGACCTTAGCATAAACATTGAATTTAGCCAACAATCATGGAATCAATAATGAGATACATGATTTCAATTCACAGATTAACACCGATGTTATCAGGGATATCCAGAACTATAAAGTACAATAGTTAACCAATATTTTTATACTTTTTGTTCCAAAAGTAAAAGTAGATGAGTCTAAACTCCTTCCATCCAAAAATATGGTATACCTTTTGATTTTTTTATTGTCCGAAAATATGATATACGGAGGACAGTCAATAATTAAAGAGACAAATTAATGTAAAAAAACGGTTTATAGGTGGTATTTGGTACTTTCATGACTTTAAGTTGGCATCACTGGGATGAGCTGAGAACACCTGACGGGTAAAAATTGTATTATTTATAACCTCAAAATTGCATTTAACATGGCGTGTCCGCTTGAAGTTTCCACGTTAGTTGAACAACGTTCAGTGATCCGGTTTTTGCTTTCTGAGGGTAAAAAACCGGCTAAAATCTTTTTTTGAATAATTTTACAGTATGGTGAAAGTTGTATGAATCGCGTAAAATTTTATAAGTCGATAGAACAGTTCAAAAATTGATGTGAAGTGTGAATTTTCACACATTTCAGGGTTTTGCAGGTATTTAGTAAGTGAATGATGATTATTTGGGGTGCCAAAACAAATTTTATGACAAAATATTTTTTTATGAATTTTAATTCGAATGCCTATTACCATTATTTAAGTTTTTAAAGATGTGCAGTATTTTTTTTTTTTATATATCAAGGTTCATTAAGATTTTGAAAATTGCGCCTATGGCTTCCATTGGTTGTTTTTAGTCATAGCTCCTCCCCTTTGATTTCGTGTACATTCAAATATATAATTAAATTATAATTTCAACAATTTCCACTGGTTATTAAATTTACGCTATTAAAAATTAATTGCAACAATTGCCAAAATATAATTAAAATTTTGAAAAAATAATTTAAACAATATAAAAATGCAAAAAATAAATAAAAAATATTATTGTCTCCTCACGTAGGACTCGAACATGAGTCCGATTACGAATTCTTGGACAGAACGCAAGTATCTTAGCCACAGCACCAAGAAACACGTTACTGTTGAGCGTATTATATAACTATAAGTTGTCAACATTATTAGCAAAAAAACACAAAAAATGCTTTTTTTTCCAAAAACATAATCTGATCAAAAATTCCTGTTGAACTATTCCGGTTCACACCAATGTACATTACCTAGAATTTTTTCAGATTTTTAGTTTAAACCATCTGGGCTACAGGGTGTGGGACAAAATTTTTTTTGCACAATATTGGCAAAAATCGCTTCAAAATAATTTATTTTGGAAAAATAAAAATTTGATCGTTAATTCACGTACCAAGGGCTTTCATTTGATACCCTACTCAGAATTTAAAAAAAATATTTTTTTTTTCGATGAGCACATATTTGTTTATATTTTTAGGGGGATATGTTTTTTAGATGTTTTGGTATTTTTCCTATGTGCGGGTCAACGAGTTGTATAAGCATGCCAAATTTCAACTCTCTAGGTTTAGCCGTTCGGCTACAATTTTTACCGAACAGACAGACAGACAGACAGACAGACAGACAGACAGACAGACAGACAGACAGACAGACAGACAGACGACAAAATGACGGTATAAGGGTTTTTTGGTCATACCTACAAAACCCTAAAAATGGTCGAACCTCAGTGACTGACGAGAAACGTGCTGGCCCGCCAGTTGAAGTGTCAACTCCTTTACTTGAAACCCGCATTGATGACATTATTCGTGAAGACCGACGTATTACAGTTGAAGATATAGCAAAAAAAAGTTGCAGTAAGTATTGGTACAGTTCATCACGTTATCATTGATAACCTCACAAATTCAATTTGTGGGAAACTGGCTCAAACAACAAGACAAAGATTTCTTTGCATCAGGTATAAAAAACTAGTCCATCGTTGGGACAAGTGTATTAATATTCGTGGAGATTATGTTGAGAAGTAGTAAAAGTCTAATTTTGTAAAAATACACAGTTTTCTTTTGATAATATAATACCTAGTAATACAGGATAATAAAATTATTATACATTGATTACTTTACAATTTAATGACTAATTAAAATGGCTGCTGGTCGATTAGGTTTTAGAATCGGCAACCAGTTCTTTTCCAATTTCCAAACGATATTACCTAATCGGTAACCTAAATTACATCTAATTTCCATTGGCTAATTTTAGTATTTTATTTAATTCACAATTACATTTATTTACATTTCGTTGTGTAGATAATTTTAACATAAAATATAATCCATATTCATAGATATTTAAATTTTATTTAGTTCAGTTATTCCCAATTATAATAACATCAAATGATGAAAATGTATCATATTCGTTTAACAAATACTTGATCATTATATAATGTTGATGTTTAATTTTTGTATATTTTCAGTCTATTCGTAAACATAGTTCAGATTTAGTAAAAATAACAAATATTTGATTCCAGTTTTAATTACTAAAATAAATTTGATCGATCTGTAAATGTTTCCCACGAGTATTTCTATCCAGTATTACATTTATTTGTAAAATGTTTTGACAGGTGAATAGATTATCCATTTTTGGGATTTGTTAGACATTTTCACGTGTTGGTGTCATAAAAAATTGGATTACATCAGTTTAATGAGATTTTTTTAAATTTTAAATGAAATTTTGAATATCCGAATATTTTGTAATCAATCTTTTTATTATTATCAGTTTATATCATACCACGACAATGGTGGTGAATTTACGAGGTGTGGAAATTAAGTAACCGGACAGATATAAAAAAAAAAAATATATTCAATATTGTCTCCCTAAAATAACTTCCTTGGGAAGCCACACTGCGTTGGAGACGGTTCTTACAATCCTCATAGCAGTGCTGGAACTCGGATACTGGAATAGATTTCAGTTGGTCGGTTACGGGCGTTTGAATGTTTTCGAGTGTCCCAAAATGACGTCCCTTGAGGTGATTTTTCAATATTGGGAAGAGAAAAAAGTCATAAAAACTCAAGTTAGGCGAATAAAGAGGCTGAGAAACCACAGGAATGTTTTTACTGGCCAAAACCTCGTTTATTGAAATTGCTGTTTGACTAGGCGCATTGTCTCATGTAGAAGAAATAAAAATAGATAAAAAAAAAGATATGCAGAACCCAGACTCAAAATTCCTGTTGACCAGTGTAATTTATTCAACAAAGATCTGTATTGTTTTTAAGCTATATATAAATAACGTGGTTTTACGTACATCCTACATTTATATAAAATTAATTGACCATAAAAGTATGCATTTATATCTGACAATTAAATTAAAATAAAAACCCCGCCTTGAATTAAAACGGAAGTGCTAGTAAAACTCAGAAACAGAAGCCAGAAGGCTGCTTACATACCATAAGTCCCACCGCGTACACAAGAAACTAACTGTATCAAATCCCTAGTGTAGCAAGCAGAGAAATACTCTCCTAAACCACATCATAAACAAGTACCGCAGTAGAAAGAGATAGAGATAGTAAGAAACGTCTTTATAAACCCTTAACAAGAAACTGGCAACTGCATTTAAAGTGAACAAGTGACTGGATATTAGCATAACTTGTGTCTGCTTGTGTCACTAGTAATTAGAATGTTTGTTGACGCCAGGATAAACGATATTGGTTAACTGTAAATTGTATTAATGTTTTTGTACCCTTGTACCTCATGATAACACTCCGTGGTAAAGGAACTTTTGTTTACTACGGATGAGAAAATAAATAAATAACCTTAATTCGAATACCAACAAAAACAATCTAATTGCTATTGGATAAAAGCAGAAAAATTATAGAAGTGATACTAGGCAGAATTGGAACAGAATTATAAATACTGAGAGAATGGGAAAACCCTAGCAAATTGGAAGGAAGTAGCTTGGTTTAGCAAAACAATCTGACAGCAGAACAATAATATCTATCATAGCAAAAAAGCCCGAAGAATTGAAAGATATGATTTTAAGATTTGAAAGATATTTAGAGCAGAACAAAATGTTACTAAACACAGGATAATCTAAAATCATTGAATTCAGTAAGGATGGCGGAAGAGAGAAGATAGAACACTGGAAGTGGAAAGACCAAGATATGAAACAGGTTCAAGAAATCTGGAAGGTTACATCTTCCAGAAAAGTAACGGAAACAGCGCCCACATAAGAGAGAGGATCACGAAATCCAGCATATTAGGCCAGGTATGGAGTATGGTGGACAGAAAATTCGGAATGGACTTCCAAAAATGAATGTTCCTATTCGACTCGCTAATAAGAAGTATACTATTATACGTAGCCGAGATATAGGGATGGAAACAACACGCAAAGCTGGAGAAAATCCAAGAAACCTTCATTAGATGGACACCGGAATTGGACAAAAGAACAACGAGCTATATAATACTTGAAGAAACGAAAAGAGATAAATTAAGGATAAAAACCGGAAGAACGGCGGTGAAATTCGATAAGAAGATCAGAAGAAGCAGCAACGCATTAATACAAGAATGTCGAAAAGAAAAAGAATAAAACTATAGAACCAGCTGGGGAGAAGACAGAAGAAAATATTTTGAAAGAATAGGATATAGTATACAGGAGGTAAGAAGAAGACAAGAAGAAGGAGAATAATTAGAATATACAATGGAGGAACGGGACAGACACGTACAGAGAAAGAAGCAACAAAATAGAATAGAAATATTGCGGTACAACCAGGGATACAAACTCATACAAGTTCCCACAATGCCACTATACCTCGCGAAGCCAAAAGGGAAGAATCAAAAGATCATCGCTAGATTCCAGTGCGGAAACGAAGAAAGGGCTAACTGCTTCTAGAAACCAGAATGCCAAAGAACTTGCGGACACGCTACAGAGACAATCCAACACCTATTGTCCTGTAGCGGAGTAGGAGAAAAACTTTGTTTAATGCGCAGAGTGCTGGATGAGGCAGACAGTGGGTACCTATGGATGAAGGAGGTCCTCGAAAGATGAAAACATTATGGTTTCTTAAAATAAAATCACAGCAACAGATATAGAATACTGGATGACAATGTTGTAGGGTCACAAGAATGAAGAGGATCAGAAATGAAGAAATTAAAAGAAGGATGAATGCAAAAAAAAAAAATATTGTAACATACATAGAAAAAAAGAGACTCATCCAATATGGCCATGTTAGAAGAGCAAATGAAGGAAGATAGATAAATAGAGTGACAGTCTGCAGCCCAATAGAACGAAAAAAGAGAGGTAGACTATAAAGATCGTGACGGGATGAAGTAGATGAAGCCATGGAGAAGAGGGACCTGAAGAATAGAGAATGGGAAGATACAAATAATTGGCGAATATGGTTGAGAGTGGAAAAACGGCGTTAGCCGTAGAAAACCTTGATATACGAGGTGTGAAAATTAAGAAACCGGATTGATTTAATATATATATATATATATATATATATATATATTCGAATAGAATTACAATTTCATATTGTCTCTCTCAAAATAACTTCTTTGGGAAGCCTTACAGCGCTGGAGACGGTTCTTCCAATCCTCATAGCAGTTCTGGAACTCGAATACTGTAATAGCTTTCAGAAGGTCGGTTACGGATGTTTGAATATTTTCGAGTGTCCCAAAATGACGTCCCTTGAGGTGATTAATCAATCTTGGGAAATGGTAAAAGTCACAAGGACTAAATTCTGTTGAATAAGGAGGCTGAGGAGCCACAGGAATGCTTTTACAGGCCAGAAACTCGTTTATTGAAATTGCACTGTGACAAAACGCATTGTCATCCCCAATTAATTGGTCAAAATCTGATGAACGGTGGTGTGAGTCAAATTCAACTCTTCCCCGATCATTCTGATTGACAATCGACGATCTGAACGCACAAGATCCCGGATTCTGTTGGACACGATGTTAGGATTATTATAAGGAGATGATATAAATCATATAAATTTTATTTCATTTCCTGGATTTTAATTTATATGTTATAAAAAATATAACCTAATATTTAATGTTTCTGTTAATTTCCAAACCTTTTACTGTGGTTTGCAAATTCCATTTAAAATGATGGAAGTTAAATTATATAAACGCTCTAAAACTCATTTATTTGCTCTCCGGTTTTCAAAACAATTATTTAAAAATGTTTTTGCGGATTCATAAGTACCATCTGCTCTCAATTGCTCGCAATATCTACACGTGCTTTCCTGGATATTTTTGGATTATCATCCTGAAGCAATTTTTATTTCTGACAATTACAAAAATGTAGTGTTGAAACGTTAAACATGGTTAGTATTACTCTTTATTTATTTATTTAGTGAAGATTAAACAAATTTTAGTTCATGTGGATTTAGTTAAAACATTATTAAAAGAAATTATTTTATGTTTCACGGGTTTGTTTATTTCACTGAGAGCTTTCGGTGTGTAAATAAAGTAACCAGACTGGGACGCGGGACTTAAAGGGGAGAAAGGTGAACATGTGATACGCCTTCAGTACGAGTTTGAACTCGCTAGAATAATTTTGTTGTCCACAGCGATTTTTTTTTCGTGGATCTAAAAATGAGTGACATTCATTTTGAGCAACGGTGTGTTATCAGAATTGCTTCAGACTTGGGCACAGTGTAACGGAAAGTTATGCAAAACTTCAGCAGGCCTACGGAGAGAGTGTTTTATCAAGGACCCAGGTTTTTTGGTGGTTGAAGGCATTTTCAGAAGAAACAGGATTGATTGAAGATGAATCACGCAGCGGAAGGCCTTCATTTTTGTTTAAATTGCTCTTCATCACCGGTTTATTGAAATTGCTCTGCAATAAAGCTCATTGGCAAAATCTGATGAACTGCAGTGTAACTCAAATTAAACTCTTCCCCGATCATTCTGACCGTTAACCTACCATCTGAACGCACAAGATCCAGGATTCTGCGAACATTTTTAAGAATCAATGAAAATGTCGACAGAATCTGGGATCTTGTGCGTTCAGATCGTTGGTTGACTGTCAGAATGATCGGGGAAGAGTTGAATTTTACTCACACTAATGTTCATCAGATTTTGACAATGCGCCTTGTTACAGAGCAATTTCAATAAACAAGTTTTTGGTCAGTTAAAACATTCCTGTTGCTCCTCAGCATCCATATTCGCTGGACTTGATTCCTTGTGACTCGAAAACATTCAAACGTCTGTCATCGACCAGCTGAAAGCTATTCCAGTATCCGAGTTCCAGCACTGCTATGAGGATTGTAAAAACCGTCTACAGCGCTGTGTGGCTTCCCAAGGAAGTTATTTTGAGGGAGACAATATTGAATTATAATTCTATTCGAATAAAAAAAAAGGTTATTGCAATCTTGGGAAGAGGAAAAAGTCACAAGGGCTCAAGTCAGGCGATTAAGAGGCTGAGGAGCCCAGGAATGTTTTTACTGACCAAAAACTCGTTTATTGAAATTGGTGTGTGATAAGGCGCATTGTCAAAATCTGATGAACGGTAGTGTGAGTCAAATTCAACTCTTCCCCGATCATTCTGACTGTCAACCGACGATCTGAACGCACAAGATCCCGGATTCTGTCGATATTTTTATCGATTCTTGAAGATGAAGGCCTTCTGCTGTGTGGATGAAAATGTCTACAGAATCCGCTGCGTGATTCATCTTCAATCAACTCTCTTCTTTCTGAAAATGCCTTAAACCACCCAAAAACCTGGGTCCTTGACAAAAAACTCTCTCCGTAGGCCTGCTGAAGTTTTGCAAAAGTTTCCGTTGCACTGTGCCTAAGTTTGAAGCAAAACCTGATAGCACATCGTTGCTCTAAATGAATGTCTCTCATTTTTGGAACGCACTAGAAAAAACTGTTTCACGAAATAAATCGCTACGGACAACAAAATTACTCTAGCAAATTCAAACTCGTACTGAAGGCGTAGAACATGTTCACCTGCCGTCCCTCCAAATCTCGCGTCCCAAATGTTGCCAGATCCGTTACTTAATTTACACACCTCGTATATATTTGATTTGTCTCTAAAATTTAGTTGTAAATTTGTGGTTCTAAATGTCACAAAAATTTCGCTAGATTTTAATTATGTTCTCGATAAATCATTTAACTACTGATTGGTCAGTTTTGTAAAGAGTTAAATGTTTAATTTAAAACTCGTCAAAAGTAAAACGAACAAACATTCGATTGGGATATGTTGGGTTGAAATCGCTGTTTTGTAAACTGAATTTTGCTGAACGTACGAATCTACCGATACCGTGTGACTAGTTCAGAACTACGTGTTTCGAATGCGTACATTCGCCGTAGGAGATGAGGAAAAACGCGATAAATTCATTGTTTCGTTTAATTGATTTTAGAAATGTGACCGGACTAGATTTTTGCTCAGTTAAAATAAATTATTTTTATAGGTTCATCGGGCTAACTCAATTAAACACTTAACTCAAAGTTTTTTCAGAGAAATATCATATTTTTAACTAACCGTTTGTTTGTAATCATCCCTTTCTTGCAGCTGACTTTAAGTTAGATTGCAAGGTATTCATTTCAATTGGTCCATTATTGTTATCCCGAGAAATGTAAGAATTACAAGGTTGGTTAATTTAAACAACAATTGTCATTTTAATAAGAATATCAGTGAGTGAAGTAGTGGCTGCTACTACTTAAGAGTTGTAGAGCTGTACCTCCAAAATTAAATGATGTAAATTTTGAGAAAACATAAATTATGAAATTTATTTTTTTGTGGATATTGTCTTATAATTGTCTGATACATATAGAAGCCAAATATGAGACCGATAAAATAAAAACAGATATAGCCTTAAATTCTATTAATATAAATAAGATTGTTGCTAAAAATATTATTGCTATAGTCGGATTGCTGATAAGTGACTGTTACATGTATGTATCCAGTAGTGCATTCATATAATAATCTAGTTACAATTTTTCAGCGATTTTAAAAATGTTTTTTGTTATTTGTCTTAGCTGTCAGTGTCTGGTAATAATAGACCGGGAGCTCATGACAGTTTTTGGTCTCCGATTTCATACAGCATGCCTTTTGTTCTCCTACAATATATTTACTCCTACAGAATATTTACCCTGTGACAACAAAAAAGGGATGGTACTAAACCCCTGCACGCTTTCCGGTCATAGGGCAAATTGTATTTCCACTTAAACAAAAAATTTTTGTGCTTTTCTCTGATTTAATATTGCTTGCCCTTTTGTCAAAAGAAAGTTATAACAAATTTAAAGTCTTTTAAATATATGCATGCGATTCGGAGGGTCCCAAAGGGCTCAAACGGTCATGTGATCTTGTAATAAAAAAATATGATTTTCCGCGTTTTCATACAGCATGCCTATATATATATAGATATCTAACAGCACACATCTCGCTAAATTACGATAATTGTTACACATTTAGGTTTTGACATCTTTTTAAACGACGCATACATTCCAGGTCTATAAGTTTTAAAATTCATTTTTTTGACCCACCCTTTTTCAAAAGATCCTCTTGTGAACAATGCCCATGATCTTTATTGTTTCGCACAGCCCAACACTCCTTTTGCTCCTTTACCTTCAACCATCACGAGAAATTCTCAATTTAAAAGATAACGTAAAACCATACTTTGAATGCAGCTTAATTGAATTTATAAAGAAAATGTAAGTATCTACTTGAATTAAATATAAAAATCTCCGTTATTTTGCTGCGACGAATTATGCATTCATTAAATAATAATGAAGAAAATTGTTGCAGAAACGAGAATTTGTTTGACAATTTCAACTACTCCGCTTAAAATAACGATGTGAAAAATAACTATAAATAATAAAGTACATTTTATATTGAAAAGAACTAGTACTTTCATTTCAAAATGCAGTTAAAAATTATTTTGTTTAAACTAATTCCATACAATTTTGTCACAAAATCGTATTCTACCTTTTGTCTGGTTGTTGTTTAAGGGTTATAGAAAATAAAAACACCTATAAAATCCTCAAAAGTAATAACCGTAAAGTTATAGAAAGTTTACAAAGGGCATGCATACACAAGCTAAGGCCCTAACTCATACAACAGACACCTGAGTGAACATTGCAACTGTTACTAACTTCCACTTCGTGAAACAAGAACATGACACATTGAATATATTCAAGAGGATATATCAATCCAATTGTACAATACGCAGATTTTTGTATCAGTTTGATTTTATCAACTTAAGCGAATTGGAAACTGAACAATAGAGACATAAAGAGATGAAAATTAAAACTTATCGAGCCCCGTCTCAGTGAAGCTGGCTATCAAAAATAGTGTTTTCAAAGAAAAAAATTATATTAGAAGATAAATTTTTCTTTCTCTCTCTTATTTTCTTTCTTTCTTATTTTTCGATCGATTGCCTTACAGGGAGATTTGGTGGTGTCATAGTAGTGTCACAATAGTTTTCGTTTTCGGAGCTTACGCTTCTCGATATTTGACTAAATGTTGTAGTATGTGGTATACTCATAGCTTGGCTACGTCAATAGCCCGGTTCGAACTCAAGATTAGTCTGTCGAAAACAGAAATCATGGCCAGACCAACTAATGGAAACGCAATACCAGATTACTTTGTTAGCGATGAAGTATTGACGAAGACCTTCAAATATTTAAGGAGTATACTTTGTAACGATGGTAATCTGGATACGGAGATAACTAATAGAATATCTGCTGCAGCTAGAGCTTATGGCATGCTACCGAAACGAGTTTGGTTAAACCACGACCTGAGGTTACAAACTAAACTGGGCGTGTGTAAGTCTATCATAATGCCTACACTGCTATATGCATCTGAAACTCCATACCGACGGCATATTCGTCAGCTGGAAAAATTTCACCATAGATACCTACGCACTATTTTGCGAATCAACTGGCAAGATCATATAGACAATGTACGAGCATTAAATGAAACTCAGGCGTACAGTATAGAATCACTCCTACTCAGAAATCAACTACGATGGACTGGTCACGTTGTACGTATGTCCGATGACAAACAACTGTTGTATTGTGAGCTGCAAGAAGGTCAACGGAATATTGGTGCTCCCCGAAAGCGGTATAAGGATGTTCTCAACAGCCTAAAAGCTACAAAATTACTGAATAACAACTAGGAAACTTTAGCAACTAACCACAACTGCTGGAGGAAATCAATTCAAGATGCAATTGCTGTATACGAACAAAGTCGGTAGCAAACTGTGAGAGCTAAAGCAGCTGCAAAGAAGAATAGGATATCAACGGGAGGAGCCTTTCAGTGCGATGTATGTGGAGAAAGTTTTCTGGCTAGAATCGGCCTTATAAGCCATCTCCGTGCCCATGAACGTAGAAGACGCACTACTCTCTAAAACATCTTATATATGTATATACACATATACATATATGTGTATGTGTGAATATGTATATATTTGTTTTTATATTATTATTATATATTTTTTTTGTGACTCCCTTCGTCGGATACGATGTTGGGACCACTATTATTACTTATAGCTTCATTTGGTCGACCCAAGATTTGGGATATCTGCCTCGATCGACGTCTATATTCTATCCCTTGCTTGATTTACCCAGTGTTGTAATGTATCTAGGTACATTTTAAAATATGTATCTGTATCTGTATCTAGATATTTAAATCAGTATCTAAGTATCTGTATTTCAGGTACTTTTTTCAGATACTTTCCTATTTTGTCCTTTTCAAGGTCTTTTTACAAAATATGTGCTTACGATTTTTCAAGTTGGTAATACATTTAGCATCATTCAGATATTTGAATTTTAAGTTTAAATTAACCAATCAGCGACCAGTAAACTCTGTCTTGCTTTGTGGGAGTAAAAACATGCTTCACTCTGAATCTAAACATGAGTGTGATATGACGTAGTTTTGCAATACATAAATAAAAGGACGTTTTCCAAAATTTAATTAATTATATATAGAACTTGTATTTTATCATAATTCTCAAACTTATAATTTATTTATTTATTTAATTTATTTTAATCTATAAAATTTTAATAAAGTGTAATTGTAAGTCCAACTCTGAATAAATTTAAAAAAATAATAAATAAAAAAAATTAAATAATTTTATTAACAATGGTTAAGTAAAACAACCATTAAGTAATTATCTAATCTAAGAATAAGAATTAATTTTATAAATGTGAATTAAATAAAGAAAAATATAATAAATAAAATTGTTGTTTTATTTTTGTCATCCTAAATACTCATTTAATAATCAGTAATTTATTAGCGAACAAAAAATGTTCGAGATATCTGCTGAAATTGGAATAAAAAAGTGATTTTTTAAAGATTACATAGGTATATAGTTACTTAATATTTCTGACACACAGCTTCAAAGGCTATTTGTGTTAATTTTAAGAGTAATTATAGTGCATAACTTATTTTTTATTGTGAACAAATATATTCCTCTAGTTATATCTTTTTTTTGTGGTGTTTTCATTTTTCCGAAAGTATCTTAAAAGTATCTTGAAGTATACATTGTAAAAAAAATGTATCTGTATCTAGATACTTTTTAAAATTTGTATCTGTATCTGCATCTAGATACATTTTTCCTCAAGTATCTGTATCTGTATCTAGATATATTTTCAAATGTATCTTTTACAACACTGGATTTACCTTTCCATGATGTCTTCTCTTCTGGATATATGATAACTTTTGATTTAAAATATCGGAAAATATTTTTCTGAAATAATTTTAACAAAGTTACTTGTTATTAAAAACCATTTATCCTAAATTATATTTACTTTATTTTACCATAAATTCACAATTTTCATGATTTAAATATGGGCCAAATTCACCGATACGGGGCTCATAGGTCAGATGAGTATTGACAATGATATATAAAAAAGTTTATCAATACGAATATCGTGGAGACCTCGCTGCACAAATATTCCTGTTTTGGAAGAACTTAACACAAAAAAATCGACAAGCAATAACCCAACGCTTAGATGTGATGTCAATGAATGGCCTGTTTAGCAGTAGATGTGAGTGGTGGAAGACTACGCCTAGGCTCTTCAATTTCCTGATGGGTAAACTGGAGAACTGGACAGGAAGGTGGATAGTTTGGTGACAGGTAGATGGACAGGTAGTTCGTACAGGTAGATCAACAAGTATCTAGACAAGTCGGTAAATAGGTTTTTGCTAAATATATTCTTTAAATTTTAATTTATAAAATGCATATTTAATTTATACCATTTTTCAAAAAAGTATATAACCAAATAAAATAAAAACATTTCATATTTTATTAACAGCTTGCCATTATAAAACCTATTTATAACATGAATTTTCCAGTAAATGTGAAATTTCTATTTAAACATTTTCATTTGTAGGCGTACAAAGCCTAATTTGTGAACGTGACATTTTAAAACCCTGGTCGTTAAACTAACAGTAATAATGTAGGTAACATGGTCAACTATAGGGTTGGATGTAGAATACGCAAAAAATTTGATTTATAGAACGAGTTAGTTGGACAAAAAAGAACTTACTAATCTTGTTATCATTTATTTGTAGCAGATTACATGAATATGTTCACCTCGGTAGAACAGATGTAATGGCCTTGTTTGACGTGCAAAAGATATAGGTAAATTAATGACAAATCAACACCGTATTATATAGAAAAGAAAATATTTTAAGAAATATTTTTTTGTCGAACAATCTCTATGAAAGGAAAGAGGACAATAATATAACAACAATAATAAGTGGCCTGAGAGCATGGTAAAAGAGAAATCCAAATCTTTCTCTAGGCTGTAGATTTTCTCCCGATTTGTAGGATTCAGAATAGAGTACTACTATGCTTGGTAAGATCTGCTTCAACAATCGGAGATCTTCGACAGTAGAAAACCATATCTAGACACAGCGCAAGAAACCAGATATTTACGTGTGACATATCACAGATCTTTTTCTTATTGTTGTTCAGACATTAATCATCTTCTTACCTTTTCCTTTCCAACTTATTATTAAAAAAATTGTGCCAGCTAGCTTTAATTTCTTGTTGATGTCTTCTTACCTTCACTTCAAAGGATGAACTAGACTCCTTTTTCCACTTTTTTATTTTCAGCAGGGACTTAAAGCTGAATTTATTTAGGTTTAGATTCGGATTCACGTTCAATGTGGTAATTTCGGTTCGGTTTCAGGTTCAGGTTCAACAACAGATTTTTTTTTAGGTTCAAGAAGCTAAATTTTTTCAGATTCGGGTTCGGGTTCAATAAAAATTTTAAATAAAATTATAAGTATACTCTATTTCACTTTGTAATACATAACTAAGAGGGAAACTTCATTTTTTATGTTGCATATATATATATATATATATATATATATATAAATATATCATCTTAGGGTGGTAATTCTGAAATGACACCTTTCAAAATATTTGACTACTAATTGACATTAACGACAATCTTTCATGTGTAATTTTTTAATTAATATAACCTAGGAAAAATCAGAGCCATATTTACAATTTGACATTCTTCCTAAAGTCCATTTACAACAATCACCAAAGTCACTAGATTTCGTAACGTATTTCAAAATAAAACATACTATAAGCTGTTCACTTTTGTAAAGACAAACCAGATATAGTTATTTTGGTTACTTTTATAGTTTAATACGGAATTTAAATGTCAATTAAAATATTCCTTAAACTGTAAAACCGACTTAAGATTTATTGGTTCTGATAATTATTAAGAAAGTGACATTTTTTATAATTTTTTAATACCAACCTGACATACTGTTTAAAAGGTTTTAAAAATTTCCTCTTAGTTTGTTCTTACAAAAGTGAACAGCTTATATGAAATAATAATTTTAAAATGTAAAGTATACAATAATGACCATAATAAATAATAAGTCAACAATAATTTCCTGAACCTGTTAAAAATACATGGTTACCAGTTAATCATAAAAGGTTCGGATTCAGGTTTTGGTTCACTTACCTTGAAATATAATGGTTCGGTTCAAGTTCAAGTTCACAAAAAATATAAGTTTTTTCGGGTTTTCGGTTCGGGTTCGGGTTCAGCTTCAGATCCCTGATTTTCAGAGACTAAATAAGCGTTCGACCATCTTTTATCCGTCTTTACATCGACGTGGCTAGTCCAACTTCATTTAAGTTTAGCTGAATTATTTTTAACATTGGTCCTATCTTCACCTTTTTGCGTCACATTTATCCTTAATTCTAGCATTCTCCTATCAATTGCACAGATCTGATACACTGCGATTTTGTTATTGGCCTTTGGTTTAGTTAAAAAATCTGCCGCTCGAGATCAGGAAACTTAACAACCTATAGTTGGTGCAGCTTCCCTGAAATTTGGTACTAAATTCAGCCCTTTGCCTTATTTTTATAATCATACGCTTCAACAGTAACATTAATACGTAGATGATGGCATTGAGATCAATATACTGCGGTCTTGGCGTCCTCCATTTATAAAAGACAAAACTCTACAAGAAAACTGCTTCAACCTTGGAGTTTTGGTGGGAAGAAAAGGCGCCACTCGAGTTCTCAGCTTACCGTGTATATTTGACAAGTCACCAGGCTTCTACTTCGGAAAATTTGGTCCGGCTTTAATAGAATTAGGACAGGTCAGGGTAAGTGTGTGGAATTGCCCCACAAATGGGGCAGAGCATCATCTCTACAGTGCGATTATGGCGCCGACAGGTAATCAATCCACTACATTGGGGAAGAATGCCCTTTGAGGGCCTACGCTGGTCAAACTACTGACCTCCTGAGTGCGACTGAGAGTGCAGTTGAATATATATTTAACCTAGATACATGTCTGTAATTTATAATTGACTGATAGTTGATCTTCTTGTTACTTTATTATTTTCTATTATATTTATTGTGATTTACTATCTATCGTTTATACAGAATATTGAGTCCTTAACTCAAACCAGTTTTTGTGACCTATTCAACATTTTAATTTTAATATAACTTTTAATCTAAAGATTTGAATCAATATATGCAAATAAAAATTAGCATACTATATTCTATTCCACGTTATTAGACTCGATACCCCGTACCATGAAATTGCTTTATATTTCGATTCCATGTTTTGTGGTCGAATATTTGTTTTCGTTAAATAAAAGAAAATCGATTTTCATCAATTGTGTTTGCATAAGGGTATAACGAGCCAGTTGATTTAAACTTGATTTTTCATTTATTTTTTCATTGATGAAAATTGAAAATTCTCGTTATTTTATAGAGCTATTTCAGTGCATCTATCGCAAGTCATCTTGATAGATTTATGATAGATATATGTATCCACAGTTTTATGTTTGACTTATGTCATCATGATTGACTTATAAATAATTAATCTTTCATCCAAGATCTTAAAGGCGTTGATCTTTTTCATCCAAAGGTATTCTTGCGTTGTTAAGTTTCTAAATTTCTTCTAAATTTCTTGGTAATCACGTTGATCCTTACCTTCGTTGGGATCAGCACGTGAAGGCACTTCGTCGTAAACTATGATCGACTGTGTATCTAATAACGAATTTGAAGCATAAAGTCAGCATAGATGTTATATTAAAAGCCTATTTCTCCTTCTTTCAGTCCCACCTAACCTATGGGTTAATAATCTAGGGACATTCACCTGTAGCCAATAGAATTTTTAGCTTACAACGTAAAGTTATAAGAATAATTGTCAGTGCTCCTTTTAGAGCGGATTGTCGAGATCTTTTTGTGAAGCTCGAGATCTAATGTCATTGCCTTCACTATTTATTTATTTGTGTCTATTGTTTATACGCAAACACCTACACAATTATATCACTTTTAGTGAAACGCACGAGCACAACACTCTTTTTAAAAATAACATCCGTAAATTTTTGCGTTTAAATAAATCCAGGAATTGTTCAAATTATTTTGCTGTGTCGTATTAAAAAAAACTAGTTAAAATTAGCAAGAAGTAACAAGTGTGTTTTGTCTAAATATTTATTACTGTCTGAAGGAAATCCATTTATCAAGCAACAGACGTAAAGAAACAATTATAAATTTATAAGTTTGCAGATTATGTGAAGTGTCCAGAAGTTCTCAAACTATGTTTATAGCACTAGAAACTTTTCTAGTTCTTTATTTATCGCTGTCTCGACATACTTTAGTTCTTCCTCTATAAACCTGTTGTCTAGCATTTATTTTCTTGATCTACTTTCTACTTTAAGTATTTATCATGCCAACACCATCTTTCAATTATTATGTGTATTAATTTATAGTACTATTGATTTGTATAGGTCTAGATTTACCAATATCCTTATTATTCTATCAATCATCATATCAAGGATCCTTCTACTTAGTACTGAGAGTGGTAACGTGATCATATGTGTATGAGACCTATAGTTTAACGTTGGTTTCGAACCACTTAAAAACTGTTAAAAATCAACACTGGAAAAATGTTTTCCAGTGCGGTGACATTTTGTTATAACGTATAACGCATTAAATTTAGGGCTCTGAACGGTTGCTCGAGTTACCATACGAGAGTTACCTTTTATGATTTTACAAACGACCACTAGATGACAATATTGAAATATGTCATTACTATATTTATAATAATTGACATTTGTTATTGTGCAATAAGTGCCAGCTTATAAATTGACCGAGTAGATTGTTGACAGTGAGCGTTAAAAAAAACGTTTGTGAAAAAATGGATATTACTCGTGAAGGTTTTCGTTGGATGATTTTTTACGATTTTAGTAAAGGCCTAACTCAACAGCAATGCACATATTCGCTTCGTTCAACTTTGGTAATGACGCACCATCGGAAAAGACTGTTTACTGCAGAATTTTGTCGTGGTAGTGCGTCCGTCAGTGATGAATCTTGTGAAGGTCGACCAAAATTCGTTGTGATTCAAAAAAACATCGATGCTGTGCACAAAATGATTGAAGAAGATCGTCATGTGACTTACCGTGAGATAGAGACATCCTTTGACATATCGCAGACTGCAATTCGATTTTGCATGAACACTTAGTTGTGAAAAAGATCTGTTTCCGATGGCTTTCGCATAATTTGACCGAAGTTCAAAAAAAGGCTCGTGTTGATTGGTGTAAGGGAATGCTAAAAAATTCTGTACAAAATCCGTATACATCGTTACAGGTGAAGAAACTTGGATTTATTCATATGAATCTGAAACTAAGCAACAATCCACTGTTTGGGTCTTCCAAGATGAACCAAAACCCACAAAGGTTGTTCGTTCACGAAGCACTTCCAAGAAAATTATTTTTTCTTGGATTGTATTGGGCATGTCGTAACCATTCCTTTAGAGGATCGGCAGTTAATGCTGAATGGTATACAACAATTTGTTTGCCAGAAGTCATCAAGAAAAACAACCAAAAACATCGCATCATTCTTCATCATGACAATGCAAGCTTCCCACACAGCACGTCAAACAATTGATTATATGAAAGAGAAAAACATCGAATTAATGTCTCATTGCCCGATTCACCTGATTTAACCCCTAACAACTTTTTTTTGTTCCCCAATGTCAAACAAGAAGTACGTGGACAGCGAATTTTACATCTCAAGAAGCTGTTGAATCCTTCGAAAAAAATGTTTTTGAGATACCAACTTCAGAGTGGAAAAAATGTTTCGAGAATTGGTTTGAACGCAGGCAAAAGTGTATAAATCTCAAAGGTGAATAATTTAAAAAGCAATAAAACAGTTTGTTCAAAAAAAAAAATCTCTCTTATTTTTTGTAAAACTTAAAAAGTAGCCCTCGTTTGACAAACTTGTTAGTGATAATCAACAGCGTACAAGTTTAGTCGTCTAATAGTACAGGAAATGAAGCATTTTGGCTCGTAATTTTTTCGTCCAGCATGGAATTACGTGAAATTTTCACAGAAGGTAGGGAATAGCCCAAGGATCATTTTTTACATCATGCCGGTGTACGCTAAAACCTTGGGGGTGGTTGCCACCCCATCTCGGGGTGGAAATTTTTTACTACATTTTAACTATAGGAATCGATGGGAAAAGTAATTCTAAGAAAAAAATATTCTTTATGTTTTCTTCGTAAAACTAATATTTTTTGAGTTATTCGCGGTTGAAAGTAACAGTTTTTCGACGAAAAAATCGATGTTTTTAAAAAGTTTTTTGCGAATAACTCGAAAAATATGCATTTTATCAAAAAAACTGGAGAAAGCTAAATTGTAGCTTTTAAAAAAACAAACAAAATCCTTTTTTTATTATTTTTCTACGACCAATACGAACCGAGATACGGCATGTTAATGGTTAACTTTTTTTCGCCAAATGCATAATTTGAGAGATTCAAAGTCAAATAACAGGAAAAATTTGCATTTTTCGAGGAAAACTCATTGAATCTTTTTTAAAGTATTTGATTAGACCTATCAAACAAAAAAAAAAGTCTCTAGCATAAAAATTAAGTGACTTATGATCAAAATAAGGTCGGTACCTACTTTTTTCTACGAAAAAATCAGTGAAAACAATCCCCTATTTACCCCCATAATTAAAATTGATCCTCACCCTTCTGTGGTTCTCTTCATATATGTATTTTCAGTACACCCAAGAAGTTTGACCAATTTAAAATGCCTAATTTTAGAAAAATTGGAGTTTAAAGAAAAAACGATTTTTTGCGATTTCGTATTTTTCACCCTTTTCTTCAAAATATCTCCGAAATTACTGGAGATACGAAAAAAATGATAGAGCACTAAATTGTAGCTGTTTTAATGACTTAAATTTCTCTGTGCATATATTTTCTGTACAGTGAATATTTGGCGAGATATAGCCGTTTAAAACCTCTATTTACAAGCGAACACCACCTTATTCGAGCCCTTCAAACTCACCCCATTTAAAAACTAAGGGATCTTAAGGAATTTAATTTACATAGTCTTATAGCTATTAAAAAGCCCTACAAATTCGTTTTTGAAAAAACTGTCTATCACTAAAAATGAAGGAGCTATGTTTAAAAAACCAATAAAATTTTTTTCGAAACATTCGAATAGCACGGTTCGGAGCGATTTTTTTTATATCAAGCTCTAACAAGGGTGGGTTTTTAAGGGTTGAAACATTAGAAATTGTATTCCAAAGCATGAAATAATCATTATTCAACTAATCCAAACCAAATTTTACCCATCTTAAGGTTTACAACGTTATTTTATAATTTTTGACAATTAGGGGTAGTTTTCACCCTTAAAAAATAAACAGTGCCCATGAGCATGATATAAAATTTGAAGTAGAGGTTGAGACGAACCTAATTTCAAATTTTGGTGCAAATCGATGCAAGATGAAATCATTTTTTAATCCAACAAGGGTTGATTTTTAAGGGTTGAAACATTATGAAATTGTATTCTAAAGCATAAAACAATCCATATGTAGCTAATCCAAACCAAATTTTACCCATAATAAGGTTTAAAATGTTATTTTATAATTTTTTACAATTAGGGGTAGTTTTCACCCTTAAAAAACAAAAAGCGTACAACGGCACAATGTAGAAAATGAACTAGAGGGTGAAATGAGCCTAAATCCAAATTTTTATCCAAATCGATGCTGGACGAAAAAATTGCGAGGTTTTGTCATTTTTTGAGCTTAATTTCCTGTACTATAATTTTAGAGCTCTAAACGCAGCTTAAGGTTTTAATTTTAATTGTCTATGTGTACGACACAACATTAGTTGCACAATTTTATAGAATACAGCATAAAATAAACTTTTAATATTTATATTTTCACCTCCTCATAAGCACTTGTGAAACTTTGTTCAAACTTAATCTCTAACATTTCTTCAAAACTTTTATAATTAACAATTTGAGACAATTAGTGAGTCATTTATACTTGTCAGCTCCACCACACGTTTGTAAGATTCATTTTCCCAACAACAGCAATAATAATTATAATAAACGTTAATTGCAGCACGCCACGAGACAAATATGACCCAGTCGACGCTTAGAGGTGATTTAAAATACAGTCTCTCAGGTAGAGAGAGGAGATATGCGGGGTATAGTGTTCCTAGCATTGTAATTGTCGGTTTGCAGCATGTGTTTGTGGTTTGAGGTCCTGTACAGGATTACTGATGTCCTGGAATCCACTCACAGATTGGCTGTTACCCCAGCTGACCTAGTTCATCAGTCAAGAACGTCTCATTCCATTTCTCATATCAGGAAAAATTTAATGAAACAATGGTACTGGAAAATGCCACGGAGATGACAGTGACCTTGCAGAGCAACAATATTGCAATATGAGCAGCTCTTGCTGCTATGAAGAGCTGTTTGTTTAAAATCTCTTTATCAACGTCAGGTGTATGACAATTTTTTTTTTGCCAATTTTCGCTTTATCGTCATCTATATCTATATAATCAAAATTGGAGGTTATAATAATAATAATATAATTTATTGACTATGTTCTTCTTCTTCTTTCTCAGCCTGTATTCATCCACTGCTGGATAAAGGCTCTGGTGCCGTATATATACACACTCAATTAACATTATTTTCATGATTTTTTTGTAGGGACATCTTTCTTAGATAATAATAAATTATATTAGGTACGGAAATTGTTAGTTTTCTTCACAGTTTTAATTATTTTTCACTTTTTAACTTGCAATTTTAGGTTATATTTGTCCATATATCAACGTAAATTTGACGCTTACCACAGCGCTAGGTTCAGCTAGTTTGCAGAATGCGAGCGGAGCGAAGCGAGCTACCTACCTACCTTTTAGTTTAATGACTAAACACTATCTTCTAGTTTAATGACAAAACACTGTCTTAGGTTAGGTTAGGTTAGTTAGAGTTTTGGTTAGAAGAAGCCGAGCGAAGCGAGCTACCTACTTTCTAGATTAATGACAAATACACTATTTTAGGTTAGGGTAGGTAACAATGCATTTTACAAAACTTTTACCTTTGCAACTCAAGAAAATCACGATAAACCGCAATTTTTTTTTTTTTTCTGAAAAATACTACTTGAATGACCTACTTTCAGACACCGTTTGAAAAATTTGAAAATTCGTGTGTATATATACGACACCGGACCCGGCCTCCCTCGTCTTATTCCATGCATCTTTATCTTGAGCTGTTCTATAGCACCGGTTCCCGACGATGCTCCTTATGTCGTCCAGCCAGCGTTTTTGAGGTCTTCCAACACTTCTTTTGTTTTGCGGGCACAATGGACTATTTTATTTACCCACTTAGTCGAGTCCTGTCTTGCTACGTGTCCTGCCCAGCTCCATTTGAGGTTCGTAATGCGGTTTATTACGTCTGTAATTTTGCTGCATCTCCAAATTTCAGAATTTCTAAATCTGTCCCGCAAACTTACGCCAAGCATGGTACGCTCCATTATCCTTTGTGTTGTTCTTTATTGACTATGTTACAATACATAAATTGTTTAAAGTCAGTCGTAATTACATATAATATACACCAGTGGTGCAGCCAGGATTTTGTCTTGGGGAGGGCCGAATCAAATTTAGAGGGCACGCGGGCCGCATACGGCCCTAAATTTCATTTTTGTGGCTCCTGAAGCGGTAATCAAAGTCACTTGAGCTTATTTAGGGGAAAAATATATTTAAAAATGTAAAATATACTCTCTTCCCCTCTTCTGTTTATAAAAAAATGTCAAGAAACCCTTCGGGATATTTAAAATTTAGTCACTGCTTATCATTTTGTATGTAAAATAGACTGCGACCCAAATCAGTTCGACACCCCTGCTGTTGGATATTGATGATTATATCAAATAATAATTCCATTATTTGTTGATAAAAGAATGTAATTGTTAATCTTCATGAATCAAAAAGTTTCACCTGATTTTTTCTTCGATAAATATATATTTATTTATATTTTTCGCGGGATATATTTTTAGTCTCAATATTTCTCTTAAAATTATATTAAATAAAATTATTTACATAGTATATTGCTTATGATTTATATTTCCCTTATGTGCTGTACAGAAAATAAAATAAAAACCCTTCTATAATTATTGTCTCTATGTTGCTTTTCATTGTCAAATGCTTAAAATACACCTATCCCTCGATTTACACGGAAGATAGGTTCCTCAGAAAACCGTTTAAATCGAAATCGTGAATTTTGATATGTAAAACCGTGTAAATCGAAAAATAACTAAAATGTGCATAAGTCAGTCATTTATATCAATATAAGATACTTTAAAAAATTAACAAAAAATTTCATTATTGTCATCATTTTTTTTTTTTCATAGACTTATTAATCTTTTCTTGCTGATTGGTATGATGTCACTTTCATCACTCCACAGTACTTGATGCGATTCTGGTACGATGGTTGATGAATTAGGGACAATTTCAGATCTGGAATCTGAGAGCTCGTTCAACATTCGGGTCATTTTGCAGAAAATGCCCAATTTTCGCCCTAATTTAAGTCCTACGCGGATGACTTTTGCAGTGAACGCAACTGGTTCAGGCTCCATTTTTGGAGCACATGAACAAAAAGTTTTATTGTGCATACACAAATACAAATCTAAAATGGGGAATCCCGATTTTAGGTTTGATACCAGAAAAGAATGGAATTAAAAAATGTAGAAATAAGTATGCAGCCAAAATATTCACTTTTACCAATTATTTGAAAACGTTATTTTAAAAACCATGTAAAAACGAAATCGTGTAAATAAAGTACCGTGTAAATCGGGGGATAGGTGTAATTATTATTAAACAGAAATTGTTTGGACAATGCTATTTCGTTTAAACAACGCGTTTTGCAACTTTCTACATGGCTACCTATTAATTATCATTACATATTGTTTTTTTTTAAGTTAGCCGTGAAATTTTGTTTTTTTTATTTTGTTACTGTTGTCAATCTTTTTGTAAATAATTATTAATTCTGTTTTCTGGCAATAAACTTAATATTGCGACGCCCCTACCTCGATACCCTTTTTACTATCAGTCAGGTAGTGGAGTTCGGTCGCAAATGACGCTTACCTGTACTCGTTCAGTTATGTTATTCGGGCGCCAACCGATTGCTCGGATTTCTCAGTGGAGCGAGGTCCGGGTTCCAAGATAACACACACACTCTCTCTCGCATAGGCACACACCAAAGAAAACAGCAGATACTTTTAACCCGGATTTATTTTATCTCAAACGTATATTACAACGAAAAAAACACAAAAATAATATAATAATACATTCAATGGTGGGATTCTCCGTCCCTGGTCCTCTGTTGGGGCGTCCTTCGTGGGCGACGGGGACTCTGCAAAGAAACAAACCCCCCTCTCTCTCGCGACACTCTATCCGCGTGAGAAGCGATACGTCTGGCGAAGCTGGAACGGACGCAACTTTGCCAGCGCGCAACGCTTCCCAATGCCTGTCTAAACCCCCACCCTTGGGCTAGAGCAAGATCTCCCCCACCCTGCTCTGTCCGTGGTATGAAGTATTGCACCCGGCCTTAGCTGGAACGGACGCAAGCCTTAGCAGGGCACAACACTTCAAGACCAACACAAATGCTCCCCTTTTCCCCTCAAAAAGAAAACAACAATCCCTCGCGGCACTCGAGCAGCGTGGGAAGTGATACGTCTGGCGAAGCTGGAACAGACACAAACTCTGCCAGTACGCAACACTTCCAAATGCTAGTCCACTATTGTCCGTGATGAAGGAAGCGGGGTGTCTGTCGATGCTGGAACAGACACAGCAGAGCCAGAACACAACACTTCAAAAATCACAAAACAATATAGACAAAATACAATCGACAAAAATCAGATAATAAATTAACCACAAAATTTACTTACTCGTATATTCACTCGTATATTGCAGAGGTTCACTACCTCTGCTCGAAGATGCTTTATTTGAAATTCCCCTGTGAGGTCCTATACATGAAAATACCTATGTGCCACCGAGAGGCAAGCATGTTCGGTCAGTGCCATCTGTTAGTGTAAAAGACAACTGCTGCGGGAAGTCGAGGGAGGTCGATGTCTCCACTGGTCCTTACGCTAGCGAGAGGTAAGGATGTTCGGTCAGCGCCATCTGTTAGGTGTAAAAGGCAACTACATCCTCACAGGAAAATTTCAAACAAAAACAAAAAAGAAATTCAGGAATTTAATTTTTAAAAATTTTATGGCCGATTAAAATTTTAATTTTATTAAAATAATTTGGGATAGGCCCCAGCCTATCCCAAAAACAAAAAAAAATATCTCCACCCTCCGAGGGGTGTCGAACCTGGGTCCCCCGAACGTCCATCTAAGCTGCCAAGCATTAAGACCGCTCGACCATGCTCGCTTGGTTAAAAAATTCAATTTTGGGACGATCACTTGTGCATCGTCACAATATATTACACACTTTTTGGGTCTCTGCATCTGGATTTGTGTATTTATTCATTAAATAAAGATTTCAGTACCGTATCTGATCTTCTAGACTTCTAGAAATCAACAAAGATAAGTATTAGCTTTCAGTCTCAAGCAGCATCTAATGTTTATTCTTTTTGAAATTATTTTATAACCACCACGTCTCTGCATGGTTTTATTGCCAGGGAGACCTCGTCTAGAGAGTTGTTTACAGCTGAGCTTCGTGGTATTTGCTGCGGTGTATCAAGATCATCCACCAGCACCGATCCTTCATCAACAGTTCATTCGCTCTGTGCGCGGCGACCATCCAAAAGGGCACTGGTCCTTCGAGTTGGCCGGCCGAACATCTAGCCGGTACGGGCGCACCATTTGGCCACATGGGGCATACCACTCGCCGCCCCAACCGAAATCTTGCGATTTTTCACGATTTTAACAAGTTATTTGGAAGTTACTAAGTGGTAACTGCTTTCTGCTAGTTGTTATCCATAATAACTTTGTTAGCAACTAGTTACTAATTTCATAGTAACTTTTTTTTACAGAATATGGATATCGTGAAAGTTGCTAAAAACGTTACTGACCTTGTATAAGTTACTGACTTTTATTGTAACTTTTTCGTAGTAACTTGCTTACAGAATTGTTTGCAGGGAAAAGCATAAATTGTCAGTATCTCAGTAATTCCAGAATATTCTGAGTATTTGTCATTACAAGTAACATTATCAAACATTAACCATCTCTAGTATTAATCTAAATCCAGTACTGTATCAACATTGCTTGCTATCATTCAAACCATCCGTTATAATTTGGCGTGTTGCGGTTGTGAATCACATGTGTGTCAATCAGGAGTATGTGATACGAGATGTTCAGCGTTCAGTATGATTGTTTGCAATAGAAAGACCCAGACCGTGGTACAGGATATGCAAGGGGGATTATATGTTTCGCGCTAGGATTATTACGCACTAGATCAAGCACGCTTACAGGATTATTGAATCAACGATCTTATAAGTGTTTTGTTTATATGTGGTTCATAAGTGGAAGATCACAAATGTTATTCTAGAACTGGGGAGAAATTATGGTTACATGTTAATTCGGAAGGAAATAATTTCGGAAGCAGTGGAGGTAGA
The DNA here is from genome assembly GCA_963971575.1 of Liopterus haemorrhoidalis. NCBI lineage: Eukaryota > Metazoa > Arthropoda > Insecta > Coleoptera > Dytiscidae > Liopterus > Liopterus haemorrhoidalis. The sequence continues at coordinate 11,250,153 of OZ020622.1, read as the reverse complement.
CGATATATTGTTACGTGGGTATAATAAAATATAAGACGAATTTGTTTTTGAGTTAATTTTTTTATTAAACTACGTAAATACTGGACTTATACACTAATTATGTACATATTAGGTTATTACCCGTCAACAATGTCGGATTTATTTCAGGAATATTTCAAATGTTTGTTTGTGTATTTGGTTTTGTTTTTTAACGTATCTTAATTTCATCGCCGGTCAGCGAATCACGAGACAGGATATCATCAGTTAGCCAATCACGTGAGAGGGTGTCACCTGTCAGCCAATCAAAAGACATGGTGTGTCCAGTTAGCCAATCACCAGAACCTTAGGAAAAATTGACGTCATAATGTTACCAACACCACATACAGACACGTGCTAATTATATAGTTAGATTATTTATTCATAAACTTTTGAAGATGGGAAAACAACTCATTTTTACTCAGTACCCAATGTACTGAGTAGTATAACAGTGTCTTAAAGTTTCTTTTTTATGCCTACGAAACCCTAGACATTTCTATATAAAATTATATTCGTAGATTCTTAGAGAATAAATCTGCAAAATATTGTTTATATCGGTTAAAGGATATAGGCGTGTCTAGAGTTTCTCGTTTATGCCTACAAAATCCTAAACATATCTATATGTAATTTTATCCGCAGTTTCTTAGAGAATAAATCTGCAAAATATTGTTCATATCGGTCAAAGGATTTAGGAGTATCTAGAGTCTCTTTTTTATTCCTAGGAAATCCTAGACATTTATGCATGTAGTTATATTTATAGATTTTTAGAAAATAAATCAGCAAAATATTGTCTAAATCGGTCAAAGGATATAGGATTGTCTAGAGTTTCTTGTTAATGCCTACAAAACCCTAGACATTTCTGTATGTAATTATATTTGTAGATACTTAGAGAATAAATCTGCAAAATACTGTTCATATCGGCCAAAGGATATAGGAGTATTTTAGAGTTTCTTGTTTATACCTACAAAACCCTAGGCATTTGTATAAATTATTTCATCCGCAGATTTTCAAATAATAAATCTGCAAAATTTTCATATCGATCAAAGGATATAGAAGTGTCTAGAGTTTCTTGTTTATGCCTACGATATTCTAAACATTTCTATACGTTGTTTTATCCGTAGATTTTTAGAAAATGAATCTGCAAAATATTGTTGATATCAGTCAAAAGATACAAGAGTGTCTAAAATTTCTTTTTTATGCCTATCAAACCCTAGACATTTCTATAAGTTATTTTATCCGCAGATTTTAAGAAAATAAATCTGCAAAATATTTTTCATATCGATCATAGGATATAGGAGTGTCTCGAGTTTTTTGTCTATGCCTACAGGTATGTCAACATACAGTCCAGTCTCGTTCAGGTATTGATTAACTAAATCAGTCTCCGTACTGAATCTTACACACTTAGTATCTAGACTTGAGTTCATTACTTGTCTAACTTCACGCTGAAGTTGAATGCATGAAACCGATTTATTAACTTGGCTAACTGTTCTTAAAGACTCGCCGAGTTTTACTCTCCGAATACCACTGACCCTCAGGTACCACGCGTTTTATAGAAAACCTTATTTATTTCTATAAAAGTCAAGAACTTTCAGGTAACAAAGTTTTAGGCTCGCCGTCCGCTTCAAGGCTACGGTATTCTTTAGGCCGAATTCGTAATAATATAGACAACAGATCTTGCAAAGCAAAGTTTGTTAGTTGAAGAATCTACGCCAATGATTTTCAATCATCTCTACAGATCTTCTTTATGAATATAAATGTATAAAATTATTGTAAAAGGCTATAAAAAAATTTTTTTTTATCTAGATTTGATAAAACATTATTCCAAATTTCCTTTTAACGGTATTTTAAATTTACGATAATCTTTGTCAACATTTTTATCATCTAATGTAGACATTAGTTTGTCTATCATTATTGAACTAAAAGCAAAATCGCTTCCACCCCTTTAGCTATTTGTGCATGTCAAAAGAGAACATTTTACTTTTTACTTAATTTTTTGTCTTACGTTTTTATAGTTTACTTTAAACCTCCGTAAGTCTAGACAGACATTATTGATTTAAAAATGTATTTATATTAAATTTTAGTACATGTTTAATTATTTAAGAAAATATGACGAATACAAAATTAAAAGTGAAAAGGCTAAAACAGATTAGAGTTTCTAAATCTATGAGCTTTTATCTGGGAAATTTATGAAGGGTTTTTGTGAATTCGAAATGAAAGATTTGTTTTATCAAAATGCGACTACTTTTTCAACAGTCTCCCTTTAGCTCGATACAATTTGCCCAACGATATGCTAACTTTTTTAAGCCTCCAAAAAGTACGATTTCTTGAACTACTGGTTTCAGTCCTGTGTTTCAAGGCCTGTTTATCAGCGATGATCTCGATCGGTGTGAAACTGTTTTCAGCAAGCCATTTTTTCATGGCTGGAAAAAGAAATAAATCGTAGGGGTTAAATCTGGAGAATAGGGTGGATGAGGGTGGATGAAGCGCAGTTCGACCAATTTGGCTGTTGAACTTACGAACGAGTGAGTTGATACATTGTCGCCATGATGAATAGCACTTTTTTTTCGCCAAATGTGGCCACTTTTTCATCAAGGTGTGTAATCGATCCAATAAAGTGGCATAATATTGTCCTTTGATCTTTTTTCACCTTTTCCAGATAATCGATGAAGATTATGTCTTGCAAATCCCAGTAAATCGTGGCCGTGATCATTCCAACCGAGAGAAATTATTCTGATACAAAAAAGTGGATAAAAAAGAATAATTGCAAGGTTTAGATGTGGGAATGAAGAAAAGGCGAGCAAATTTTGGTTAATAGAGGATGATAAACTATGTAGAATGTGCAGAGAAGAAAGGGAGACGGTTGAACATATGCTGGAAGGATGTGAAGAAATGAGAAGCAAAGGAGGAACAAGAGAACATATTTTAAACGGAAATGGCTGCGGATACACATGGATGAAAGAGGTAATCCAGAGGAGAAAAGAAATCAAAGAAAAAGAAAATAATAGGAATAAAGCAAAATAGATTTCAAACCAATAGGTAGAAATTAAATTTATATTTTAGTTAAAAATTATAATGTAAGGAATAAAATAAATATGATTAAAATGTAATAGTTATAAATTAAAATAAATTGAATTGAATTGAAACGCCAGGATAATGACAGGATAATATAGTATAGAAAAACTATAGTTTTATATATGAATATAAATAAAATCAGGATCCTGTTATGAGGCTGAACATGAAAACTGGAAGCAATTAAGGATGTTAGCGTTTTTTTCAGTAATTTTATAATTAATCGATGTATATGAAGGTAGAAAATTTCCCAATATTTACCAAATAATAGTGTATATAGCAATGCTCATGATAAAACAAAATAGACTCGTCTAAAATTTATGTGCAAATAAATGTTTGTTAACTTAAAATTATTGACCACATTTTTATGCTAACAATTCATGATATATTTAAATTTATGTTAATGGACAAAATTTCCAAGCTACACAAATTTACAATGAAAAATATTTATTTAATTATAACTGTACTCATGTTTGACAAAATTGTATTATTTAAATGTTCACCAAAATTGTTAAATTAATTTAATTAAATATTCAAATTTGTGGTCAAAGAAAGAAGAAATGAAAAACGGAGAAAGAAAGGAAATGTCATAGTAGATCAGAAATATTGTAATACTGTTATGTTTATGTTTAGTGGTTTTCAACCGCGATACCTTAGGGTGTCGTACAGACACGCAAACTACGCAGAATAAACACAAAAATAACAGAAAAATGAGATTATGGGTACAATGAATTTTATTATCGTTAAGGTTTATCGTTTATCGTTAGGGCAAAAAAAACAGAGACACATCCACTGCTATGGTGATTAGTGCCCGTAAATTATTAATTTACATTATATCTTGTGTTTATATAATTATATGAGATATTATTACAATACAGAATATAAATTTGTGTCAAGTAAAAATTTGTGAAGATTTGCCAGGTTTTCTGCCTTGTCACTGAGGGTGTCGTTGTCGTATCGTTTTGTATTTCGTGCAGTCTATTATAATATATGTTCGACTGTCAGCCTTGTATTACACTCGTCACAGGTTGGTGGGTCTATGCTTTCAAGTCTGTATTGGTCTGTCAGTCAGGAATGTCCAATTATTAGTCTGGTCGTTGCTATTTGCTGTCTTCTTGTACCTTCAAATTTCCCATTTTTTGGTTACTTCTTTTATTCGACCTAGTTTATTGTCTCTTAGGTCTTTCCATTTTCTTTCTTCTTGTTGTACGAGCTTTTATCTCTGAGATTTATGAAGGGTTTTTGTGAATTCGAAATGAAAGATTTGTTTTATCAAAATGCGACTACTTTTTTAACAAAGTCTCCTTTAAGCTCATATTAGCCTTTTACCAATTTAATTTTTAAGGTCAGTTGCTTGGGTAATTATGTTCAACGGTGATTCCTTTCGGGTGGACTCTTTAGCAGCAATGTCGTTTTTCTCATTGCCTGGAATACCAACATGAGAAGGGATCCAAATAAGGTGTACTTCTATACCACGGGTTTTAAGATAGTGAAACTTTTCTTGAAGTGATTGCACTAATGTATTTTTTGAACAAATCTGTTCAATGTTTGTCAGTACGCTCAAAGAATCCGTGAATATTGCGAATTTTGATTTGTTCTTTTCTTCTATTATCTCCAAGCTTTTTAATATTCCTGTTGCTTCTGCTGTATGTATACTAGAGGGACTAGGTACGCGATACTGGTGTATTTAATCGTTCTCTACTACAGCTGTTCCACAGCAGTTGTCAAGTTGTCAAGAATTGAGGCATCAGTGTATATTGGTGTAAAATCTTTGTATTGTTGGCTAATCTGGCGAAATTCTCACAGGTTGCTGAGTTGTATATTGCAGGTTGGTTTACTGATCAACCACGGCGAGGTGTTGATAATATTTTCACCTTGCATCTTCTGGGGGATGGAAATATTAAGGTCGTTGAAATTATTTGCTATCTGGATATGGACTGGGTTGACTGATGGGTGCTGGATTTGGTAGATGTTGTTGCGGGTAGTAAATATGCATGGGAAAGTAGGATGATTTGCTTTGCATGATAGGTTTATGAAATACTTTAATAAAACCTGTTTTCTACGACTACTAAGAGAATACTGTCTAGTTAGGTTCAGAAGACTGGAGATTGGGCTTGTGCGATATGCTCCAGTTGCAAGTCTGATGGCAGTTCTGTATTGCCTCTATAGATTTTAATAGTTAAAAAAGCTCTAAAACTATATTTGAACTACTTTTTTATAGTTTTAGTTTACGAAAACACCGTCGCCCCATGGTAACGAATGAGCGTGAAACCGTTCATGATATTGCAGTTCAACCGATTGAATAAAGACTGAATAAAAAAGAAGGATTGCGGTCCGAGTTGGCCTGAATGTTTGTTTATTGATGCAACTGGACTCGGTTACTTTCGGACCTAATCGGAAAGTGCGTGAACGTAAGTCAAGAACGGATTGTAATTTAAATCGTGCGTAAATGTAAATGAACCGAAGTCAACTGGATGATTAATTTAAGACCAACCTAATCAAAACAAGCAAAGATAAACAGGGATTATATAAAGTGTTTAGCTTATCAAATATATAATCTACAATAACCTAATTCTGTTTAAAAAATGTCTGAAATCTTACAAAATATCCATAAAAATGTAAAGGTTAATATTCGGTTTCCTTTATCGTAATAAATACGTCAAAAATGCGTGTTGATACTATTTTGTGTTTCTATTACAATATATTAATTTTCTATTTTTCTTTTTATTTTAATCGCAGATTTTGTTGCGTGTATTATAAGTTAATCGCTAATTTAATCTTGTCACCGAAGGCTATGGAGCTTGTGAAAATGTAATATTAACATATATTAGAATATTTTATGATGTGGTGAATGGGTAAACCAAATCAATACAAGCTGAACTACATCATATAGATAAGCTGTATCAAAAGTCAGGAAACAATCCAAAATTAAATTCCTCAATTATACCACGAATGAGCAGTAACAGCAGAGCATCAACAAAAGAACGAGTGACAGAAAAATAAGTGCAACAGAACAAAAACTGTAATTTTTGGCGTAGAATGCGTCTTTGTCGCTATTGGTATAGGATTTATTCTCGGATATCCAAAGTAACTAAATTGGGATGGATTTCAAATGTTTACACGTTGCAATAGTATAAGCGTAATCGGCCAAGGTGCCATAATTGGGCTACTACTATTTATAATATTTATTAACGACATAACGAAATTATAAAAAAAAAACTGTGATTCAGAACTTATACTTTATTCCGATGACACAACTCTACTAACAAAACATCAGTCAGTTAACAGCTTACTATTGCCATCCTCCGAGGTAGTTGAAAGACCTAAAGAGTGGTTTTCTGCCAATACATTAGCTTTAAACTCAAAAACTGATATTTTCTCTAAACCGGATTGTATCGGAAGAAATTTGGTATTTTTTGGTATAGCTTTGTACCAAAAGAATAAGTATATATATTTACAAATTTGAGCACGAATAATTTGAATGAGCGCCAAAACATAATGAATAAAAATAGTGAATATTTATTCAGGTAGAGAATATGTTCTTCTGGCTACCATACCTCAACCATTTTTATTTTCTGAGAGAATATGCATTGCAAAAGTGTCGCTATTACTTTTATTTGCTGTTAATGTGATTGTTAATTATAATAATAATTTGTTTTTGTGTAGCAGGTGCTTTAGCAAGATTAACCAATCGAGCAACAGAGCGTAATTGAGTTGCTGTAACATTACGTTAACTCCCAGAGATGGACTAAATAAATTTGTCATTTTAATCGTCTAATTGACTCTGTGGTGGATTTTTTCAATTTTGTTTTTACACAGCTTTCTGCCATGTTGCTGACTGTAATGGCGCAACACATAGGCGTGCCTAGAATTTATTAATATTTAACGGCAATTCTTAGTAAAATTGGACTAAAAAAGCGCTCCTCTTTTTTCGGTGTAAAAGATGACCTTGGCATTTTGAGGCTCCCATCAAAGGCTATGGGCTCGTGCTCCATGTGCCCTTATGGAAAAGACGGAACTATTTATATTATTAAAGAAGATATTAATGACAACCACGACGATACAACTAACCCTCTAGTGGCGAAATATGGCAGCTACGTTTGATGTTATATCAGTTAAAACTGCACCTCGAAGATATTCCTTCAAAATCAGTAAATCAAAAGTGCCAAATTTTGAGTTGTGACACTGTTGCGATTTACTGCAAGCTTACTACTTATTGACATCACGTCTAAACTCCTACAGCGATATGCTTGGTGTAGAGAGGGTCTCATGTTTTCCGATATTGTCTTTTCAACATGCAGTAACCTATTTTGTTCTTAGTTTCGTATTCAGTTATCATCTTCTTGTATAGAAGTATTTAAAAAATTTCTAATCAATAATTGAATAATTCAGATCCGCCGCTGTTTTAAAACGAGGATGAAAAATGACAGTGCGTTAATGATGATAAAGTTGTAAGGCTCAGAAGGATACAGAAAAAAAAAAACAGCTCTATATTGGTTTTGGTTTCACAGTCTCATTACAGTTCGGTTTTAAATTAAGGCAATATTTTAAGTCATTTAAAAGAGTTAGGGTATTGTGAAAAGCTTGCTAGACTAGAACATTTTGGCTACTTTGTTAAATTGAATGAATATTTCAATTTAATTTTATGGACATAAAAATTACCAGATTGGAAAAGCAATTGTATTAAAGGATATTGATGAGATTCAACAATTTGCGGATCAATTTTATAAATTGAAGGATACTTTTAAAATATAAGAATTATCTTTTCTATGAGAAATTATCATTATTCTTTTGTTCTCTCTCTCTTCTTAGGAATTTTCTGTTTCTGTCAAAGAGAATATGAAAAAATTGGTATTTAACATATATTAGTTGATCTAACACCTTGCTGGAGCATAAGGCCTCAGTAAATTGTCGCCTTATTACTCGAATACGAGCCAAGAACTTAAGCTGACATCAAGTTTATACATTTTGAGTTTTTTTGGTAACCTTACGTTTACAGGTCATGGATGGTCTGCCGACGCGCCTGTTGCCTTGTGGGTTCTATTCTATTGGAATCCTGAAAATATCAACCTATTTAATCTTCTTACAGCGATCTCCATTTATCATTGAATGGGTACAAAAATTAACTACAATGTCTATTAGTAGTAGTAAGCTCTTTATTTTTACCTTGCGGTATTAAAATTTACAATTCAATTTACGTTTTAGAAAGTTTTAAACTATACTTGATTGTGAATAATTAATTTTTATCATAAACGTAATAAAATTAAAATTATACAAGGACATTTCACAGTGAATGTAATTTTGTCTTTCTGTTCTTCACTCTTTTCATCTATTGAACTTCCGGGTAAACATCACTTGGAATATGCAGAGATGATATCGCATTTCTGAGTTCTTCTTCACAGTCTCTACTTAAGTGTTCAATGTTCTCTACAGTCTGTTTCAAACGCTTAGGCGGAACTAAATGGGAATTTCGTTCTTTTAGGTTGTCACGACAAGGGACCTTGCTTGGGTTATTTCATTTTTTCACGTTGGAATGTCAAAATTCAATATTACAACAATGAAACCATGGAAACGAATGACCTATGTCAAAATTAAATTATTTTTAATGGCAAAAAAATAAGTAAATGGGAAATTTCTATTAAGAATGACACAAAAAATCAAAATATAAAGAAAATGACATTTTAAAATGATATTAACCTTAACGAAAAAATGTTTATTGTAAGTATGATTTACAAAGCTTAAACAAAACGGCCGAAAAGCACGATTTAAGCGATGAAAGTAACTAAATTGCAAAATCTAGTTCCGCCTAAGCGTTTGAAACAGACTGTACTGCGTTGTGGTATTTTCTGCATATTCTATCTTCGGTTTTCAGCCAGTAACCGTTACCCCTCTCTTCATTTCGACACGAAATCTAGCTATGATTTGCAGGTTTTTGTTGTTTTTTTTAGAAGGTAATATGGCAGGTCGTTTGTCTGAAGAAATTTGTATCTAGGGTTATAAGTAGATTTAAGTATTTTCTCCCTTCTAATTTGCGTCTGGATATCTTTATTTCTTATAACAATGTAATATAGTCTTATAATTATGTCTCTTTTATCATGCACCCTGTCTGCCTCCGATTTTCTATTTCTATAGTTGAGTATCCCTTTTGTTGGTAATATTCCTGTCTTTGTTCTTCCCATTTATTTCTTGTTCTATTTCTTTCTTATTTTCTCCTTATCTCTTCCCAACATTCATGCACATATACTTTCCATGGTGTTCTTCTGGTTCTGTCTTCATAGTTCATGTCCCGTTTTCCTTGCTCGGTGCTTAAATGAAATCTCTTTGCTTCCTCTAACAGAATGTAAATTGGAGTTCTTTTATCAACACCCAGTACCCGTCGGATGTATTTGTACTGTACTTGCTCCACTTTTTCATACTCTTTCAAGCTCCATATTTCACTTCCATACAGCATAATTGGGACTATGAATCTGTCAAAGACTAACATTATTGTCTACTAGTATAATTATCTTTTAGTTATAGACAGACAATTGAAATTCGTACTGACGACATTTTGTATTATACTTAATAGAATCTAATTTATATCTCTTTTTCTTAAAGGTCCTATCCGTTTTGGATATTGGCAACCATTCTGGCTCTCGCTACTTTGTTGACTGCTGCTTGAAATAATTATTTAGTAGTCATTTTAAACATGTTCTAAAATTCTTCAACCACAAGATTTTAGTTCTTCCAGCTCTCCGTTTTCCCAGCACTTTTACTTATAATATATTCTGCAGTAGACGGAATCTGCTATAATTCCTCGTGATATGGCTGACGCACTGAAGCTTTCTTGCTTGTAATTGGTCAACACTTTCATATCTATTTTCATTCTTTGGATAAACTTAACATTTAACAGACGTTCTGTATATTCTGTCCAACATTCTACGATAAATCCACATCTCAAATGCTTCATACTTTTTACAATGCCTCCGTCATCGTTCATGATTTTGCACCATAAAAAATTGATGTGAAGTGTGAATTTTCACACATTTCAGGGTTTCGCAGGTATTTAGTAAGTGAGTGATTATTTGGGATGCCAAAACAAATTTTATGTTCAAAATATTTTTTTTTTTACTTTTAATTCGAATGCCTAATATAAGCTGTTCACTTTTGTAAGAACAAACTAAATCTGGTTATTTTGGTTACTTTTATAGTGTATTACTGACTTTAAATGTCAATTAAAAATATTCTTTACGCTGTAAAACCGACTTTAGGTTGATAAGGTTATGATCATTGTAATTAAGATATAATTTTTCATTATGACATATGTCAAATGGATCGACATTTTAAAAAAGTGACATTTTTTAATACCAACATGACATACAGCTTCAGAGGTGCAAACTATTGAAAAACAAAATTTCCTGTTAGTTTGTTCTTACAAAAGTGAACTGCTTACACCATTATTTAAATTTCTAAATATGTGCAGTATTTTTATTTTTTTAGCAAGGTTCATTAAGATTTTGAAAATTGCACCTATGGCTGCCATTGGTTGTTTTAAGTCATAACTCCGCCCCTCTGATTTCGTGTATTCAATTTCAACAATTTTACTGGTTATTAAATTTACGCTTTTAAAAATTAAATGCAATATTTGCCCAAATATAACTAGAATTTTGAAAAAATAATTAAAACAAAATAAAAATGCAAAAAAACAGAAAAAATAAAATTGTCTCGAGATCGGATCGAACCTTAGTTTGCAAATTAGAACGCGAGCATGCTAACCATTACACTATCAAAGAAGGCTGTTTTACTGTGTCACATAAGTTATTAAATATTTTACATGGTCAAGCAAAAAACACAAAAAATGCGTAATTTTCCGAAAACAATCTGATCAAAAATTCCTGTTGTACTATTCCGGTTCACACAAATGTACATTACTTAGAATTTTTTCAGAATTTTAGTTTAAACCATATGGGCTACAGGGTGTGGGACAAAAAATTTTTTGCACAATTTTGGCAAAAATCGCGTCAAAATAATTTATTTTGCAAAAATAAAATTTTGATCGTTAATCCACGTACTAAGGGCTTTCATTTGATACCCTATTAGAATTTTTAAAAAATATTTATTTTTTTTCGATGAGCACGTATTTGTTTATATTTTTAGGGGGATATGTTTTTTAGATGTTTTAGTATTTTTCCTATGTGCGGGTTAAAGAGTTGTATAAGCATGCCAAATTTCAACTTCTAGGTTTAGCCGTTTGGCTACAATTTTTACCGAACAGACAGACATACAGACGACAAAATGACGGTATAAGGGTTTTTTGGTCAAACCTACAAAACCCTAAAAATGTGAATCGAAATTACAGTCCCTGAATATATTACTAGACTAGGACTGACATAAATGTTTCAACCGCAACCGAGAAATCATGCCATGATACCCTTTTCACACTAGAACTTTAAGACGAGTGAACTTAAAGTTCACCGATGTTTAACATCGGTATGCTTTCACACTTAATGTTTAAATCTCCGGTGCTGTCATCAGCTACAGTAATTTTGTCCTTAAGTTACCGTCATGAAATTACCAGTTTTTAACTGTCTGCGCAGACGCACATTTTGAATTATTATAAACAAATATGGATATTTCATTTCATTCTACAATAAAGACATTACAATAAAGAATATATTACACCTGTATTTACGTCGATAAGTCGATACATTTTATCTCAATTATTGTAGCATTTTATTAAACACATTATTAAAATAAATAATTTTATTATAACAATAAGTATAAACTTCTTATAACGTCGATATAATACAGTATTCTTGTTTATGATAATATAAAATGTTGACAGCACAAATTCAAGCAGTATTTTTTTATAATAGAAATTAAGTTGGCAATGCGGACGATGTTTAAGACGCAGATCTCTGTCTTAAACATCGCTTGTATTTAGACGAGGCCATACGGTTTCACATTAGCGTTTAAAGATACATTCACTTTAACATCCGATCTTAAAGTTCTAGTGTGAAAAGGGTATGAGTGAATAGTGGCAGGGGGTGTAACTTTTAACATATGTTTCAAGTCAATAATTAAAAATGATGTGAAGTGTGAATTTTCACACATTTCAGGGTTTTGCAGGTATTTAGTAAGTGAATGATGATTATTTGGGATGCCAAAACAAATTTTATATTAAAATATTTTTTTTGTTAATTTTAATTCGAACGCCTAATACCATTATTTAGGTTTCTAAATATGTCCAGTATATTTTTTTTATATATATATAGCAAGGTTCATTAAGAATTTTAAAAATTGCGCCTATGGCTTCCATTGGTTGTTATAAGTTCCGCCCCTCTGATCTCGTGTACATTGAAACAGAATTAAATTATAATTTAAACAATTTCCACTGGTTATTAAATTTACGCTTTTAAAAATTAAATGCAACATTTGCCAAAATATAACTAGAATTTTGAAAAAATGAATTAAACAATATAAAAATTAAAAAAAAAAAAAAAACAAAAAATAATATTATCTCTTCTCGCAGGGTTCGATCCCTTTCGGAACGAGCTACTTGTGTGAAACGCCAGCGTCAAAACCACTACACCAGCATACACGTTCCATTGTAGCGTGTTACAAAGCTACAACTTGTGTACATTATTAGCAAAAAATCAAAAAAAATGCGTTTTTTTCCAAAAACGTAATCTGGTCAAACATTCCTGTTGTACTATTCCGGTTCACACCAATGTACATTACTTAGATTTTTTTCAGATTTTTAGTTTAAACCATCTGGGCTACAGGCTGTGGGACAAAATTTTTTTGCACAATTTTGGCAAAAATCGCATCAATATAACTTATTTTGCAAAAATAAAATTTTGATCGTTAATCCACGTACCAAGGGCTTTCATTTGATACCCTACTCAGAATTTAAAAAAATATTTCTTTTTTGATGAGCACATATTTGTTTGTATTTTTAGGGGGATATGTTTTTTAGATGTTTTAGCATTTTTCCTATGTGCGGGTCAAAGAGTTGTATAAGCATGCCAAATTTCAACTCTCTAGGTTTAGCCGTTAGGCTACAATTTTTACCGAACAGACAGATAGACAGACAGACAGACAGACGACAAAATGACGGTATAAGGGTTTTTTGGTCATACCTACAAAACCCTAAAAATATCATTTCACAAATATAAAATTACTGAGCAGGCCCGACTGCGCAAGCGTATCTAACTCCCTCTAAAGCGCTGTGCTTGGATACGTTATCAAGCTAGTTACCTCTGGGTGATTTGTGGTGTGGGTGAATTCTGATCAGTGTCTTCTCATCAACGTTTTGTGTGATTTACGTGTGCTAAAACTTTAAAAAAGTATTAAAAAATATTTTTAAGTTAATTAATTTGTTTAAACAACAAAATTAATAGTTTTAAAACAAAATTAAATTATATTTTTATTAGTTTAAAAGAATATTATAACAAATTATATTTTTTTAAAATTTGTGTGCAAAAAAAAACGTTTCACAACGTTTTAATATTTAAAAAAATTGTTTTATAAAGTTTTGATTTAAAACAAAATAAAATTTAGTGCCTGGATGTTTGGAAAAAGCCAAATGAATGTCTGGAAGTTGCTGAAAGGACATTTAAAATTATCCTGCATCCTGTGGTTGCTACCAAAAATTTTGAGAAAGGTGGGAATTATATATTTTTTTTAAAAATAGGCATTTCTATGCATTTTTTTCAATTATTTTTACGTATTTTTTGTAAATTTTAATACGCAATATTAGTTATATAATTTCACCTTGAATTTATAAGGGATTAAAATATTTTCGGATATTAATGAGTTCTTAATGAGTGCTATGTCTGATATTTTGATAAGACTTAACAATTTTTAACAAGTTCGAACTAAATAGGGATTTTTAATTAAATTTGTTTAACTAATAAATTTAATACGGGATTGATATAGTTGCATAATATTTTATATTTTATCTGTATTTTTAGAATAATATATGTTGACCGGTAGCTTGGAATTTTATCCGCTAGTGATCGGTCTAAAGCCGGAAAATTTTATAACAGTCGGGCTAGTGTTTGAATTTGTTAAATTTTTTTATTGTTGATAGTGGTGTCTAATGTCAGCAAATGAACGTTCGATTGCGGTTAAGATATATGTGAGTCGGACTTTAATAGTATTTTTAAAATGTATATTTTTGTTAATAATTTTAGAAGCGCAATATTTCCGCAATTGATCGATTTTTGTAAAAAAAAATTGAGTTTGGATTTTTGGAATTTTATTTTATTTATTTTTTTTAGATTTAATCTGGTTCGTTGATAAACTTCGGACTTGGTGTTCAATTTGAAAAATTTAGATTGGACTTCTAAGAAGTGGGTTGGTGGAGGGTTGCTAGGAGATATTGTGCTTATGGTGAGTGTTTTTTTTTTATTTATTAATATATAATCTGTCTCATTTTGTAATACGAAACTAGATCTGGTTACTTTGGTGACTATTGTGGTGTAAACAGACTTTGGCGTATCCGTGTGAACCAATACTATGATAATATTATAAATGTATTGTCAATATACAACATAAAAAATGAACTTTCCCTGTTAGTTACGTATTACAAAATGAGACATAATAGTAATTTTTGAAACTCGAATTTAATATAATTATCGGGTCATTATTTTGAATTAAAATTTTTGTTGTTACTTTTTAGTCAGTTTTTTAATCTAAAATGTTTTGTAGTATGTAATTTTTGAAATATTTAAGGTTTTTATTTTACATTAAAATCGGTTTTTCTGAACTCAAATTTTTAGTATGCATTTTCAAATCAATTTTTTATACATTTTTTTATACGACATTTTTTAAATCAAATTGCAAGTTCAAGCTGACAAAATTTTGTAATTTATTTTTATTTTTTAGGTATCTCCTGAAGGCACTAGTACTCAAAAATGCTACACGACACTGATTGGGAGCTGTGGAGACCTACGATTGACCTGGATGGACCAGCAGTCTTCGGTAAGATACTTTCAAAATAATAATTTATTGAGGCCCGGTCTCTCCACCTTCAGGTAAACCTCTAGGTAACTGTCTGACAGGTAAGGTTATTTGGAACTTCATCTGCTGCATAAATGTTATTACCAATCTGTGAATTCAATACGTCAGTCTCATTATCCGTCAGATAAATTTGTATTGAGAAACGGGATGACATCTGTTCAGCACAGAAAGTATCACATAACCTCAACTGTCAGACGGTCGGCTAGAGGTTCACCTCAAGGTAGAAAGACCGGGCCTTACAGTTTATTGGACACACTGCCGTACGTCACCTCACCCAGAGGAAGTTTGCAATTCGTTCGCGACAAACATTTCAACAGAGCATTACGTTACGCGGTACATTACAGGATCAGCTCGATAATTTGGACTCAACTTTCAATTTGTGAAAATTCACATCAATTTTTACCGACCGCCGACACATATAAGGGAGGTATTGTGATCATACCAATTTTGACGTTTCGAGATTTCGATGGATCTCCACGAATTGAGGTCCCTACATAACGTTTTGACTATTTTTAGCATGATGTCTGTCTGTCCGTCCTTCTGTCTGTCTCTCTGTCCGTCCGTCCGTCTGTCTGTCTGTCTGTGTACACGTGTAGAGCAAATTCGGTTACTCGTGTCGATTTTAAGATTTTTGCGAATATTTCACAACAGAAAAATATCTCGAAAAAAATTATTAAACAAAAGTTGCTATAAAAGCAATAACTAATAACTTTTATTTGAGACGTTTTTTGATAAAACGAAATATTTCGAATAATTTCTGTAAAATTTTTCGAAATTTTTTCAGTCTCAATTTTTTCATATTTATATGTAACGTTTCCATGGTCATGATAAATAATATCTCTGTTAGAAAATATTAGGTCAAGTTATTTCTACTTTGCTGCTAGAATGTAATTTATATAAGTACTTTATGATGGCGGTCGGTCCTGTGGTGGCCACAGCTGATTTTTTTTTTATTATATAGGTTATTCCAAAACGTTTAAGCGGAACTAACTGGAATTTTTATTTTTTTAAGTTGTCATGAGTTCTTCTTTTTAGGTTTAAAGAGGGCTTTTGCTAAACAAAATGATCAAAAGCCTCACTTAAACGGTAAAAGTTACTAGAATTCATAATCTAGTTCCGCTTAAACCAAAAAAACTGACTATAGTTTCACAATTAATTTTTTTATTTGACTTACATATCTATGGCCGCGGTCTAGAAACTGAGAGCTTACCTTCTCTGCCCCTTATACGCCGCTAATAGGCGTTTGGAACCTATTATTTTTATTTATTTAATTTTAATGAATTTTAATTATTTGTAGATCCCTAAGGACTTGGATAAGGACCAACTGGAATAAGGAACCAATTAGGACAGGAGCCAAGCAGGATAAGGAACCAACCAGGACGAGGACGAAACGGGACCAGATCCAAAAGGACATCAGAACCAACCAGGACGAGGACGAAACGGGACCAGATCCAAAAGGACATCGAAGATCTAAAACAGCCGTGTAAAACCGTTAAGTAGAAATGTTTCTGTAGTTTATTCCAATTAAGAATGCATCATCTCTTGCAATTAACAAAACTTGTCAAAATAATCGTTACATTATTTATTACAGACATTAATTCTGGAGAAATAATGATTCTGTTTGGGGTTTTAAACCATTTTTAAATATTTTATATAATTTTTAAAAATTATAATTTCAAATTCAAAATATCCTTTGTATGGAATTTGAGTCGATAACCTAATTGTTATCGTATTATTTATTTAAATTTTCATTTTATATATATATAGTATTTGCTGTAAATCGTTTTCGTTTTGCAGCGTTAACTATTGCATTCTTATTTGAACTGGACGTTAATTTACTAAGGCTGACTGGATATATTTGAGGCATTTTCATGACACACTAAAAAGGCACACAGTAATTTTGCATGCTAGATTTAAGAAAGAAACAGATAAGGGACAATATTTTTTAATATTGTCGGCTCGAATTTGAGCAGTTTTTTATTTTCAGGTCATCACGTAAAATATTGACTTTATTGACCTAAAGTCAATATTTTAGAATCAATTTTTTTAAGAGAAATATTTTTTTTTGTACCTTTTTTATATAAATGCATACACACACACACAATTTTTTTTAATTGTTTTCTTATGTGTTAGGAAATTTTTTGAGTCAATTTAAATAGTTAAACTTTTAAGTCAATATTTTATAATTAGTTTTTTAGACCGATTTTTGAGTACATTTTTTAGTCAATGTTTTGAGATAATTTTTTTGAGTACTATCTTAAGCTTCAAATTTTTAGTCAAATTTTTAATTAGTCAAATTTAGTTAAATTTAGATTTCAATTTTTACACACTTTTAAGATAATTCATTTTTGTATTAAAATTAAAATCAATTAAAATGTTTTAAATATTTTTGAGTTTTTAAATTTGAATTTCGCTTTTCCTTGGGGTAGCCTGTATCGTGTCTTGGGTGGGAAGCTTAAAGCTACCACTTAAAACACACCCCAACTAAAGCAAAATTAAATTCCCACACGCTTACTTCGGAGTGGTCTTTAATTGTCCTGGGGGGGAAGCTAGTGCTATC
This sequence comes from Liopterus haemorrhoidalis, assembly GCA_963971575.1. Taxonomy (NCBI): domain Eukaryota; kingdom Metazoa; phylum Arthropoda; class Insecta; order Coleoptera; family Dytiscidae; genus Liopterus; species Liopterus haemorrhoidalis. Next base: position 11,232,503 of record OZ020622.1, on the reverse strand, counting down.
CCTTAGGGCATACTCCGAGTAACACACACTCGTACACACAGACAAATACACATACATATAAAAATGTGCATGATAATATTAAAAAATAAAATCACACACGCTTACCATGAGGACAGCCAATTTGTGCCCTGTTTGGTTAGCTAGTGCTGCCATCTAGGGCACGTCCCTGGTAACACAAACACAAACAGTACTTAGGTACAAGCACACGCGTACTTTGGGGGCGTATTTATTGTTTTGGGGGGCTAGCTAGTGCTGCCCCTTAAAACTACCCCTTTGTACCACACACAGGTCGCTTAGGACCTACAAATTTGCAAAACAGCAATGATTAAGAAAGAAATAAATGATTTTTTTATTGATAAAATGCATGATTTTTGATTTTTTGATTGAAAAAAGTAAAGTAATGCATGTTTAATAAAGAAAATTTAACACAAATTGAAAGAAATATAAAGAAATTTTAGTTTAGGTAGGTAAATAAATTTTAAATGTTGAAATATTTTTCCTCCGTGAGAAATGGGGGGAAAGTAATAATTTTATCAAATATCAAAAGCCTCTTATATCCAAGTTGATTCTCTCTGTACAGTCTGTAATCATTTTTAGGGTGAATTTGTTTCTTTGTCACCCTAAAAAAGTTTATCAAATTGTACATCAGCCGAAGTAAAGGTATGTTAGAGATGGATAAATCAAACTAACAATCGTGTGTCTGTTTTGTATGCTGCAAGGTTTGCTTGTAGACCAATTAAATATCCTTCCACACATGGTACCTTTGTGTGAAAGTGTGTTTATTTCTTGTGGCACTCACAGATCATCTGCGTATGTTTCTGTTGGGTTTTGCAAAAAATAAACTACAGGTACTACACCCCCTTTGATGCGTCTGTTGTTATTAACTAGGGTCGATTTAGATTTGGACTTTTATCTAGAAAGATTCTAGTTGATTCTGACAGATAATTCAGAGGACTGGTGAGTTCTAACAACTGGTAACTTTTTGGTTATTCAGTTGGTAGTTAAATCTCACCAAAACACACACAACACTAAATACACTGCGCTTTTCATGATACACATGGTTTATTTCTGTCTCAGGGATTGTAGGTGCCGGTTGACCAAGTCTTTTCCGAGTTTTTCCCTACCTTAACGGCCTAGCCGAGGGAGACGAGAGATACTAGTTGACTGAAGGTGACCAAAGATGTCACGAATGAGTTTTGTTTCTTTTGGTAGAGTCTTTTTACTGGTCGGGACGATCTGACGTTTCCCCCCAAGGCCTAGCCAAGGGTAAGGGATGTTTGACACCGCCTGATCACGGAGCCAACTACCCAACGGATGGGTAGCGCTCGTAAAACAATAAATTCAGTAAAAGTTAACTTTTGGAAGCCGGTCGGTAAAGAATCTTTCGATAGATAAACTGATCGACCGAGTGAAGGAACGAGCCTTCAAAAAATTTAACTCTTGAAGTTACAATAAACTTCACTATTATTTCTTTTAGTGAGTTGTTTTAAACACTCACGCCATTTTTTGTTGTTTTAATATTAGTTTAAAATTCCTGAGGTCAGAAGTAAACATTTCAGGTTACCTTGATACTTGTGCAAACTCGGATTCCCTTTAATGCGGGCACAAGTTTGTTCTGGGCAAGCATCCTCTTTCCTCTAGGTTGTTCGTTGCCCTCGCGATTCCTCCGGTGGAGCCCAAGCCCTTTCCATGTGCATCGGATCGGGCGGCGATGGCTTACAATAGAGCCCTCCACGGACTCTTCTATAGACGTGGAGGAACCAGCTCTGTTGTGTGAATACAATACGGTTGAACGTTATTTCTTTCCACGTTTGGGTTTTTTGTGGGTGGGGGGTAACTCGCTTTGTCCTTTGTCCTTGCGCCTTCCCCGGAAAGAATTACGTTCGCCGTTAGGAAAGATCACCTCCTCTTTCAGCTCGACCTACTAACACTCGCAGGAGAGGCAATTAGGTATGGTTGCGTCTTCTCGAGATTCAACAGAAGCAGTTTCCAACAAATCAAGACTTCCAGATTTTTAAATTAAAACCATTTTTCTTGGGTATTACAGCCACATGTTATTTTACATATTGGTCGAATTTTATGTGGGTGCTAATACCCGGTAATGCTCTCTGGAAGTGGGTATTTTTTTCGAGTGAACGAATTTTTTACTCATAACCAGATGTAGTGTTACCAACCTTATAAATTCTACAAGATTTGTTCATATTATTGGGCTGCTTTTGGTCCGAAAATGGGACATGTCTGTAGGTGCTTTAAATCCGACATGTTGAGGACCAGTTTTCTTTATTGGATTTTGCAAAATGCAACTTCTAGTAAATTAATTGGTTTGTGTTGGTAAAATTTAAATCCTGTTCAACAGGTGCTTGAAAGTTTTAATTTTTAAGTTATTTGAAAATTAGTTTTAAGTTTAGTTTTTATGATTTATTTTGTGCTAATTCTGTTTTTTGTTTAGGATACTTCAGGAGTTTATTTCAGGAGAAAATAATTAAAAAGCAGGTTTTTTAAATCGTTTAATTTTTGATTTTAAAAATAGTTTTTTTGGCTAGTTAGCTAAAGTTGCTAAAGCCAACAAACAAACAAAAAAGAAAATAGTTTTTCTTCAATCTTGGTTTTAAAAACGTTATTTACGTATTTTTTCAAAATAGTTTCAATATATTTTTTTGACTAGTAGGTAATTCTTTTTTTCAAAATTAGATTTCAGGTAAAGTTGTATTAAAAAGTAGATTTTAAAATTTTCAACAACAGCTTTTCAGAATAGTTTATTTAAAAATTATCTTTTTAAAAATATGCTCTCTAATAGGCTTTCAAAAATATTAAATTCAAAATTATTTTTTTCGAAAATATTCTAAAATAAATTTTCAAAATGTTTTTTTCATAATTCATTTTCAGGAAGAGAGTTTTCAAAAGTAACTTTTTAAATTATTTTTACATTAGTTTTCAAAACAAAAATTCTTTCGTCCAAAATTCTTATTTCAAAACTAGGTTCTCGAAAATAGGTTCTCAAAAATCAAATCCAATATATTTCCAATTAGTTATTTTTTTTTTCAAATTGTTTTTTTTTTCGGTTTAGAACGTTTCATTTCCAAAGTTTGGTGTTCAAAAATAGTTATTTCAAAATCTAAACTACGGAATGCCGTGGAGTTTGGATTGCTGTTTATCAGCTCTGGGGTTGACTCAGCATTGTATAATACTGAAAAATAGATAGAAGATGCTGGGAAAATACTGTTTAAAAACAGATAATAGCTGGTCAATTTTTAATTTGAATTTTCCAAAAATAGTTTTCAAAATTAAGTTTTCAAAATATTTCCAAAATATTTGTTGGTTATATTATTTTCAAAATTTTAGTCAGATATATTTATTATATATATATATATATATATATATATTGAAGAACTTTAATGCTCCGTAATCTGGGGCACAGGGACTCGGGTTCAAACCCCGATGTCACGAAATTTAATTTTCCGTTACTGTGCAGATCGGCAATTGGATCGACTCTGCCAAGTAGTAATACTTAAAATGACCGGTCAGTTTCTGTTTGTAAATTCAATTTTTCAAAATTTATTTATCAACAATAATTACAAAAAATAATTTTCAAAAATAGTTCAAATTTTTTTCCTATTTTTTTTTCAAAACTAGTTTTAAAAATAATGTTCTTTTAAAATAATTTTAATAATATTAACCTTTTTAAAATTTTCTTAACAATTTTAATTTTTTAAAATAATTTTTAGTATTAAAAATTACGTTCTCTGTGGTAAAAAACTTAACTTATGAAACCCTGGGAGACGGGTTCAAAACCCGACACCACGGAATTTTCGTATTCCAAATTTGATACTCTGCAGTCAACCAAGGGGCTGACTCAGCTTTAGCAAAACTTACAAAACTAAATTTAAACCATTTAAACGGACAAAATGTCAATTTCACGTGATTTTGACATAGTACCGGAGGTCTAGAAAAAAATAAATATTTTATAATCAATACGCCACTTAGGCATTGATAAATTATTATTAAAAATACTTCAAATGGCAATTTTTTTAAATAAAATAAATATCCAATTTTTCCAAATTTATTTTTCAATATTTAGTTTTCCAAATTCAGAGTTCATTTTTTTTACTTAGCTGTCTCATGACAGTTTGGAGTCCAAAATCGGCTCCATTTAGTTTTGCTGTATTTGTAGTCCATTGGGTTCAAATTTGGATCAAATCCGAAATGGCGCGTTTTGGAAATTTGCCAAAATTGCAACTCGTGGATTTCAAATCATTTTTTGGTTTTATTAATATTTTTATCTGTTACAAATTGTAGTACGTGGTTACACATTTGCTTACACAGCACAAAACAGGGCTCAAACCCCGGACAATACTTCAGAACAATCCTATATTGTTCTCAAAGTTGGAACATAACGTTAAAAATAAAATTAATTAATTAAAATTAAATTTTTCTGGTCAATATGTAATTGTAAAATGTTTGTCAATTTGAACTTATACCTGGCGATAGTAGCCTAACGCTGGTTGACCTTTATAAATTTTATCAAAATTTTGCTCAAAAAAATATAAGTCATCTTGCGAACATTCAATTTTTCTTTGTATTTGTATTTGGGTCTCAGGGTCATGGGTCCACTGGTGTACTCTCCAGAAGTTACTGGCTGGACCTAGGGTACCCTACGTCCCTCTTCAGAGTGTTTGGGAAGTCCGTTCTCCATAGCTGGGAAACGTTTGGCCTCTCACTAAGGCAGGATGGACTGTATGAATTTTCCATGGGGAGGATTATCGTTCCTGTATTTTTAGGATACAGGGGAGGTTTTCTTAAGATCCTTGAAGTATGTGGTGGAGTGTTTCCAACGTTTGACTTGGATGGATTCATTGGAAATTCATTCATCAAGCGTTTTATTTTTAAGTTGATGATTGAAGAAAATTGGTTGGAATTTAATTATTTTTTTTTTTATTCCCTTTGTACAAAATTATTTGCGCCCTCGGTTCCCGGCGCCCTTCCGTCTGACCGAAGGCTGACAAGGCCATATCCTTTGGTATGGAAGAGGCTGGATGACGTTAAACAACATAAATTATCCTTTTTTGACAATTTCGCCAATATGAATATATTTTGCCGGTGATCCTGGTTGACTTTTTAGGTAATCCTGGGACCCCCAAGGGGAGCCTAACCAAATTGGTTGGCGAACCTAGGGATAGGTGTTGCCTTTAGGTACTTCTGGATGAGGCTATTTAGCGCTTGAAATGAATGGAAAATTTTAGATTAAGTCAAACGTATTCCGACCAGAAAGATGTTTTTAAATTAATTAATAATAAATACCTTTATTTATTTTTTGTGATTTTGTGTGTAAGACTATAATCCTTTGGAGGATTTTTTGGTGTCCTCTTTCAAAAAGAGGACATTTCAATGCTATATCCTTTGATATAGCACTAACTGGCTAACCCTAAAGCCGTAAATTAAAATTAGTTTTAACCATTTTTGAAACGTATTTTAGAGTTTTTTTTTTTATTGCCATTAGAAGTATTATAATGGCTGTTAGTATATAGTACATTATTTTTATTAATCAATTTTTTTGTTAATATTAAATTATTTTTTAGTTGTGTGGTTTCGTGGTTTTGATTTAGCTACAGAGCACAAGAAAATGGTTTAAATTCAGACCATTGAATTTTTATTCTGATATGCAGATCGGCTAAGAGCCGACTCAGCAGACTAATTTAAATAAAATATAGACATTTTTAGTATTTTCAAGAATGAACATTATTTTTAAAATAGTTTTTTAAAAATAGCATTTTTTAAATTTTAATAATCAATATTTTTTAATGTTTTTTTTAGAAATAATTTTTTTAAGTTATTTTTCAATTTTTCAATTCATTTTTTAATTTTTTTAATTCGATATTATTTAATATTTTTTTTTTACATTTTTTTAAAAAATATTTATATTATATTTAAGAGTGTGTAGTCAACAGAGGGGTTGACTCAGCGTCGAGTAATACTTAAATATTACTATACCGAGATATGACCAGTCATTTTGAGTTATTACATTATTTTTCAAAATTTATTTTTTAAAATAGTTTTAAAATTTTTTATTTTGTTATTATTTTAATAATGTTTAAGATTTTATGCAATCAGCAGAGGGGTTGACGCATGATCAAGTAATACTTAAAAATGATTATTTAGAGATATAACCAGTATTAAATTATTTTTGAAAATTTGTATATTAATAGTAGTAGAGTAATACTTAAAAATTACTATATATATGACCAGTTAATTTTAACTATTATTATTTTTTTTAATTTGTTCTCAAAAAAATCCCAATTTTTTTTCGTTATTTTTTAAATTTTTTACTTTTTTAATATTTCAATAATATTTGAGAAATTGTATCAGCTCTGGGGTCAACTAATAACTTTAGAAAAAAAAAAAAACGGCATAGAGTTAATAAGTCCAGTTATTTTCTGTTTTTAAATAAAAAAATTCACAATGTTCGAGGTAATATCATTATTTTCAATTTTTTTTATCAAAATAATTTAGTAATTTGTTTTTTGTTTTTAAAACGTTTTCAAAATTCTTCTAAAAAATATTTTTCTCAAAGTTTTTGTTTTAATTTTGTCATAATCTCATAAAGTCATCAAAAACATAATTAATAATATTTTTTTTTTTTCAAAAATATTTTTCGAAAATAATTTTCATTAATCAAAGATCAGCTTAGGGGTCGACTCAGTATAGACTAATACTTAAACTTCATTCTATTGGGACAAAACCAGTCATTTTTCAGATTTAAATTTAGCAAACTTAGTTCTTCAAAAATAATATTTCAAAAAATTTTCCAAAAATAATTTTAGTTTTTTTCAAAAAATTTAAAACCTCAAAATATAACTCCATGGTAAAATAATTACCAACGTAACCTAAAACCAGGTTTACGGGCTGGAATCCCCTTTTGGTTTTTCGATATGCAGTCATTTCAGGTGTCGACTCACTTTCCATTAATTAAACCTGTTTATATATTAGTAAAACGAAAAGTCACACAGCGCATGTGATTTTTATATAAATACAGAGAACATACTCACCCTATTTCCCACTTAAGTGATTGGAACCAATAATTATAGTTCATACAAATTTTCAGTCCCATGATATTCATTTAATTTTTCGATATACAATCATGAGATTCGAGTCAATCTCGATTAATTTTAAATACTTTTTCATACAGCAATCGTCACGCTACCCATGTAACTTTACTACAGTACCGGAGGTCTAGAAATTGAGAACCTATTTTGCCCTATTCATTAATTAAAAAAGAAACCGATTATTTAATTATTAATTTTTTTTAAATAATCGAAATGTCACAGCCCTGTGACTTTATAGTGTCGGTCTACTATGCCCTGTTCGCCACTTAGGCGATAAGAACCCATAATTATTTTAAATAATATAGATACTTTTAATAAAATTAGTTTTATATGATCGAAACGTCACGTTACCCATGTGACTTTATAGTGCCGGAGGTCTAGAAATTGAGAACCTAGTATACTCTATTCGTCACCAATTTAAAATTTTAGAAAAGTTTGTGTTTTGAGTGTATTCAGAAATAAAAGCGGTAGAAACGTCATGCAAACCACGTGACTTTAATATAGTATCAGAGGTCTAGAAACTTATACATGTACTCGATGAAAACCTATAATTTTATTTTAAATATAGCAAATATTAAATAAGTTTTAAATTTTTTTATAAAAAAATCGATTTAAAAACCTGCTTTTTTATTTTGATTCTACTTGATATGCAGCAAGAGGCCTTAAGAAGAAAGAATTTGCTGAAAAGAAGTTTCTGATAATTTAAAATAAATTACATAATTTTGGTTTAAATACAGAAAATTTGAAATAAGTTTTCAAAATTTTAAGATTAGATTTATAAAAATCTGCTTTTTTATTTTGATTCTACTCGATATGCAGCAAGAGGCCTTAAGAAGGAAGAATTTGCTGAAAAGAAGTTTCTGATAATTTAAAATAAATTAGCATATAATTTTGGTTTAAATACAGAAAATTTGAAATAAGTTTTCAAAATTTTAAAATTAGATTTATAAAAATCTGCTTTTTTAACTTTGAATCTGTTCGAAATGCACTAAGAGGCCTTAAGAAGAAAGCAGAGATTGTTGAAATGAAGTTTCTAATAATTTTAAATTAAATTATCATATAATTTTGTTTTAAATACAGAAAATTGAGTTTCAGAATTTGGTAATTCTCCCCCAGAGAAGGTCCAGAATTTGTTTATCCCCCAACAGTGAAGGTCCAGAATTTGGTTTTCCCCCAACAGTGAAGGTCAAGAATTTGGTTATTCCCCAACAGTGAAGGTCCACAATTTGGTTATTCCCCAACAGTGAAGGTCCAGAATTTGGTTATTCCCCAACAGTGAAGGTCCAGAATTTGGTTATTCCCCAACAGTGAAGGTCCAGAATTTGGTTATTCCCCAACAGTGAAGGTGCAGAATTTGGTTATTCCCCAAGAGTGAAGGTCCAGAATTTGGTTATTCCCCAAGAGTGAAGGTCCAGAATTTGGTTATCCCCCAACAGTGAAGGTCCAGAATTTGGTTATCCCCCAACAGTGAAGGTCCAGAATTTGGTTATTTCAATGGTAAAAAGGTAGTAAATTAATAATCTTAAGTGATTTTAGTCCCCAGAGAGGTTTAAGAGATTGGTTTCTTATTAACTCCTCAATTTAAAAACAGCTCTCGTCCAGGCGTTAAGATCGTGTCTTAACGCTTTAGCAATAAAACTGAGCTCTCCCTTTGACCTAAAGTGAGGTTTTCCTCTAAACATCTTGCCACCTGAGTGGCACCCTCCCTTAGATATAAGACTAATCTAAATGTTTCAGAACTTGGGGTGCTAATTTGCAGTGATTGCTGAGACTGTGCTTATCGGCTGCTAGATATCTTGACGGCGAGACCCAGCTCAAATGCCTGTTATCTACAAATCGCCCAGAGTTTGTATACTTATGGTTTTAGGTTTCGTTTTATAAAAATGTTTTCACTTTTTCTTGTTGCTTTCTTTCATGTTGTCTGTTTCAGATTGCACTTCGTATACCAGTATTCTCCAGGTTTTCAGGTATTCGTTTTCATGTTTAATATGCTTATTTTGTATGTATTGCCCCCAATTTTGTGTGTATTCCCCCCAATTTTATGTGTATTGTCCCCAATTTTATGTGCATTGCCCCCAATTTTATGTGTATTACCCCCCAATTTTATGTGTATTGCGCCCTATTTTGTGTGTATTGCCCCCCATTTTATGTGTATTGCCCCCAATTTTGTGTGTATTGCCCCCAATTTTATGTGTATTGCCCCCAATTTTATGTGTATTGCCCCCAATTTTATGTGCATTGCCCCCAATTTTATGTGTATTGCCCCCAATTTTATGTATATTGCGCCCAATTTTGTGTGTATTGCCCCCCATTTATGTGCATTGCCCCCAATTTTGTGTGTATTGCCCCCGCCTTGTATGCATTTCCCCCGCCTTGTATGCATTGCCCCCGCCTTGTATGCATTGCCCCCGCCTTGTATGCATTGCCCCCGCCTTGTATGCATTGCCCCCGTTTTGTATGCATTGCCCCCGTTTTTTATGCATTGTCCCCAATTTTGTGTGTATTGCCCCCAATTTTGTGTGTATTGCCCCCAATTTTATGTGTATTGCCCCCAATTTTATGTGTATTTCTCACATTTCTGTATGTTTTGCCCCCATTTATATGCATTGCCCCATTTATATGTATGCTTCACTTGTATTGCTTATGTTGTATGTATTGCAGATGTTGCTGATTGCTGCTATTTCTGTTTTATTGCAATTTTTTGTGTTTTATTGTCATTTTTTGTGTTTGTATTCTATCCCCAATGTTATGTGTATTTCTCACATTTCTGTATGTTTTGCCCCCATTTATATGCATTGCCCCATTTCTATGTATTGCCCCATTTCTATGTATGCTTCACTTGTATTGCTTATTTTGTATGTGTTGCAGATGTTGCTGATTGCTGCTATTGCTGTTTTATGGCAATCTTTTGTGTTTTATTGCCATTTTTTGTCTTTGTATTCTATTGCCATTTTTTCTGTTTTACTGCATTTTGGTTATTGTTGTTTTTATATTTTATTATTTCTGCTTGTTTTGTTTTGCTTTTTTTCAGATGGGGTTGGGGGGCAAAATATTGCAAACTTTTCAAGTTAAGCCCATTTCAAGAGCCTGTATATTTGAAAGCAAACAGATAGCTTTTTCTGCCCTTATAAGTCACCTAGTCGTTAGGAACCCACTTTAATTACTTAATTTTGCAATATTGTGTCCTGCGGGTGCCTCCACGTGGCCCATCCCTGGGAACAGATTTTTTTCTTAATATTTTTCAAAAAAAATCTGTTGCTAAAACCCGCTAAAAATTTTCTTGTATAGGCTATTTTAAGGCAGTGATGGCTGGGTATACACTACGTATACCAGAATTATTCAGGTTTTCAGGTGTTCATTTTCATGTTTAATATGCTTATTTTGTATACAGGGTGTTTGTTTGAAACGGTGCACCCCGAAAATCTCCTTTATTTATAAAGATATAAAAAATCTTCAGAATAAAAGTTAAACTAGACAAAAGGCCCATCTAAAGGTTACTATAAGAATTCTGAGGCACTTCCGGTTTCACCGGAAATGAAGTCAACTATTGATCTAGCATAGGGAATCGATAATTTTATATTTTTTTCCTAAAAGTACAATAAATTAGCTTTACAATGACACCAAAAAGACATATTTTTATGTTAACCGTTTCAAAATGGCGACCATTTATTTACAAAATAATAATCAACATAAGTTTTACAAAGTTGAACGTAGCAAGCTTTGAAAAAAATAAAAAAAGAAACAAAATATCTCTAAAATAAACTGTTATAACTAGTTATTATATGAAATAACATGCTTAACTTAAATTTTAATTTTTCAATTAAATGTTTTATAAATAACAAGAGTTTTTGTAAAATAATTGTAAAAAGTAATAGTTTTTTTTTTTCTAAATAGTCAAATAGTTTATTTTAGAGATATTTTGTTTCTTTTTTTATTGTTTTCAAAGCTTGCTACGTTCAACTTTGTAAAACTTATGTTGATTATTATTTTGTAAATAAATGGTTGCCATTTTGAAATGGTTAACATAAAAATATGATTTTTTGGTGTCATTGTAAAGCTAATTTAATGTACTTTTAGCAAAAAAATATAAAATTATCGATTCCCTATGCTAGATCAAAAGTTGACATCATTTCCGGTGAAACCAGAAGTGCCTCAGAATTCTTATAGTAACCTTTAGATGGGCCTTTTTGTCCAGCTTAACTTTTGTTCTGAAGATTTTTTGTATCTTTACAAATAAAGCAGATTTTCGGGGTGCCCCGTTTCAAACAAACACCCTGTATATAGCAAGGTTCATAGAATTTTAAAAATTGCGCCTATGGCTTCCATTGGTTGTTATAAGCTCCGCCCCTCTGATTTCGTGTACATTGAAACAGAATTAAAATAAAATTTAAACAATTTTCACTGGTTATTAAATTTACGCTTTTAAAAATTAAATGCAACATTTGCCAAAATATAACTAGAATTTTGAAAAAATAACTTAAACAATATAAAAAATTTAAAAAAACTATATTAATATTGTCTCTTCTCGCAGGGTTCGATCCCTTTCGGATCGAGTTAGTTGGGTGAGCAGCTGGAGCCATAACCACTACACCAGGTAAATGGCAATACACCTTCCAGTGTAGCTATAATGAAGCTATAACTTGTGTACATAAAAAACACAAAAAATGCGTTTTTTTCGAAAAACATAATTTGATCAAAAATTCCTGTTGTACTATTCCGGTTCACACAAATGTATATTACTTAAAATTTTTTCAGATTTTTAGTTTAAACCATCTGGGCTACAGGGTGTGGGACAAAAAATTTTTTGCACAATTTTGGCAAAAATCGCTTCAAAATAATGTATTTTGGAAAAATAAAAATTTGATCGTTAATCCACGTACCAAGGGCTTTCATTTGATACCTTACTCAGAATTATAAAAAATTTTTTTTTTTTCGATGAGCACATATTTGTTTATATTTTTAGGGGGATATGTTTTTTAGATGTTTGAGTATTTTTTTTATATGCGGGTCAAAGAATTATATAAGCATGCCAAATTTCAACTCTCTAGGTTTAGCCGTTTGGCTACAATTTTTACCGAACAGACAGACAGACAGACAGACAGACAGACAGACAGACAGACAGACAGACAGACAGACAGACGACAAAATGACACTATAAGGGTTTTTTGGTCATACCTACAAAACCCTAAAAAGAACATAGAAAACATACTAGCGTAAAAGTCTCATCTTTCTGGCTATTGTAAGTTCATGTCTTTGAATAAACTTATACTGTCCAGCAGTTTTTTTGAAGTAAAAAGTATTTCTTTTACAAATATATTTCGTTTACAGTATATTTATAAAGGATCAATGCTTGAGGCACTTTGACGATAGTTTTTATGTCTCAAAAAACATGTCTAGCCACGATTTTCTGCAGTAACTCCTAATTAGTTTTTCTGTTGATTGTAATTTTATCATTGTTCTTTTAATTACTTGAGGAGATTTCTCAAATCATTTTAAATAGTAGGTAAGGGTTAACATGCCCATTTTTCTAATAATATTCTTTGGTTTGGCTCACAGCATTTTAAGGTAATGTTTATTGTTATTGTCAAATATAAAGCATGATAAAAAAAATTTCCTCTATACATTTTTTTTTGTTATTCGAATGTGTTTTTCATTAAGGTAATGCTTTAAAATTGGGTATAATTTATACTTTTTGTCGTTGATTTACTTATTTTGATTGAAATTTAACAAAAATTAATTACTTTTTGGAGTAATTACAAAACTAATTTCACTTTGTTTAATTAATTGCTGAAGATTCTTAACATTTTTGTTTTTAATGAAAATATGTTGTCTCGTCTAGCCTAGACAAAAAGATGTCTATAACAAAACTAAGTTAGGTAAAAGTAAAGCAGTAGTATTCTAAGGAATAGCTATGACATATCCAAGAATCAGTAATTGCCAAACTGTGACGTTGGTAAAAATGTCACGGCGGCAAACATGTCAACCGATGCAGAGTGATGATGGGCTGTAAAGGGGCAATTACCATCCAATATCACAGAAAAAAATAAAATACATTTAAATAAGGTGCAATATTTCAAACATAAAACATTTCAAACATGTACCCTGTTGTCACTTAAGGTAACTGACGTCCTCAAACTGTACACACTGAGTTAAAATGTGTGACACAGACAAATCTGTGCTACACGTGTCACAAATAGGAGGCTCTTCACCTCGAACAGAGGCCTATACAAAGGCGTGTGATGGCCGTTTTCTCCCTGCGGTTAATCCTGCAGGAAGAACCCCATAGTTTGACGTCTCCCTTAATCTCAGCTTTACATTTTGTATAGTGTTCCTTCATGCTACCATTTGGCTAAAACTATATATTTCAGGTAACTTTTTGCGTTATCTGGAAATATAAAACTGACATCAATCATTGGTCTGTGGGAGATGATTATATATAGTATTTCCAAAATTAAATGGCCACCCTCACTTATTGATTTCAATAATGGCTGACAGTATAACCATTATACCTGCTGAGTTTATGGTTCTGTTAATAATAGTTGACAGGACCGTAATAATTATTTAAAATAAACGTGTTTTCTTATATGCTATTTAGAATGAACTCTATATACCTACATGACATTCCTTTAAATTTTTGAACAGGCTTAAGACTGGCTATATTTGAATTATAAATAAAGGCATGTTTAAAAATTGTTTTGTTTTAAAGTCTTTATAGTCTATATAAAATACTTCAAATTTGCACAAACAAAAATCATTCTTTTTTTGAAGTTGTCAATTTATGGTAATTTAAAATTATTAAAATATTAATCATCATCACTATTATCATTGTTTATATCGCAATCAGAGTTTTGTATCACTACCACTGTTATTTAAATTAATAATTATTGAAGTTTTGTTTGGTGGATTTATAAAAAAATCAATTTCAATTCTCTTTACATGTTCTACACAATTTTCCATAAATCACTACTTATTGCACTTGTTTCGTCTTTAATTAATTATACTACAATGTCACTTTTATTTTCACTACAGAAATTAGGAATTTCTTCAAAATCAAATGGTCGCCAAAGAGCCATGTTGTTAATGTATGCACGCTATGACCGTTGAAAATTAACTAACAAACAAGTATAACAACCCCTAAAATTTAGAAACAATAAGATTATAAATTTGGAAAATATCCTTAATGGTTTTTAAGAAACTCCAATTGAACTACTGTTACATCAATTTAATTTAAATTTAAAATTCCCTTGATACTTCCTATACTCTTCTTACAGCAACAAATCCTAGGATTACTGCCATAAACCCATTACCACATTGTTAAGCTTCTTCTTCTTCTAAAGAGTGGACATTTCATTTTGAAAATACTATACTTACTAGGATGACTGTATCATGATCAAAGGGTATGGGCAAACATTTCTCAAATAGTTTCCCAATTGTTCTCCATCGGAAACCGGAGGGTTTGCTGCTGGGGAGAATTTCCCAACGAGAATTTCCCCAAAAACTAATAAAAGTTTTTCAGAATCCATGTTCAAATAATAGATCTTATATATCTGTGACACATGCAACACGCACTACACAGTTGTATGTAGGGGTCACCACTTTTAGTACTGAGTAAAAGGACTAGAGTAATACCTAATGTGTATTTATCGTTTATTCAAACTGTTCCGTTAAAATTTTCATTAATATCCTTCTGTACTTATGGTAATAATTTATGTTTTTTGTAATTTCAATTTGTGATTAACATTAAAATTGAAACATTGGAGAAAACCAATACATTTGGAAAGTTTTGTAATTATTTCAGGGCAGCAATGTACGCAGAGTAAATTCTTAATGAACTTGCTACTTCGATTCGTAATAAATTTCAAGTTTATAGCTCTTCTGTTTTCGTTCGAGAGAAAATCTATTAAATGGTGCACGCCTGCGAACTATATAATATACACAAAGACGGGAACGCAGCTTGCATCCAATACAAGTCTTTAAATATACTTATGCATTTAAATTGTTTCTGGTTTGTTTTACTGATAAGATAACTAAGCTTATACAAATTTCAATACAAATATATTATACACTTAGGTTTACTGCATAAATAAAAACAAAACAAAAATAAATAAATAAAAGTAAAAAAGATCCCAAAACACCTAAAAGGTTCCGGACGTGAAATGTTGTCAAAAATACAAAACTTTTAAGGAAGGTTGTATCTTATCTACCTTTATTATGAAATTAATACCAACTTAATTAAAACTGTGTAGAATGCAATAATTTTGCCCTTAACAAAAGTTATAAATAGATGCATAGAATCAAATTGTTTCCTTGGTGTCTTAAAAATAACAGAAGTCCTCCCTCTTCATAAAAAAGATGACATAGAAGAATTAAATAATTATCGCCCCATATCACTATTACCAATTGTGTCAAAGATATATGAAAATTGAAAGTATACAGAGCAATTAGATTAGAAGAAAATATATCAAAGAACCAAGAAAAACAATTATTAAACGAATGCTGGAAGGAATTGGAAAATAGAGATAAACAGAAAAAAAAAAACATCAAAATGGGAGATAAAAAGAAGTAAAATGTACGAATACGGAGGATTTTCAACAGATGAAGTAAGGAGGAAAGAGAGAGTGGACATGGAATGCAGGAGATAATAGAAAGAATGAAGGAAATACAACAACAAGAACTAAGAGAGAGAATAAACGGATCAAGGTACAATTATAAGTACAAGAAAAATTGGAGCACGCAAAGACCGCTGTATCTAAAAGAAAAGGGAAACGGGGGAAAAAGAAGAATAATTGCATAGTTTAGATGTGGGAATGAAGAAAAAACAAACAAATTTTGGCTAAAAGAGGAGGATAAACGATGTAGAATGTGCAGAGAAGAAAGGGAGACGGTTGAACATATGCTGGAAGGATGTGAAGAAATGAGAAGCAAAGGAGGAACAAGAGAAGATATTTTAAACGGAAATGGCTGCGGATACACATGGATGAAAGAGGTAATAGAGAGGAGAAAGGAAATCAAAGAAAAAGAAAATAATAAGAAATAATACAAAATATATTTCAAGCCAACAGGCAGAAATTAAATTTATATTTTAGTTAAAATTATAATGTAAAGAATAAATATATATAGAATAAATTGTAATAGGTAAATTAAATGTAATACTATTAATTAAAATAAATTGAATTAAATTGAATTGACATATGAAAATTGTTTGTATACACAGATTGTTTCTTTCTTAGAAGGAAATCATTTGTTAAATTCGTCTCAATTCGGGTTTCATTCAAAGAGATCAACAACTGATGCCATACTAGATTTCTTAGAAGAGGTATGTGATACCCTCAAATCTATAGAATTTTGCATGGGAACTTTCTTGGACTTAAATAAAGCCTTTAACTGTCTGCCGCATAATTTATTAATTAGCAAAAGAAACGGGTGATAGTACAGAGAGTGAAGATGAACAGAATGTTGCTGGTACAAGTTATTGTAATAATAAATAGTTTTTCTAAAAATTTTCTCATAAATTTGAGGTGCGTCTTATGGTCCGAAAAATACGGTATGTCCGCTTGGTGTTACTTGTTGTTGAGCCCAATACGTTGTCGATTGTTCATAGTTTTCCATACTTTTATAGCTAGGGAGTTGTTTTAATGAGACAGACATATAAACACATTGGCTACCTCAGTCTCCATCGGAGAGAACGTTCATATTGTATGCCTTTACTTAACCTAACCAAATTAAAAACCTAGTCATTGCGCCGATTACAACAAACCTCGCCCGAAATTACAAAGACGAACAGTAAATATGATCAATTTAGAAAATTAGGATATCTAGGATAGCAGAATTGGGAAAACGATAATAGATAATAAACATTTTATGAAGCCACCGTAGTTGGTTTAAAGACAGACATATGTCGCAGTATTCGTAACCCACTGATTTCCTTAATTGTAAACGCTGCCTTGAATGTTAAAACTATCTACTAAACATTACCATAACGAACAGTGAACTAATTTAAAAAGCTCTGAACGCAGCTTTAGCTAAAGAAGAATATGGTATTCATATATACAAGATAGTTAAAAAAAACTTGATCTTAAAAATGCAAGACGAAACAATTCTGTAAAATCCAAAAAATGACATTTAAGATTTAATGTACTTTAATCTCATTATTTTCCAGATTGGCAAAGGAACGATCAAGAGAACAATGTCGTTTTCTTTAGTGTATAATAATCGAAAAGACGCCTTAGTGTCTTAATTTAAAATTTTAAAGAGAAAGTTTAAATTATTTATGACAAGAGCCGTTCGTCAGATTGTATACAATACTAACGTAAATAATTAAAAACCAGAAAAGTTCATAGCTAAGCCATTATTAACATTAACATCGTTAGCTTTTGTATTTCAATTAAAAGTTTATAAAGCTTCAAGCTTTTGGACTCATAGTTATAATTTAAAATTCTACAAAGTTACTTGTCTTTTCTTATCTTTAGGAAGATATTAAGAAAGTGCATAAAATGAATAAAAAAAATCAACAAAGGGGAACTTTCAAGTTATTATGTTTGATATATAAATGAATAGAAAAAACTGAAGAAGCTTTTCAGTTAATGAGAAATCCCTAAAAGAGGGGTATGATGCAAAGGTAACACCCTTTTCATGAGAAAATTGAACATAGTTTAATAAGTCTTGACACCTTTCTCTTTCTTCCGGATGCGGCGAATTGGACGACGGCAAATGGGTGATTTTCAATTGGGCGACGGACAACTGTCCGACGGACAAACTGGGCGACGGTTAATTGTGCGATGGACATCTGGCTGACTCAAGTTATATTAGAACGTGCTTAACTTATGTTTGAATGCAATAAAAATGTTTTTACTATCGTTACCATTATTAAAATTAACATTCTTTTCTATTGATCTACTACCCTCTAAATTTAAATATCTTTTTAGGATTTTGTAAGTATAACCACCAAAAAACCCTTATAAGGTCACTCATGTGTCTGTCTGTACGGTAGATATTGTATCCAAACGGCTGAACATGGAAATTTGTATTGGCTTAAATACTTGTACAACTCTTTGACCCACATTCTGAAAAATATAGAGAGTTCAAAATAATACAACGCGGGATAAATATAAACAAACAAGTATTTATGAGAATATATATATATATATATATATATATATATATATATATATATATATATATATATATATATATATATATATATATATATATATATATATATTCATGTTGAGTGGCTTATCAAATGAAACTTCTTAATGCGTGGATAAACAAACAAATTTTTTTGAAAACGCATTTTTTCAAAAAACTTTTATCGCTGGATTATATGATTTGGGACAGAATTATTTTTGCATATTTTGGGCAAAAATTTGTATTGAAATAAATAAATTTACAAAAATTACTTTCCATTCCTTAATCTTCGTGCTTAAAATTTGTGATCAAAGTGATCAAAAATTTCTTTTGAACTATTCCGTTTCCCATCAATGTACATTATTGAGATTTTTTTTAGTTTTTTAGATCAACCTCTCTGGGAAGTATAGTGGGAGACATTTTTTTCAAAAAAAAAATTATATTTTTCAAAACTAGAAGATTTGATTGTTTATCCACACAATCAAATGTTGCATTTGATACCCCACTTATTACTTATTAAATATTAATTTTTTGTTTGATACATACAGTCTATTCCAAATTAGGCGGAACTAACCAGAATTTTTATTTTTGTAAGTTGTCATTAGCAATCAATCTGAAAAAGTAACTAGAATTGAAAATCTAGTTCCGCCTAAACCAAAGAAATAGACTTTACCTATATGGCGTTCACTTTTGTAAAGACTAACCATATCTGGTTATTTTGGTTACATTTATAGGGTATTATTGACTTCAGATTTGTTGGTAATGATTAATATAACTACAGGCTATCCCAAACCTTTAGGCAGAACTTAATGGGAATTTCGTTCTTTTAGGTTGTCACGAAAAGAGACCTTGCTTGGGTTATTTCATTTTTTACGTTGGCATATGAAAATTTACCATTCGAAACCATGGAAACTAATGACATATGTTAATAATAAAGTACTTTTTCCATATTTTAATGAAAACAAAATAAATAAATGGGAAATTTGTATTGAGAATGAATGAATCAAAATATGAAGAAAATGACATTTTAAAATTATACTAACCTTAACCAAAAAAAGTTGTAAGTATGATTTACAAAGCTTAAACAAAACGGCCAAAAAGCACGATTCAAACGAGGAAAGTAATTAGATTGCAAAATCTAGTTCTGCCTAAACGTTTGGGATAGCCTATAAGATATTATATTTCAGTATGACATTTGTCAAATGGTTTAACATAATAATAAAGTGACATTTTTAAATACCAACATGAACTACAATTTCTAAAGTGCAAAATATCTCTTAATTTGTTTAAACAAAAGTGAATACAGTATAATTTTCCACGATGTGTTTTTTTTCAACTGTCAATAGTTTTTTTATACGTGGGTCAAACAGTTGTACAGGCATGCCAAATTCCAACTTTCTAGCTCTAGCCGTTTGGCAACAATATCTACCGTAATGCCAGACATGGCTTATGACGTTATAAGGGATTTGATCATACCTACAAAACCCTAAAAAGGGTATACTTAAGGTTATTTTAAAGGTGCTTGATGTGCAAGAGTTTGAAGCACGGTGCGAGTAACGTGTAGCCTGAAAAGCAGCTGCAGTAGTTAATTTTATTTATGACGGTCAAAATATGATTGTTACAGTTTGAGAACCATCTTGTAATATAAAGCATCCTTTTTAGTAGAGCGTCATTTTTCAAACTAATGTCAAACGTCCATTTGAATTTTCCGGAGATTCTAAATATTGGTGTCCGGAATATCAAAGCAAATACGGATGGCTAAACATTTTATCCCATTTTAAAGATACCAGGAAATGTCCTACTATTGATAAAAGTGACAATGAAAGCTAAGGTTAAGTGAGGTTGAGCTTTTGACACTACAAACTTTTTACAATCAACCCAACTGAAAAGAAAAAAAAAAAAACTAGAAAATCTGTCAAAATCTAAAAATCCTATTGATATATCTTCTTTCAACAGGTCTTTGGCTTTTTTCAACTCAATTACCCGCATCAATATGTGTTCAATTCATACAATGGTTTGTTGAAAATTTTTAAAGTAGTAATGAAATTTTTACGAACAGCTAAAAGTACTCATTTAAACGGGAAGTGTTGGTAATAAAATCAAACTTTTAAAATTAGTTTAAACGGAGAGAAAGTTTTTTGCTTAAGGGAGTATTTTATTTTTTAAGTTATAACATTTGAGATCGTTTCGAAGTTTTCGATTTTTCGAAAATTACTTTATTTCATCATTTATCAACAGTTTATAAGCAGCCACTTAACTGTAGATACTTTAAAAGTATTAATTTGCGAAAAAATTCTATAAAAAATAAATTTGTAAGAAAAATATCTTCCGCTTCTTATTTATTTCTTCCTATGGCTGAGCCTGTTTCCTTTTGCAATTGTCTTATATATTTCTGTAAATTATCACTCCAAGTTCTCTTTAGTTTAGCTACACTTTTTTTTCCCCACTGGAACTTTATCTTTTGAAATTGTTATTCTTTACACATTTTTTAATTTTTATCCATTCCATTCCTATTTTAATCTTTGTACGCATTTATTGATATTTTCAGCGTTACAGTCTTTTTTAATATCGCTTCTTTCTCGGTCTAATATGGGTGTGTCACTTAAAAAATCAAAGAAGTCAAAAATAAGTGGTGTAAAAATTGACTTAACGCTACGTACAACCCCCAGAGATTATTAGTTTTTTATACAAAACTAAAAATTTTATGTGAAGTGTGAATTTTCACACATTTTAGGGTTTTGCAGATATTTAGTAAGTGAATGATGATTATTTGGGATGCCAAAACAAATTTTATATTAAAATATTTTTTTTGTTAATTTTAATTCGAACGCCTAATACCATTATTTAGGTTTCTAAATATGTGCAGTATTTTTTTTTTTTTTTATATATAGTAAGGTTAATTAAGAATTTTAAAAATTGCGCCTATGGCTTCCATTGGTTGTTATAAGTTCCGCCCCTCTGATTTCGTGTACATTGAAACAGAATTAAATTATAATTTAAACAATTTCCACTGGTTATTAAATTTACGCTTTTAAAAATTAAATGCATCATTTGCCAAAATATAACTAGAATTTTGAAAAAATAAATAAACAATATAAAAATTTAAAAAAAAAAACAAAAAAATTTATATTTTCTCTTCTCGCAGGGTTCGATCCCTTTCGGATCGAGTTACTTGGGTGAAAGGCCCGCGTCAAAACCACTACACCAGCATACACGTTCCAGTGTAGCGTGTTACAAAGCTATAACTTGTGTACATTATTAGCCAAAAATCACAAAAAATGCGTTTTTTTCCAAAAACGTAATCTGATCAACTCCTGTTGTACTATTCCGGTTTACACCAATGTACATTACTTAGAATTTTTTCAGCTTTTTAGTTTAAACCATCTGGGCTACAGGGTGTGGGACAAAAAATTTTTTGCACAATTTTGGCAAAAATCGCTTCAAAATAATTTATTTTGCAAAAATCGTTAATCCAAGTACCAAGGGCTTTCATTTGATACCCTACTCAGAATTATAAAAAAAATATATTTTTTTTTGATGAGCACACATTTGTTTATATTTTTAAGGGGATATGTTTTTTAGATGTTTTAGTATTTTTCCTATGTGCGGCTCAAAGTGTTGTATAAGCGTGCCAAATTTCAACTCTCTAGGTTTAGCCGTTTGGCTACAATTTTTACCGAACAGACAGACAGACAGACAGACAGACAGACAGACAGACAGACAGACAGACAGACAGACAGACAGACAGACAGACAGACAGACAGACAGACAGACAGACAGACAGACAGACAGACAGACAGACAGACAGACAGACAGACAGACAGACAGACAGACAGACGACAAAATGACGGTATAAGGGTCATACCTACAAAACCCTAAAAACTGAAATAAAATTAGTGACACTATACATCAAATTTTGCACAGAATTTTTATATATCTAATAGGATATTTTTGATTGTAGAAAAGATTATTGTAAAAATGTTATTGCTCAATAACTTAATAATAGGTCTCTCTATCTTAAGCCCATAGGTTGGTTTGGCGCTTTTCTCCATGGTTCCCTGTTCTCAGTCAATCTTTTTAGTTTCACGTCAGTGTTACAATTCATAACTTCCATTATCGGTTTCATATACTCTAGTCTTGGTCTATGCCTACTATTATTTTCCTCAACTGTTCCTTCCAGTAGCATTTTCACCAGTCCTTCGTATCTTATAATATCCAACCCAAACATCTCTTCTTTTCTGCAACATTCTTCACAGACATAGTACCTCTTCTATTTGCCGCAATACTTCTTCGATATTTTGGATATTTCTACAAAATCCTAAAAATATATTTCCTAGTTCTAAAACCTTGTAGCCTTGAATCAAAATCCCATGAATAGAAATAGAATTTTTTCTAGGAAAATCTAAAATTTTCTTCCCTAAATCACATTTCTCAAATGACAGCATTCCCACATCTGCATAAAAATAAACGAATGAAACAGACAAACATCTCGAGCCACTCAGAATTCAGAGGACGGAAACTTAAAATCGTAAGAAATGTCAGCGCCACCACTCTCAGTTGTGAGAGTGCCACAAATCAGTGTGTGTCTATGTTTGTATGTGTGTCAGGAACGATGCACAAGGGTGACAGCTTAAGTAATCACATTTAACTAGGTTAATGCTGCACTTTTCGTGAATGTTCAAAGAAATATTTCACTAAGATTTTATCAACGATAATATAAAAAATACATACACTGAATTTTAATAAACATATCTTGTACATACCTTGTCTTACCATAACTAAAGTCACAAGTTTTTAGTGATATTTCATAAGATGTTTAAAGACATTATATATATATATATATATATATATATATATATATACGAATCGAAGGAAAGTTCTTGACGAAATTAATATGGGTATTAAATAAAATTCTTATGTCATACTCGTCATCGTATTAGGTTATTTTAATTAATGGTCTTGCGCATTTATAGAGATGTTCATTTTCACTAGCATATAGAATAAAAAGCATAAAATTAATAAAAATAGTAGTAAAAACAATAAAAAAGTTACAAATTATAATAAGTTAAACTCATACCAACATTTTCTTAGTCAAATATTGGTCAAAATAGATCTTATAATATGTTTTCTGTAAATAATTTGCAGTTGAATAAAAATAATTTTTTACTAATTATTGTTTAGTTATATTAATAACTAAAGACAACAAATAGTTAGATAACAACAAATACAAAATTTCTTGACCATGTAGGATTTTTATTAAATCAGTTATTTGAATAAAAGTGAAAAGTTGGGGGATGTAAAGTTAACGTCAAAATTGTTTCGTGGACCACAGTTTAAGAACCGCTGTTAAAGAACATAATACATAATAATATTATTCGGTGTGTGAATTAATTCGGTCCGTTTTTTTTTTCTTTCAGAAAAGACTTTATTGTAAAAAAAACCCCATTAACCGTGCCATTAACCCCCGGGCCATTAACCCTCGGGTTTCTAATGATGTAAACTATTCAATAAAGAGTGTTATTATTGAGAGGTATTATTGAGAGTTTATGCAATAGTGTAAATAATAATGCAATGGTACAACATTTAGTAAGATAGTTAAGTTAGAGAAATATCATATTAGTAATCACGAAAACTAATAATTGGTAAGAATTAGTGTAATTAAAAGTTAAGAATAACTAGTGGTCAACAAAAGTTGACAAATTTCTTCGTATCGAATATATAAAATAAATAGTTCCCTTAAAAATAAATTTGTTAGTATTTGTTTTAATATTATATTATTTATAACATTTTATTTTTTGTTTTTTGTTTTTTCTCTTTTTTGTATTTTGTTCTATTGTTATTTTCTGTTCTTATATTTATTCTGTATTCTGAGTACATACATTTATTTGTAAAGAATTTTGGCAATTTGCTGTAAAATAAATATAATAATAATATCTTAAATTAATTTGTTTTATACTTACGTAACTTGATAGTTGAGAAAAGAAAAATCGATTTTTATACATTAATCTGAAAAAATGTCTTCCACCTTGAATTTTTAAAACTCAAATAATATCGAAAAAAAGCCATCAATTCGAAATTGTAAACCAAAACATTATTAAAAATATTTAAATTCCATTTAAGGCTCAGAAAGAATACAATTTTCAATAAAAAATTCTCCATTGGGCCCCTATGAATTTTTGAAAATATTGTAAGGGCGTATTATTACATCCCTTAACTGACATTCACACAAAAAAAATTAATCAAAATCGTTAAAGCCATTTTTGAGAAAAATTGATTTTGTCCATTGTCCAATTGTCTAGTTTTCTAAGATGTGTTTTTCTCACAAAATTTTACATTTTATAAATAAAAATTACATTTGTTCAATTTTGTTCTAATTTCAAATGTTC
This sequence comes from Liopterus haemorrhoidalis, assembly GCA_963971575.1. Classification (NCBI taxonomy): domain Eukaryota; kingdom Metazoa; phylum Arthropoda; class Insecta; order Coleoptera; family Dytiscidae; genus Liopterus; species Liopterus haemorrhoidalis. The sequence continues at coordinate 11,207,890 of OZ020622.1, read as the reverse complement.
AAATTTTAAATAAAAATAAACATTTAAAATATTAATCAATTGTCAGGGGGTTAATAGTCCGGGGGTTATTGGTACGGGGGGCTAATGGCACGGGGGTTGTTGACGGGGGGTTAATGTCTCAGGGGTTATTGACGGGGGGTTAATGTCCCGGGGGTTAGTGTCCCGGAGGTTAGTTGCCTAGAACCATTTCGCCGACCGGCAGGAATTTTCTGCGGACCGGCACCAATCTGCGGACCACGGGTTGAAGAACGCTGATCTAACAGCTCTAACCGCAACCTTCTGGACTAGAAATTGTAGTTCGTTCTTCAGGACAAGAAAATACACCTTAATATAGCTAATTTAAAACGGTGCTTGATGCAGAGCGGAGAATTTTGCTGTAGAAATCCTTCATTATTCTATTGACAGGTGACCGCAGAGTCTTAAGAGCTTTGTAATACCCTTTTCACACTAGATCTTTAAGATCGGATGTTAAAGTGAATGTATCTTTAAACGTTAATGTGAAACCGTACGGCCTCGTCTAAACACAACCGATGTTTAAGACAGAGATCTGCGTCTTAAACTTCGTACGCATTGCCAACTTAATTTCTATTATAAAAAAATACTCCTTGAATTTGTGCTGTCAACATTTTATATTATCATAAACAAGAATACTGTATTATATCGACGTTATAAGAAGTTTATACTTGTTGTTATAATAAAATTATTTATTTTAATAATGTGTTTAATAAAATACAGAGCTACAATAATTGAGATAAAATGTATCGACTTACATGTTAATACAGGTGTAATATATTCTTTATTGTAGTGCCTTTATTGTAGAATGAAATGAAATATCCTTAATTGTTTATAATAATTCAAAATGTGCGTCTGCGCAGACAGTTCAAAACTGGTAATTTCATGACTGTAACTTCAGGACAAAATTACTGTAGCTGATGACAGCACCAGAGATTTAAACATCAAGTGTGAAAGCATACCGATCTTAAACATCGCTGAACTTTAAGTTCACTCGTCTTAAAGATCTAGTGTGAAAAGGGTATAACGGCCAGATGTGGTCATTTCAAAAACTGATTGTTTAAAAGGAATCTATATATTATGTACTAAAATTAAATTAAAATTTATTTGAACATATTGAATTTCACTGAAAACTTTGTGAGTGTATTTACAGTAAAACATGTTCTAAAGATTTCTCATTTCATAAATTTTCATTTTCATTCACCGTTATATTCTTTTGCGTAGTTATCTGTAAGCAATCAATGAATCTATATTCTTATCTTGGAGAGTTTACCATCCAATGGAATGTTGAAATCTGCTTGTGACGTTTGAAACGGATAGTATAGTAGCTGTCTCGTTACATCTGATGCAGGAAAAATTAAAAAGAACGTTCCTTGAATTCTTTTCTTTAAAAAAAAAAAAGTTAAAAGATGGATTGCTATGATAAAAGAGAAATATTAAAATATAAAAAAGATGAATTCAGGTCATGATGGAGATTAAAATATTCGCTATATTTTTAAGTAAAATATAAACTAATGATAGAGGTAAAAATGTTACTAAGTAGTATTAAATAATTCTGGGTTTACAAAATACTACCTGAGTAGACAGTTTTTTTCATTACATGAAATTATGCAAAATTCCTGAAAAATGGGAGTGAACTTGACTAATACGATCATGATCACTTATGTATTATTTTCCGAAAACATAATCTGATCAAAAATTCCTGTTGTACTATTCCGGTTCACACCAATGTACATTACTTAGAATTTTTTCAGATTTTTAGTTTAAGGCGGCGCACAACCCTATAGTTCCCTATAGTTTCTTATACAAAACTAATAATCGGAAATAAAATTAATAACAATCTATATATCAAAATTCGCAGCGAATTTTTATCTATCTAATAGGATATTTTAAATTTGAGAAAAAACTGTCATGTAATTGTAATTAAGCAAATTGCATTATAGACGCCATCTTGTAAACCAATCAACGCATATTTGCGTACGATGCGGCAAATTGTAGCTAAAGCTTCATTCTACAAAAGGGTTTTAGCTATTATGTTCTATTGTGAAAACTACTTATAGTTATTGTACTTGGTAGTCTATATTTTCCGCCATCTTGAATCTGCCGCGGTTCTGAAAATAGGTGTAACAGGTAAAAATGATTTAATTTTTGTGAAGAATACGTGTACCAAGTGGCATTCCATTATCATCAAGTATAATATTTTTCGACGAGGGTTATAAACTATAAGTAATCAAGTCGAAAAAAATGTTGACGTATTATTTGAACATATCTACACAAAACTATATAAATATAAAAATTATTTGAAACCCATAAATAGATTTAAAAAATTACAGAACAATGTTGCTGATGTCAATTATTAAGTTATTGAGCGATAATATTTTTACAATAAATATTTCTACAATTAAAAATATCTTATTAGATAGATAAAAATTCGGTGCAAGATTTGATGTATAACTTAATACTAATTTTATTTCAGATTGTTAGTTTTGTATAAGAAATTGGTAACCTCTAGGGGTTATACGCAGCCTTAAACCATCTGGGCTACAGGGTATGGAGACAAATGTTTTTCTTACAATTTTGGCCAAATCGCATTAAAATAATTTATTTTGCAAAAACAAAATTCTGATCATTAATCAACGTACTAAGGGCTTTCATTTGTTTATATTTTTAGGGGGATATGTTTTTTACATGTTTTATGTTGCGATTATGATCATTTTAGTTAAATATTTAAGCTCTTTAAATGTGAAGATCACAGGCTTTAGCGTGAAGTGCAATTACGGTCACCATTTAACGTTAAATAAATCCTTAAATTTTTCTTTAAGCTACAGTCAGATATATCTCTCCATAGCGCTAAATTTGAGGTTGTGTTTGACACTGGATCAGACTGTAACATTTCCCGAAAATTAAAGTTAAACATTTTTATTTACAAGAAAAGGGAATTGATCCATGTTTTAGTTCATTTAATTGCCGAAGAAGATGACAACAGGTAATAAAAGATAAATTTATAAACATTATAAATTATCAAAAATTTGTACTATGTATTTATAGGAACAATCTTCGCATAGAACGAATATTTATAAGAGACACAGAAAATCCATTTGAAATGGCTTATGAGAGTTTTAGAATTTTTATTCGGCTGTCAAAAGAAATGATTTTCTACGAAATTTTGCAACCACTATATAATAGACAACCTATAAGGCAAGACGAACTTCCACTACATCTTAAAGTGTTAGGAACTATCAACTTTTTGGCAACTGGTTCTGACCAAAAAGCTGTGGGGAACTCCATTTTTAATTGCATGAGCCAGAGTAGTTTAAGCAAAGCTATAAACCAAGTATGCAGGCTCATTACGAATCGCTTACGCCATGTGTATTATTTTATATGAAAATTACCTATAAACATACATTTTTATCTTAAAATTATACTTTTACTATTTATTATTTTTGGGTAAATATTGTAAACATGGTATAATAAATCATGTACTTTGAATTCATTTTACTATGTATTTTTATGTTTTTTCAATAAATAAAGATTTTCAGTTTTTGGTTATATCACGTTATATGTTCTGACAGCCAGCACTAATAACACTAAATTAGCATGTCTTTACTATTGCTTTCTCTCTTTATTCAATGCGCACAGACAGAGACAGACAATGCTCAGTTGAACGTTACTTAATTAGCCTCTAACAATTCTGTAGCTGAAGTATTTAAATTTAGTTGACCATAAGAGCAAAATTTTAAATAATTTAATAGTCGAAGTTAAAGATTCATTTAGCCTTAAATTCTGTAAGATTTACATTTTGGACCATAATCGCACCATTAGTATTTTTTCTATATGCGGGTCAAAGAGTTGTATAAGCATGCCAAATTTCAACTCTCTAGGTTTAGACGTTTGGCTACAATTTTTACTGAACAGATAAGACAGACAGACAGACGACAAAATGACGGTATAAGGGTTTTTTGGTCATAGCTGCAAAACTCTAAAAATGAAACAATTAAAAACGTTCACAAAGATATGGAAATTTGAACCTAAAAGCTCGTCAAGTTCACCCCGTTTTACGGTAATTAAAATAATTTTTCAAACGATTATTTCAAATATTAAATTAACTTAACAATTACATAAACTAATATGTTAGTTAACACATTCGAGAGTTGAAATTTCTGGTTGAGCAACCATCCTGTCATGTGTGTAGTGCAGATTGCATAGCCTACAACCAACAGGCGCAATTTTCTAATAAACTGCTTGGAAGCGTTAGTCTGGAGGAATGTGTATTAAACTTGACACGAGACGCAGAAAAAACGAAACCTTGTTTATTAAAATATTTATTTGACGCTTAAAGTGTGATCCAATCTATTTTATTCAGGAATTCTTTAAAAATGCGATAGTAAAGAAATTCAATAAAAAATTTAAGATTGCATGGTTAAGATTAATTTCAGAATTAAGATTTCTCTTTTGTTTAGTTATTTAGAGGTGTACAGTGGATTAGTAAAGAGAAATTAGAGGACCGGTCAAATCATCACGCTGATGAAAAGTTTTGTATTAAAAAAAAAAGTTTTTACAAAAACTAAAAAAGAAAAAAATATTTTGGAACAAAATGTTTTATTGCCTTTCAAAATATTCACCTTTAAGATTTATACACTTTTACATGGGTTCAAACCATTTTTTGAAACATTTTTCCATTCTGAAGTTGGCATCACAAAAACATGGGTTTCGAAGGCTTCAACAGCTTCTTGAGGTGATGACATTGGGGAACAAAAAAAAAGTCGTTAGGGGATAAATCAGGAAAATACGGGCAATGAGACATTAATACGATGTTTTTCTCCTTCAAATAATCAATTGTTTGACAAGCTGTGTGGGAGCTATTGTCATGATGAAGAATGATGCGACGTTTTTGGTTAATTTTGCTGATATTGGCGATGACTTCTGGCAAACAAATTGTTGTATACCATTCAGCAATAACTGTTCTCTGATCCTCTAAAGGAATGGTTGCGACATGACCAGCACAACCAAAGAAATAAGCAATGATTTTCTGGGAAGTGCTTCGTGAACGAACAACTTTTGTTGGTTTCGGTTTATCTTGGAAGACTCAAACAGTGGATTGTTGCTTAGTTTCCGGTTCATGAATAAATCCAAGTTTTGTCACCTGTAACAACGTTGTATACGGATTTCGCAGTACTAGGTTGAATTTATTTAGCATATCCTTCCACACCAATCAACACGAGCCTTTTTTTGAGCTTCGGTCAAATTATGCGGAATCCATCGGGAACAGCTCGTTTTCACAGCTAAATGTTTATGTAAAATCAAATGTATTGCAGTCTGCGATATGCCATAGGATGCCTCTATGTTACGGTACGTCAAAGGTATTTCTGGGCATTTCTAGGAAGAAGGGTAAAAAAATTGTTAAAGGAATTGTCAAAGTTATTAGGTAATAACTTTGAACAAAAGTCTCCTGCAACAACAAACCATAAAAAAAAAAAAAGTTACGTATTGTCTGGGCGGACTAACTGGTTCGTTACATAGGTAACAGCGTCTGGATTTGCGTTTATTGCGTTAGTACGTAGTGTGGCACGCTGTATTCCTGTCCGTTCCTGCTCCTGTATTCCGTTTGTCTTTAGTTTGCACCATTGAATGCGACAGCTGACATATTAAAGTTTATTTTTATTTATCATATTGTTATAGAAAACTCACTTTATTGTTACATTGTTAATATCAAAATCTTTATTACTATTTATATATTCAATGTTTTATTTATAATCAAAATTTAAATCTTTCCACGAAGAAGCATTAAAATTTTTAAAGTTATTACTCGTGAAATAGGTCATCCATTATGCTTCCAAATTTAAACCAAAAATATTTGAATTACTAAAATAAAAATATGAAATATAACGAGGACATTAAAAATTTACTGCCTCATTTTTAGAACAGGGTTTATTATTTCAATAACTTTGTTAATTATAAAAAGGGCGATTTTTAAATTAATATTTAACTTTAGAATGCAAGACTATGATTTTAACCATTGGTCCTCAAATTCATGAGGCCTAAGGAAGATTTAATGTAGCTCCCAAAAAAGTTTGGAACCCCTGATTTAAACTTGTAAAAAGTATGGAAATAGAAAAGAGGGAAATACATGTAAAAAAATTAGGTCTTTTATTTGTTTTTGAATAAATTCTCATAGGCCAATACATCTTCAAATAGCTTCTAGCACTCTCCAATTACCTCAGTTTTTTTTTTTTTTTTTTTGTCAAAACACTGCTATATCTCACCAATATTCAATTAATATCTAAACACTTGATTAAAATTTTATATTATCCAACGTCTGCTACTTCAAACAACGCTCGAACTTGTAGACAAGGAGTAAAAAGCAGTTTGTCCCTTAGGAATTGATGAATTCGACTCTATAATGAAACTTGGGTAGGAATTATTTAAACGATAGGCAATTGCCTTAAGCCACCAGTCTGATAACTTCGAAACTACCAAAACTTCAACACTCAAATCTCACATTCATCAATATTGAACAAAATATGGCTGGATGATTATCACTGAATCAAAAAAAATTGAGATATTAGAATATTAGTTGATCAGACAGGAATGAAATAATTGAAAACAAGATAGAGTCCAAAGTGTAGACAAAATGGACAGATTAGAGAAAAATCTGAAACAAATAAATATCCAGAAAGCATTATTTGAATGAGTAATGAAATCATTACTAATGAAATGAGTAATGAAATACCTTATAAATACATCCTTCTCTCTGAAGATGGTCCAGAAAGTATTCGGCCCGGTTAGCGTAAACATTTAAGTTGTTGAATTCTTAAAGGTACTGTGTCGGCAGTCTGGTGGTCTATCCGATACTGTTTATTGTTATTTTTTCGTTATTTTAATACCTAAATTTTTATCTTTCAAACTTAGTCTTATAAATAGTATATTATAATAAATCAAATTCATTAATTTTAAACCGTCTTACTTAACATGTGTAAACCTTCACCTTTAGTGTACAGCTAAGATCCAGACTAATTACAAGATGCCTGTTCAGTCGGTTGGTAATTACTAATATATATCATTTAATTCACATATCGTAATTATGAACCCTGGATAACACACGCCTAGAACCCGAATTCCTTTAGTCAGGAATCTCATTTCAGTTTGAGACCAAACTTATATCACAGGCTCGCTACCTAGTTGATAAAAAATGGTACAATATTAAAGTAACATATCAGTGGCTCACTACACCTGGTTCTACATATAATTAACTCTGTGCTATTCGTGGCAAAATTTTCGCATCCAGATTTGGTCTCTTATAGGAATAGAAGGGAATGTGCAGCCAACCAAAACTAGGGTTGTACATCGAAGGCAAAACATCGATGTTTAACATTGATGTTAACATCAGCGCTTACTATCGATGTTGAAAAAACATCGATGTTTCTGATACATCGATGTTTTATTAATATTAAAAAAAGCTATTTATTTATATTATCAACGATTAGGCGGAACTAACCGGAATTTTCATTTTTGTAAGTTGTCATTGGCTATTTTTATATATATAAGTTGGCTTTTCCTGAAAAAATGGTCAAAAGCTTCAATAAATCGGTAAAAGTAACTAAAATTGAAAATCTAGTTCCGCTTAAACCAAAGGAACAGACTTTATTGGATTTTTAAATAGAATTATTCTTTTTTAATAGTAATTAATATCACATTAACATTATTATACCCAATATATTAATTCTAATTTGTACCTACTATTTTTACATTATACTAATATAGTAAGCTTAATGTTAATTTTATATTATTTAACATAAAAATAACATACTGTCATATATACACATTTATTTTTTACTTTTTTAAGTTGAAATAAATACATATTACATTTTTTCTAACAGTAATATAGCAATCTTAATATTAATTTTGCACTAACATTACAATATAATAATCCTAATAATAGTTTTATTAATAAATAAATTATAATTATATTTTCCAATACAGTAATTCCAGGGATTGGAGGAATAACAACTGGGAAAGTGTACACAAAACTCAAAAAGAAACAAGTGTGTTGCCGTCGTTGGTCGTTCTCACTGTTTGCAAAAATTAGAAGTTTCTTTTTATTTTTTTCTTATTCTGCTAACTGCTAAGAAGAATAAGAACTAATACTATTAGTATTGTTATATTACAATAGATGGCGCTTATATTTTTTGTAGTAATTTTAATAAAAATAAAAATTTTAAGTTTCCATCGGCTCTAGTTTCTGAATTTTAAAGTTTAAACATCGACAGCGTTAGTAGACATAGATGTTTTATCGATACTATCGCCATCTGAACATCGATGGTAAAAAATCGATGTTTTTTTCCCATCCTTAACCAAAACCCAAGTAACTAGATAGGTACGTAGGCAGGTAGGTAGATAGGCAGGCTGATAAGTTGGTAAATGCACATCTATAAATCTATTCTGAGGTGATCTATCAAAAAAGATATGATAAATACTAACCTTTGAATGTATAAGAATTTATATTACTCCAAATCGTCGATGCAGCTCAGCATTTTTCCAAGATTAGTACACAGTTATCGATTTCTCTTCCAGTATCAAAGCATTAGGCTTAATGTTTCCCTAAAAGGAAGCTTTAACGCACCCAATTATAGTATGTCAATACAAACTTTTACCCTAAAATATTAACATTTATCACTAAATATTTACCCCTTGGAGATATTTTTTTGTAATTTAAGTTGGTATTAAAGTAATTGGTTAAACTGGAAATTCTGAAGCACAAGTTTTAAAGTGAGATGGTTTAATTGAATTTGTTGCTAATGTCGTCTATGACTGCAATTTCGAGTAATTGCTGTAAAATTTTCATTTCTACCAAGGGAAAGTTAAATTTTAAAGACGTCTGCTAACAGACGTTTGCATTTAAAATTAATGCAACTTTTTAAGTATTCACTACCTTGAAGGGAGATTGGGAGATTTCAGGCTATCAGAGCTACAAGAGGCTAATCATATAATCCTAAAATAAACTAGATACGCTTTACTAGATTTGTAAGTGTCGAAGTAATAAAAGGAGACATTGTTATACCTTGAGCATAATGTACCTTGGAACAATTTTAAGTTCCTGACCTTCTCTTACACCTAGGGATCTCTTTGTGATATATCTGTGTATCTATTTTGTTAGACAGTAGCCTGTTGGTTTCATTTGTTATCAGTTCGCTTGCAATTAAGTTATTTCAAAAAAATTGATGTGAAGTGTGAATTTTCACATATTTCAGGGTTTTGCAGGTATTTAGTAAGTGAATGATGATTATTTTGGATGCGAAAACAAATTTTATATTAAAATATTTTTTTTGTTAATTTTAATTCGAACGCTTAATACCATTATTTAGGTTTCTAAATATGTGCAGTATTTTTTTTTTATATAGCAAGGTTCATTAAGAATTTCAAAATTGCGCCTATGGCTTCCATTGGTTGTTATAAGTTCCGCCCCTCTGATTTCGTGTACATTGAAACAGAATTAAATTATAATTTAAACAATTTCCACTGGCTATTAAATTTACGCTTTTAAAAATTAAATGCAACATTTGCCAAAATATAATTAGAATTTTGAAAAAATAATTTAAACAATATTGAAATTAAAAAAAAATATATATATATATATATATATATATAGTCTCTTCTCCAGGGTTCGATCCCTATCGGATCGGGTTACATGGGTGAAAAGTCAGCGTCAAATACCACTAGACCAGCACACACGTTAGAGTGTTGCTTGTTACAAAGCTATAACCTGTGTACATTATTAGCCAAAAATCGCAAAAAATGCGTTTTTTTCCAAAAACCTAATCTGATCAAAAATTCCTGTTGAACTATTCCGGTTCAAACAAATGTACATTACTTAGAATTTTTTCAGATTTTTAGTTTAAACCATCTGGGCTACAGGGTGTGGGACAAAAAAATTTTTGCACAATTTTGGCAAAAATCGCTTCAAAATAATTTATTTTGCAAAAATAAAAATTTGATCGTTAATCCACGTACCAAGGGCTTTCATTTGATACCCTACTCAGAATTATAAAAAAATATTTTTTTTTTTTTCGATGAGCACATATTTGTTTATATTTTTAGGGGGATATGTTTTTTAGATGTTTTAGTATTTTTCCTATGTGCGGGTCAAAGAGTTGTATAAGCATGCCAAATTTCAACTCTCTAGGTTTAGCCGTTTGGCTACAATTTTTACCGAACAGACAGACAGACAGACAGACAGACAGACAGACAGACAGACAGACAGATAGACAGACAGACAGACGACAAAATGACGGTATAAGGGTTTTTTGGTCATACCTACAAAACCCTAAAAAGGTATTTTAGTGTCAAAAGTAAATATTTTAACATTTTGATATTCTTGTATCATGTTTCCTGTGTAGTTATTGTCTATCATTTATAATAACCATTTTATGCAATAGATTTTAGTGAATATTTCTACATTTTTTCTATTCCAGATATAACCTGTTCAGTGTTTCGTCATTTTCATGATTTTACAAGTCTTGTACCTGGATTTCAGTTCCTACAAACTGCCAACGGAGTGGCCGAGCGCATTAAGTCGTGCGGTTTTAGACTGTTAGAAACAGTCTGACTGGGCGGTCGGTGGTTCGAGCCTCGTTCATTGGTGATATTATTCGGGCGAGAATAATATGTTTACATTACTGTCATTTTCACAATCATTCACCCCTCATCCAGGTGTAGGACCTCGCCCCCTGGCATCGGCGATTAGCCTCGTTGCAGAAATAGGCCGATGTAAAATAAAATAAATTTAAAAAAAAGTTCCTACAATTTAAAATAGTTTTATTTATCATACTTTTGTAAACTAATATAAAACTTCTGTTTTCGAAATTGTTTTCTTAGAAATTATAAATGAGAATGAATGAGTTTTTTTCATGAAAATATTATTTTTAGAGTTTTGTAGGTATGACCACCTAAAAACCCTTATAGCGTCACTCATGGTCTGTCTGTTTGTCTGTCTGTACGGTAGAAAATGTAGCCAAACGGTTGAACATAGAAAGTTGAAATTTGGCATACTTGTACAAATTTTTGACCCACATATAAGAAAACTATAGAGAGTTCAAAAAAATACAGCGCGGGATAAATATGAACAAATATGTATTTAATGGAAAAAAAAAATATTTTTATTTTGATTGCCTTATCTCCCAGAGGGATTAAACTAAAAATCTCAATAATGTACACTGATGGGAATCAACAAATTGTTTTTTAGCAAGAATTTTTTCGTGTCGTCGAAAAAAAAATTATTTAAAAAAATGTATTGTGTGGTATCAAAAGAAAGCTCTTAAGACGTAGATAAAGGAACGGGAAGTAGTTTTTTATTTATTTATTTATTTATTTTTAATACGATTTTTTCCAAAAAGTACTAAAAAATTAGTGTCCCGCACCTTTTAACCGTAAGTGGTTAAATTAAAAATCTAAAAAATTCTAAGCAATGTATATTGCTATGAACCGAAAAAGTACGAGAGGATTTTTTTTTATCCGATTTCGTTTTTGGAAAATATTACAGCTTTTGATTTGTTTGATTGATTTTTTTTTATTTAATTTTTATTGTGGGGATATTAAATGAAAGCTCTTTAAGTTCAGATTAAGGAACGGTAATTTATTTTTAAAATACATTTAATTTTGACTAAATTTTGAAGTATTAAGATTTTCGTTTAATATCTTAGCAAAAATTAAAAAAATATATTTGTATATACGTGGATATATTTTGTTATGGGTAGAGAAGAGGTACGTAAGTTTATTTTGCAACTATTGACTAGGAAAATAAATAAATAATTGGCCGGTTGCTGGGATTCCATTTCTAGTTTTTCATATAGTCGCAATATAAACAATGTCTCTGTAGGCGTTATGCTCTTGAGTGGCAAAAGATCGTCCGCAATGTTGCCGGGTCTGGATATGAATGATATTTTTGCAATAATGCAAAAAAAATGCGTTAAAATATATATTATGGCATTATATCTCTATATGATACACGGTAGAAAATATCTGACTGCAACCTTCTTGTCATGCCTATTGATTTAAATGATTTAAAACCAACACTTGTAATTGTGTTATGTAGTGACAGGCATTCATCGATTGCCTTCTAATAATCATCATTCACTGACTAAATACCTATAAAACCCTGAAATGTGTTAAAATTCACACTTCACGTCAATTTTTTTCTAATACAATTATAAATTCTTTATTATGAGTTATTTAACCCTTCTACACTGTTAAAAATAATGAATACGAATTATTAATTAATAATAATAATTAACATGAAACTGTTCCTAAAAAGTACGCACGAACTTATGAGTAGACCGAATATTAGTTACTAATTGATTTACCCCTCAGCTGATTGCACAATAATGAAAAGTTATAATTCTGTTGAGTCAACGAGATTTGAACCTGCGATTCTGTGATCTATAAGCAATTGTCTTACTACGGAGCCACACTGTTTGTGGAGACCAAAACCCAACTAGGGTCCATAACATATGATGTATTTCTTGGTTAAAAATGGTGATTTCCATAACCCAGTATTAAACTATTTAGATTTTTATCCAACCTAAACATAAAACCAATAAATTTCTCTAAAAAATCGAAACTAAATAAATTCCCCTAAACTTGGTCAAGGGCTATTAACCTAAATTCAGCCCTAATATTTGTAGTAACCCACTTACCATAATGCAACATCGTTGTTGAATCACTTAAAGACTTGACCCCTGTGTCGACGCCCATGTATACAATGCATTCTGAAGCATGTCTAGCATAGTTAACTCACGATCGATCAATAGGATGCTGAGGTCTGAACCAAGTGACAAGACTCATTTTATTTTGAAAAATCATGGATGTAGCTAAAATTACAAGATATAAAGGTTGATTAAAATTAAAGGTTGAATGATGCTTTTGAAGATATTAAGTGTTATTAAAAACTAATGATGACTATATTGAGGTTAGTTTCTATAAGAAAAATCATGAAAATAACGACCTAATTAAGATTTTTTTTGTTATTAATGTCTCCATGGCGACGGTTAGAGAACACAATAGAAATTTTATTGTTTCCGAAAAAAAGTATATGGAAACCTTTATGATAAAATATTTTCAAAGGACGTCTGGGGTAAAAAAGGAACAAAGGACATTTCTCTACCTTTGGACACTTTCAATAAGTTTTACTTTTGACCTCATAGGAACAAATATTTCATCTTAATCTATGGTGATCTTTGTAGGCATTCCATATATAGGGTGTCTATCTCTCCTCCAAGAGACACAGGGTTTTTCTAAAAACATATTTCCAGACAAAGATTTCATTTATCTCCAGGAAATATCGGCTTTCTTTAACTTTTTAACAACAGCCTTTATCCAAGTCTTACGCGTTTTACCTCTGCTACGATTACTTTGCTCCAGTCTAGTTTTTCTTTTGTAATTTTACAAGAACCAAAGTTTGCTTAATCTTCACTTATGCAGGTATATTTCCTCAGCAATGGTTTGTGTAGGTTCTTGCTAAAATTTTTGCATTTTAATGTTTTTCTAGATGGGTTTCACACATGCATTTGTTAACAAACGCATTTAGCACTCGACGACAATAGTGAACATTCACCTATGGCAACCATATTTGCAGACAAAACATTGGTCTTAATGTTAGGCAGTTTTATAGTTAGATTCTGGTACATAGAATTTCAAATTTTGGGTCCTAAAAGCATGATTGGTTTTTTGAACGCGCATATCCGTAGTTGCGATTTGGTGGTTATCTACCAAAGTAGCAAAATTCATCTACGTTTTCCACATTTCTTCCCTGAATATAACTTACTAGATCCTCGTCAGCTGATATCTAGAATGGAATACTTCTTCAAACAGTGATTATTTAATTTTTCATGGTACCTGATTAAAGATATTGTCACAAAGATAAGTCCAAGTCAGAATTGGGATACCTAGACATTGTAATGTCTACTGTTATTCGGGCACTTACAGCACATGGATCGTTTAGTGTTCACCATGGCCGGGCAAAACGGAGGCTATCATCCTGAAGGGGAAGAGGGATAGGAACGGTATCAGCTTCTCGCTGGGGAACACCGTAATCCCTACCTCCAAAACGCTTAAATACCTCGGTGTCACGTTTGACGAGAGGATGTCCTTCACGAAACACGTGCTCGCTTCCGTCAGGAAAGCCGAGGTGAGGACATCCATGCTCGGCAGACTGATGCCGAACGTTGGAGGCCCCTCGAGTGGAAAAAGGGCGGTGCTTTGCGGAGTGGTGCACTCGATACTTCTATACGGAGCCTCTATTTGGCACGAGGTGTGCAAATATGCAAAATATAGAAATATCCTTATAAGTGCACAGCGGAAGGCACTGCTCAGGTGCGCGTCGGCCTACCGTACCGTGTCGAGCGTTGCCCTGCAGGTGATCACGGGAACCGTTCCGATTTTCCTCCTGGTCGAGGAAAGGAGGGTGGTGACCGAGAGTGCCAGTCGCGGCGAGACTACCAGACGGAATGCCAGGGAGCAGAGCATTGCTCAATGGCAGGACGAATGGAATAGGAACACCACCAAAGGCCAGTGGACGAAACGTCTGATACCAGACGTAAGGACCTGGCTTGAATGCCCTCACCGTAAGCTAGACTACTGGCTGACCCAAGCGTTGACAGGTCACGGTTCTTTTCGTACGTATACGAAGAGAATCGGTAAGGACCTGGAGGATACGTGCGTGTACTGCGGAATGGTGGACTCTGTGGAGCACACCATCTTTCAGTGCATGCGTTGGGACGCGGCGAGGGTGGAGGTGGGGGCCCTATGCCCAGCGGCATTAACACCTGACGCCCTGGTTGCAGAAATGATGCAATCCAGGAGGAAGTGGGAAGCCATCCACAAGATGATTAAAGCCATCATGGAAAGGAAAGAGACAGAAGAAAGGAGCAGACAGCAGGAGTCGAATAGAGGGGAGCCTGAATAGACTACCAGGGGGCATCTGACGCTGATATTCTAACGGATGGTTCCGGATGCCTCAAGCGTGGCGAAGAAGGGGAGTTTTAGCAGGTAGAAATCCTGCACTACCTGCACGCACGGGCATGCAAGTGTCTTTGCGAAGATTTCTCCTCTTTAAAAAAAAAAAAAAAAAGTGTTCACCAAACGGATCGGGAAAGAACAAGAGGAGAGAAAACCAGGGCGAACTGGGAGGCATTGAGGCAGATGTTGACCGACATCCTGAAGGTGAAGGAAGCTGATGAAAGAGAGAGACAGGGACGAGTAGAAGTAACCTAGCTAGGCAGTGCGGGCCCGTCTTCCTGCTCTCTGGTGGAACTGCCAGCGGTGACATCACGGTAACTCAATGATCAGGTTATAGACACACGCATCCGGAGAGTCAGGGCAAACCTCTAGTTACCTGGCGATTCCTCAGTAGTCCGTGACCAAAATCATGGGAGTCACTATTGGGGACGCTTTGCACTCGGACTGACTAACCTCGTAAAGAGGTTGAGGTTCAAAATTACGGGACAGGTGCCCTAATCCCGTGCCTTCTTGGAGTTTTTCTGAGGGGAGTTGTCTATGGAGTTAAGCACGTCAGACCTGGGAGCCCAGACCCAAGAAAGAAGATCATAGAATTCCTTGTCAGGCAGAAAATGAGCAGATGGAAGAGTCAAGAACAGAGCCGCAGGGAACAAGGCCAGAGTCTCAGGTCGCCAATTCACCCACGAGGTCACTCGCGAAAATCTAAGGCAGCTCAAAGTATTGGTAGAGTGTGGGTACGCCATTTAGTCACCTAGCGATGCCTCGAGGATCCGTGCGTAAAACCACGCGATGGGTACGGACACCCGAAGGGGCGTGCTCAGTGAGGGATTTGGCAAGGATACTCGTCAGAACCTTGATCTCGGACGCGAGAAATACTGGAAGATCAATCTAGGTCTGTCTAGGGAACACTTCACCAAGCTTCTTGACTTTTTGATGAACAAATCTTCTCAGGAGGAAGGTTCAAAGCAATCCCGGTCAGCACAGAGGAGATGGAAGACTTCCCCCAGCTCCCAAGGCAATTTTCATCAAATACTATTGTAATTGATAAATGTTCCATAAACTTATTGTTAAAACCACGAGTAGATTTTCCAGAAACCACCCACGTGACAATATTTCAAAGATTTTACAATTTACCTGCTAACTCGTTTCCATAACTGCGTCCGCTGACACTGACATTTACTATTCTCGTTAACTATGTTCGATTTTTTAACCATTGTCAAAGTAGTGTCATATAAAACTATGTTAACTTAATTTTATTTGGTGTAATAAACATAATTTTATTAATTCGGAAAGTAATGTTGAAAACATTCACCTCTAAACGCATTAGCAAGTGTGCCGGAAATTTTTATCCTAATGGTGATGACGCCAAACATTTTTACTAGTTTTTTTAATCCACTAATTGCACTTGCAATTAAAATTTAGTTTTTAACATTACGAAACCAAGTTTGTTACAAAGAATTAAATATCACAGTAGAATAAAAATTTAGTTCTTCTGTTTCGTTTATCTAAGAACGGTTGTACTAAAGGCAATACGATTGATCTCATGGACAATATAATCTATTACTAATTACTGGTTACAATGTGCAATATTGTTCCTTCTCAGTTCAGCTGCCTGGCTGTATATGCTCGAGAATGCAGGAAAATTATCTTCAACACAAAGCTGCCTATTTACGCAGACCTCAAATCATATCGCTCTAGGCTTAAATCTCAGCACATTAGTGACTAATAACAATCTTCATTCAGGATCTCTCATGGACGCATATAATAAATTAATTAACCACCGGTTTGCAAATGCACCTCCAGTGACCATAACAAGAGGTGGCGTCTATCAATAGAGAACCACCTGGTTTTGACTTACCGCAACACATTTGACCCATCATTAACTGCATTCGCACTAACTATAGAACTATAATGTGTACAAACACAGAAAATCACGTTTTCACCAAATTGGTGTATCACTTTTTCAACAAATTGAAACTCATGATGGTGCCTCAAATTTAACCTTGCAACGCATAACATTCGGCTGACCCTAAGAGTTCATCATGACAAGAAAAAAGATTACTTTTCACCACGCACAAGGTCCTGACCTAGTAGGCTACTAGGGTTCCCACATTTTTAGTCAAAATGGTGGTCTCTTTAGAGGCGTGCGTTCAAATCCCGCTGCTACCAGCAATTATATATACCGAAAGATAGTGATGCCAACTATAATGTCAAGAAAGGGAAACCTTAACTGAAAATTTATATCAACCGTCTTAATATTTTATAACATAATTCATTTTCCTATCCAATTTCCTACATAATTTTCTAACCTTTCCAATCTAACCCAGGAGAATATATTGCAGATATTTATTAATCCCCGATGATCCACGGAAGAATAGACAACGACTGGAAGACATGAAGAAGATGGATGACAACAATGAAAGAAAACTGCTTTATCTTATGAAGTAGAAGTAGATGGAAAAATAAAAAGAAAACATTCAGATCAACTGAGGGAGAGAAAGGAAAACTAGGAAAAAAAAAGAAACAGAGAAGAAAGAAGAAAAAGAAAATGATTATAATCATAATTATATTTCTCATTCATTTCCTGTTGCAGCACAATCAAGTCTAGAAACAACGCCTTCGGTTCTAAGAATCCTTCCTGATGGTTCCCACCAGTCATCGAATCGCCAGCTCAGGCGATCCAGAAGACCAAACTTTGATAAACATCCCAGTCTTCCGTATGATGAGTTTTTACAAACAACTCAACCGAAGAGGGGAGAAATATAGGGTTAAGAACATAGTAACAATATCGTTGTTACCATGTATAAAATATAAATAGATATGTCAATATATGTACAAGGTGTCTCAAAAGAAATTTTATATTTAGTGGATCGATTAAAAAAAAAGTAAGCCGTATATAGAAAAAATGTTTATTAATTATTAAAATACACTTTTTGGGGATTTACTTCTTAAAAATAATATCGTCTAAATGTAGACCCTCGCGTTCTCGGCACTCATTTAATCAAACAGTAAAATTACTTATGACGTCTCGGCAGGTGGACTCAGGGATGGCTGCCATTTCGTGACGGATATTTTCTTTCAAATGCGCCAGTGAAGTCGGTTTATTGGCGTAAACTTTAGAATTAAGATAACCCCATAGGATCTCCAGTGGGGTTAAATCTGGACTGCGTGGAGGCCAATTTATGTCACCTCTCCGGGAGATCAATTTGCCTGAGAAAATTTCACGAACGCGTGGCAGAGACATATTGGACGTGTGTGAAGTTGCTCCGTCCTGTTGGAACCATGTTCTTTGGTTATAGCCAGGAAAGTTTTGCACTTCAGGTACCAAGAAGTTGTCTAACATCTCCACATAACGCTCTGAATTCACTGTAACTGCACGCCCCCTTTCGTCTTCAAAAAAGTAAGGGCCGATAATTCCTCGCGCCGACATCGCAGCCCATACGGTCACTTGAGGCGAATGTAGGGGTTTCTGATGTTTGCGTTTCGGATTCGTTGCACTCCAGTAGCGGCAGTTCTGCTTATTTACGTGGCCATTAAGATGAAAATGAGCTTCATCCGAAAACAAAATCTTGGTAAACGTTGAAAATCGCTCAATCACCTGATTTACGAAATTAAGCCTCTGACTGGCATCTTGGGGCTTTAATTCTTGCACCAATTGAATTTTGTAGGGGTGCAGCTTTAGGTCTTTGTGCATAATGCGATGTAATGATGATCTATGCACGTTTAAAGCACTTGCGTGCCTCCGAATGGAAAGGTTCGGGTCGTCACGAACAGACTGATTAACATTCTCCACGTTTTCTACTGTTCTTGATGACCTAGGTCGCCCGGATTTCGATTTATCCAGCGTTGTACCAGTCTCTTCAAACTTTTTAACCCAATGTCGAATGAGAGGAATGCTTGGCGCCTCATTTAAGTGGCGAAAACCTCGAATACTGCAGAATTTTCTACGCGCTACAGTCGTCGAATCACCGTTTTTGTAAAACTCTCGCACGCATAACGCGCGGTCTGCTCCCGAGAAACGCTCCATAGCGACTAAATTCCCAAGAGCCAGGCTACCGATTGACATAACCCCCGCGCCCCTCGGATACGTTGCGTTCACGCAGTAAGCTAAATAAATATAAAATTTCTTTTGAGACACCTTGTAAAATAAATATGTTCTAAGATTGTATGTTCTTGACTGTGTATAATTAAGATAGAATTCATTTGCTACATTACCCCTAGCTTACATATATATTCCGTATTTCTATTAATTTATTTGCAAATATATATCCATAGTCGATATAAATAATCAAAATATGGAGAAAAGTCTTTGGATATCTTTATTATACGCCGAATACCGTCGACATATTTACTAAATAGTTAGAGTGAAGCAGATTGTAATGGATTAACCAATAAAAAATTGTGGTGATGTCATCCAGTAGTCTTGTTGATATTTTAGGTAAGCATACTGTTGCTCTTATATTCTTAAATAAGTTAATATGAATGGAAAATTGAATTTCTTTAAAGGTCGTGAAATAACATTCTCACGTCCTGTTGTCCAGAACTTTTTCTAAAAGAAAATTTGACAAGCGTAAAACCAAAAAATTTCCATGTGAAAAGTCTCACAAAGCAGTTTATTGGAGTTGAATTTCGCAATAGGAATGAGAATCATAGGCAGTGGAACGTAACTTTACGAACGAACATGTGAAACGTACGACGAAGCAGATTCAGTGACATCTGCTTCCTCATTGCAAGTCTAATGTGTGAACGATTTGTTTTTCAAGCTGCCAACAATATCACAGTGCTGCCAACAATACCAACGAAAGAATGTTAAAATCTGTTTCTGACATCTCAAAACAGATTGCTTTGTATAATGTGTTCTAGATAGAAGATAGATCCATATTCATTATGATAAGAACGGGGAAGTTATTTCTTACACTACATAAATGGCATCAGAGACATTCACCACTTATTCACTCAGTAATTCTTTCACAAACATTTAAACGGTGAAACCCTGACAAACTTGATGAAACTGTGAAACAAAGAAAAAATTAATAATTAAATAAAACACTGTTAGTTTCACGAATATAAGTTTAATGTTACTCTATACGTATTCCGGCAGTAACGCCATCGACAGGAGTTCCTATTTTCAGAAATATTTGTGGATCATATGGAGAAAATTATTTTTAGTAATTCCAACAAATACTTCGGTATACATGGCAACTTATTGAGGTGGCTCGAAAGTTATATCGGGAATAGATCACAAGCTGTAGCAATTAATGGTGGCATCTTAGATTTCATAACTATAACCTCCGGTGTTCCCCAGGGGTCGCACTTAGGAACGTTCCTGTTCATTATTTATATAAACGATATTCATACTGTAATAAAAAATCTAATTTTCTGTTATATACATCTTGTGTCCAAGATTGCGAAAATTATCTTCAAAATCTATAGAAAACCGACACATACTGACACCATAATTCCTGCTTCCTCTTTATATCCTTATAATACTAAAATGGCTGCATTCAATTGTTATGTAGACAGATTATTAAAAGTTCCACTTGAAGAAGAATACAATCTGGAATTAAAAACTATTTATCAAATTGCTATTAATAACGGTTATAACAAGGCTGAAATAGGCAAAATTATTACAAAAAAAGCGCAAAAAAAAATTATTAACATATTTTTATCCCCTAAGTAAACCAGATACTGTGTTGCAATTGTAGTTCATTGTACCTTTTCAGCTAGCTTTAGCACATTCCTTATGTGACAATGAGCTCTATATTGCGACATTTCCTCAATAAATGCATACTACGCATTCTCAATTACCAATTACAAATAATGCAACTCATATAATTGTAAATATGTATAAATATTGTATTGTATTAGAAATAAATCAGTCTTAGTTGAATCTCGGTCTTCTCACTATCCTTAACTTAAATTTACAAAATAATACTCTTGCACGGCCAGGTTAGCCTAAAAATAGGATCCAAATTAAAGAAATTAAATATAAATCCAGCCTATTATAATAAATACACAATTAAAAATTTACTTGTTAATAACAAACTAGATAAAACTGATTTACACAAAAAATTGAGTTTACCAAGCTTCATTCCAAGATTCCAAGAAATTTGCTACAAAATTTGGAGAACATTTGAAAGCCATCCAAAATAAAATAATAGAACAGTCCAACATAGCAGAACATATGATCTCTAATAATCATAACCTTTCCGTAAATGATTTTAAAATTTTACATAATAAAAGTCTTAAACTGAACCTACTAGAGTACCGGGAAATTTACAAAAAAAAAAAAAATAACTCTGGAAATCCCTTAATGTATGACCAGACGATGTGTAAATGTTTAAAATTAATTGTATATTAACTGTTGCAGCAATTCTGTGGCAAACCTGTAAGCTTACAGACAAAATCTATAAGAAACTATTTATAACAACACATAAAACTATGATCGTTTGTAGCTTATAGATTTTGCCACAGAATTGCCCCATTAGTTTCACCCAGTCCTCTACCATACACGGACTCCTCTATAAATTAAACAAATAATTATAAAGATTATAAAGGAGCGTTATTTTTGTTTTTATTTTTTGACTAGCAGAATACCCGCTGCTTCGCTGCCGAAAAAAATAGTCGTAGCCGGCTTAGATCGGACCCATTTCGAAATCGGTTCAAGACTGGTTGCTGCGAATCGTTTTATATTCAAATATATTTATTTGTTTTAATCTACCATTGTATTAATATGTGCTTCTTATACAAATAATTTAAGTACGAATTTCTTTGTAAACATTGGTAGTATAGACATTTAGTAACAACACGTATAAGTGTCCCGTTGTGCTAACCCAGGAAAATGCCACATAAAATGCCCATTTGAGAATCACTCATCGCCAAAAGAAGCGCCGATCACGTGAAACATTTTATCTTGCACCTTACGAAATTATTTATTATAATTTTTATGATATTTATTATAATTACTCCGTGATAATTCCTGATTTATAAATCGTACCTATATAGGTCGGAGCACTTTATTCGATAGTAAATATTCTTGCCACCCAAGGAAGTTTTTTTCTTCTTATTGCTTTAGGGGGTTACAATAATGTTCAACAGCGAATTTAACGTTATAATTGTTGTCAAAAATGAAAATAAAAAAAAATTGTGATATATATTCTCGGGATACAACACGGGATACATCTAACATTTTTGTAGCAATATTAAACCCTAAAATTTGTTAATATATATTTTGAATATGTGTATCTTTTATAGTTTTTTATAATACGGAAAATTTTTCCGACTTTTTCCTAAATATTTCTTAATTGATCGGAAGCCTGGTGTCATACAGCGATGATATATAGCTTAAAATCTTTCCAGACAAATTTGCAATACGCTGTTGCAAATAGCACTAAAATCGGTTAAGCCGTTTTTGAGTTTTAATACATATACAGATTCTAAACATCCGAGGCGTTTTATAACTAACCTTGAATCTAGATTTGCTGTTTATGGGTTGATCAGAGCAAAATCCGTTTTTGTACATGTGCATGGGTAACCTTTGGAAGCAAAAACTAAGTCGATATGTCATTATAGGTCTGATATATTGAGGAAAGATTTGTTTATTTATTTAATTATATTATTGATATTATAACAGCTTTTGTTATGAACATGTTTAATGTTAAGTCAATAATAAGAGAGAAATTTCAAGTTTATAAGTAGCGCTCCCTCTGTCCCCCTAAATATTCAAAAGCTACACTAAACAGAATATAATCGTTCTTCAATCAAAACAAATTGTCTTTATAAATTGTTGATGTAATGTAAAAGTAAATAATAAGCTAGATATTTCCAGTATTTTAGTTTTAATGACGCCCCCCCCCCCCTCCTCCCATAGCCACAAATATTCTCTTTTATATATAAAGATAAACTAGCAGACCTACTGAACTAGTGGAGCCACCAGTAGTGAGCTGTTCAAATCGAGTTATTTCAGTTTTATCTCTGAAATTGCTCTTGAATTTTTAAGTACGATTATGTCACATTGCAGCACCCGACAATAAGGGCAGTTGTTGTCAATTCACGTCATATTTGTTAGTGGTGGTTCTGGTACATTAATATTCACAGAAACCATACGATTCAATCTAACTATTAAATTCAGTTACATGAAATTTACATTATGTTCCGCACAATCCACCCCGCAACAGTTGATTCTGCAGGAATCGTTACTTACTCAGGAACAACATTATGAACTGTTCTTCATGCAGTGCGTATTACACGAATATATAATATTCAATACGTCATTGATATGTATGGAAGCATTAACAACATATTTTAACAAACTGGAAAGAAATTGAAAATCGAATATTAAAATTTTTTGGAGGTTGCATTGACAGTCGCTGTTTTCTTCTGTCTTTTGAGTATTTATTTCAATAACAAAATGCGTGTATACGATATTGTATTGATGGCAGAGGAGGAACAGGAGCTTAAGAGAATGATTGAAAGGGCGGATAAATATTTCAAAAGGAAAAAATTAGAAGTAAAAAGGGATAAGACGAAGGTAATGGTATTCAGTAAAGGAGGAGGAAGAAGAAAGAAGATAAAATGGGAATGGGGTAGCAGAGAAATAGAAGAGGTGAAGAGTATAAAATACCTAGGTCATGTACTAACGAGGAACAATGGGGCTGAACTACACATAAGGGAAAGAGTAAAGAAGGCAAGGATAGTCATGGGGAAGCTGTGGAATATAGGAGGGAGGAAGTTTAGCGACGATATTAGATAGAGATTGAGGTTGTTGACGCCGTGATGAAAAACATCCTGCTATATGGGGTGCAAATTTGGGGTTGGAAGGAATGGGAGAAGGTAGAACGAGTACAGGAGTGGTATTTGAGATGGATCTTAGAGGTAGATAGAACGACACCAGGGTATATTTTAAGAGAGGAACTGAAAAGGGATAAGATGAAAGTGGGTACAGGAAGGAGGGCGGCTAAGTACGAACAGAAAATTAGAATAGAAACAGACAAAAAAATAATGAGGGAATGCTGGGCAGAAAGAGCCAGAAAGGAACAGAAAGGAAGATGGTACGCATGGGGGGGGAGATGAGAAAGGAGTATTACTGGAGATGCGGAGTGGATGCGACAGAGGTGGAAAGGAGAAGAAAAGACGAGATAAGCGTGATTGAGGAGTTGTGGAAGAGGGATAAGGAAGTGGGGGAGCAAGAAAGGACATTCAGAATAGACAATTCAAGAAGCGCAGGGAGATATAAGGAGGTCAGAACTATAGGGGTACCAAGCTACTTGAAGAGAGAAAGAGGAAGGTCAGGAGGGAGAGTTAGGAGGATTTCGAGGCTAAGGTGCGGAAATGAAGAGAAAGGAAATAGATATTGGAGGAAACATGAGGATAAGATGTGCAGGATGTGTGGGGAGGAGGAAGAAGATGTAGAGCACCTCGCGAAGAGGTGTAGAGAGATGACAGTATGGTCGGGGAGCACACTAGACCTGTTGCACGAAGATGGATGGGGGGAGAGGTGGGCGAGGGATTTAGAGGCAAGAAGGATGGAGATTGGGGAAGGATAACAGGAAGATAACTTTGTACGTGTGCACGGACCGACGTGCACACGCACAAAGCAAATTCGGCTAAAAGAATTTTTATGAAACTTCATATTTAAGCTTTTGACATCAATGTGCCATTGATGTCAAAAGCTTAAATATGCTTATATAAAGTTGATCAACTCGTGCCGAGTTGATCAACTTTTGGTACAAATCGGTTAACTAGAAATGGGAGTTTGCTCATGTCGGTTTAAGATTTTTGCGAATATTTCACAACAGAGAAATATTTCGAAAAAAATTATTTAAGAAAAGTTGCTATAAAAGCAATAACTAGCAACTTTTATTTAAGACATTTTTTGATAAAGCAGCGTAAATTAAACAAGTACTTTGTGATGGCGGTCGGTCCTTTGGTGATAAATCCAAAAAATAACAATAATAATAATAATGTCTTTTAAGAGAATAGTAATTGTAATTGATATTTTTAATATTAATATTAATATGAAGGTAATTTTTGACATTGAACAAGTTGTTTAATAGAAAAATAATAATTATTATAATAATTGATAAAAAATTGGCTGTAAAAACTAAATGCATTTTTTGTTATATTATTTATTTTCTGACAGTAACAATAATGTGGTTTTGACATATTTTTCCATGAAATTTACGTGGAAAATATTTTTTAAATTACATACGTGATATAAAGGAAAAATATTTAAAATTAGTTCACATATTTTCCGAGTTTTTTGTTTGCTTAGACATACAGTAGCTCTGTATGTTCATTATATGTGAAACGATCCATCGTAGGAAAGGTTGGGAAACGCTGGTTTAGAGATTATTATAGACCTATTAACCTGCAACCTACAATTGAAGAATTAGCAAATACAATTCAGCAACAAGAAAAGTTACTAATGTAAAGAATTATTTGTTTGCGATTTTTTCAGAAATAAATATATCAAAAATAAAACTACTTTTTTACCAGGCCTGCAAATATCACAAAATTATGGATATTTCTAGATATGACACGACAATTTTTTTTCGAATTTTGACGCATCGATGTCAAAAAGTTTGAAATAATTACCATAGGCCAGTGGTTCTTAACCTTTTTAAAAGTCAGCACCCCCTTGAATCTGAAAATAAGTTCTCCCCTCCTTCTTGAAAAATGTGCAAGATAATTTATTTATTGCATAAACATATTAATACATTTACAATTTATACTATGTTATTGCATATAAAACAATATCTACATTTTTAATGAAACGAGGCTTTTTTTTTTAAGAGCCACACGTAAGGCATCCGAAGCATTTAAGCGAATTATGGCTTTTGTTTTGATGTGCAAAAGTGATGAAAAACTCATTTCACAAAGGTAAGCGGTGGCAAATGTTAAGTGTCTCTAATGCTGCTTTCGCCAATTCTAACTGCGTATACCAGAACTGTTCTAAGTCCAGTTTTTCAAATACCTTTTCAATACATGTATTAACTCGTACTGCGATAAGATCTTCTTTTAATAAAACGTTGTCGTCCATTGGATTTACGTCAAACAAAAATGGTTTGAGTATCCATCTATTAATTTTGCCTATATTTCCCGTAGAAAAGTATCCATCAAATGATTCACTCACTTGGTGGAGGTGTAATTTTAGGAGTGGGGGAGAAGACAATAAGGCATGTTTCTCATAAGCGGTTAGGCGGTAATTTTCATTAAAAATTTAGAAACCTCTCGCACCCCTAGTCATGCTCTCTCGCACCCCCAGTTAAGAACTACTGGCCTAGGCTATGGCCATGTTGGTCTATACCAGAGGTCTTCAAACTTTTTCGGAAGCGGGCCACATAATAATTTCTTAAATAATTGGCGGACCGGACAATTTGAATTCAGCTAGGCTTTTGGCGCTTGATTTTAAAAACAAGCTTAATAATAATGGTGATATTAAATAAATAATGGTGATAAAAATAAAAATTTCATGAGTCTTGCCTTTTATATTTTGGGATTTGAGATCAAAAACAATTATTTATCAACAAAAGTGGCTTTATTATTTTTCAAAATATTCTCCATAAAGATCAATACACTTTAGCATGGTTTTGAACCAATTTTCGAAGCACTTTTTCCACTCCAACGCGACCAAATCTTTTTGGCGGCCAAATGTTCATGCAATAGTGAATGTATGCTGGCCCCACTAATACCCAATGATACCTCAATCTCACGATAAGTCACATGACGATCTTGCAGTATCAGTTTACGTACAGCATCAATGTTTTCCGGAACAACAACTGATTTTTGACGACCGTCACGAAATTCGTCCTTAAGCGAACTACGGCCACAATTGAAGTCGGCAAACCATCGATAAACAGTAGTCCTTGATGGTGCTGCATCGCCAAAAGTCGAATTGAGTTCATCGATACATTGTTGTTCGGTTAATCCACGTCGAAAGTTGTAAAAAATAATCGCTCGAAAATGTTCACGATTTAATTCCATTTTTAGCCCAGATAAAAATTTTCAAGCTACTGTAAACAACACAAATAGCGCTCGTACGTCAAAACGTTCAGAGTACCTTCAAAAATATCAAAGTTTACGACAGAAGCGTCAGTTGGCAGATGGCAGCACTAGTTTTGCGCAATCCCGAAATATAAGAGGCAACTCTCGTAAGAATCGGATAATGTTTAGTTGATAGTTTTGGGATTTTCTGATTATTTTAAATTGCAGTTTTTATGTAAATAAATTTTTTAAAAAATGTCCACTGACCGGATGGTATCTTTTTACTGGATTTGTCCCGTGGGTCGTAGTTTGTAGACGCAAAGATAGACGAATAAACGGCGCTGAGACTGTCAGCTGAACTCTGCTATGAATTTTCCCACTGGTCGCCGGAAGTACAAACTTAATTCACAGAATATCTTTATAATTACGTTCTCTTTCAGAAAAGTTATTAGATGGGGCCATCTCTTAGAAAAATAACTAACTTCTCGTTCATTTCAAGAAAGTTATGTATGAAGTTATAATTCAGTAGTTGGTGAAATTAATTTGAACGACAAGCCAGCTAGACGTAGTACCTCGAAATATATGAAAATGTACGTATAAATATTTATAGGTAATTCTGACCCAAAACCACGAGTTTAACACAAAATTCTAAGCTCATCTCAAGTAGGCAGCTAAATGACGTGAATAACTAAAAGTTTATGATGAAAGTTCTGTCAACTAAAAGCTCGGAAATGTAAAATCAGATGTTTCCCTATTCTAATCACGTACCTGTATTTCATATTCGTATTTCCACGTACGGAGGTACTGCAGACGCCACGCTCTGACGCCCTTATTAACTTGAGACAAATCCATTTAAGGACAAACTACTGTGTACACAAAATGTTGCACTTGTCTGGCTTATTCTGCAACGACAATTTTACTTTGCACAGTTTTCTACTTACTGCATAATATTAGAAAGTACAATATTATCGAAAAAAAGAGTCTAGTAATCCTTGAATTTTAATTTTATTTGTAACTAGCTGGAATACCCGTACTTCCTAAGATTTTTGTAATGTATATTTTAGCTGTAACATAAGTGATATTTCAGATTTAAGTAGAACACAAATTAATCATTTCTTTTTTTTAAACAACTTTTTATACATATTTTTGATGTTCAATAAGTGAAATATATCTTTTATAGGTAGCTCCTCCCATAACTCCCCATATATATTTCTTATTAAAACTGTATTAAACAAGGTGTCCGGACATGTGAACATACGCCACAGTAACATGCGACACTTTAACATGGACAGATTAACACGCGACAGATGAACATAGACACATTTTAACACACGACAACACTGTGACATATTATCATAGCGACAGATGAACATAAGTCAATTGAACACACGACATCTACACATTTCATTTTTATTTTTATTTATTTTTGACTTATTTGCGATTATTGTCTTATAATCGTAGGAAACGGGTAAAAATCAAAAAAACGTATAGAAGCCAAAAAAAAAAACAGATATAGCCTTCAATATTATTAATATAGATATTTATAAACAATTATAAAGATAGTTTGAAAAATCAGGTCTGGCCACCACAGGACCTACTGCCATCATGAAGTACTTATATAAAATATATTCCAGCAGCAGAGTAGAAATAACTTGGCCTATTTTCTAACAGAGATATTATTTATCATAACCATGGAAACGTTACATATATGTAAGTATGAAAAATGTGAGAAAAATTTTACAAAAATTATTCGAAATTTTTCGTTCTATCAAAAAACGTCTCAAATAAAAGTTATTAGTTATTGCTTTTATAGCAACTTTTGTTCAATAATTTTTTCCGAAATATATTTCTGTTGTGAAATATTCACAAAAAACTTAAAATCGACACGAGTAAACTCCCATTTTTAGTCAACCGATTTTTACCAAAAGTTGATGAATTTGTAAAATTGATAGCAAAAGCTTAAATATAAAGTTTCATAAAAATCCTTTTAGCCGAATTTGCTCTGCACGTGTACATAGACGGACAGACAGACAGACGGACAGACATCATGCTAAAAATAGTCAAAACGTTATGTAGGGACCTCAATTCGTGGAGATCCATCGAAATCTCGAAATGACAAAATCGGTATGATCACAATACCTCCCTTATATATGTTGACGGCCGGTAAAAATCCGCTGTGGCCACCACAGGACCGACCGCCATCACAAAATACTTGTATAAAATACATTCTAGCAGCAGAGTAAAAATAACTTGGCCTTATATTTTCTAACAAAGATATTATTTATCATGACCATAGAAAAGTTACATATAAGTATGAAAAATAGATACTTAGAAAAAATTTAGAAAAATGTTTAAAAAATTTCTAGTTTTATCAAAAAATGTTTCAAATAAAAGTTATTAGTTATTGCTTTTGTAGCAGCTTTTCTAAATAATTTTTTTAGAATTATTTTTCTGTCAACCGATCCCATTTTTAGTCAACCGATTTTTACCAAAAGTTTATCAACTCGTGCCATTGATGTCAAAAGCTTAAATATGAAGTTTCATAAAAATACTTTTAGCCGAATTTGCTCTACACGTGTACACAGACAGACGAACGGACAGACAGACAGACGGACGGACAGACAGACTGACAGACAAATAGACAAACAGACCGACAGAAATCATGCTAAAAATAGTCAAAACGTTATGAAGTGACCTCAATTCGTTGAGATCTATCGAAATTTCGAAATGTCAAAATAGATATGATCACAATACCTCCCCTATATATGTTGGCGGTCGGTAAAAATTGACGTAATTTCAAAATTCGTGAAACTATTAAAGCCTCAAATTTTTTCTAGACTAAATAAACTACGGAAAATCCAAAATTTCTAACTAAAGGTCGATGAATCGAACCGTTTTTGAGTTGCGCTTTTTTTAAATCACAATTTTTACAAATAATGTAAATTATAACATTAAGGCCCGGTTTTTCCACCTTCAGATAAAGTTCCAGGTAACTATCTGACAGATAAGGTTATTTGTAACTTCATCTGCTGAATAAATGTCATCCCTTCTTTCTCTACAAATGTATCTATCGGATAGTTATCTAACGTATAATGAGACTGACGTATTGGATTCACTGACTGGTATTGACATTTATTCAGCAGATGAAGTTACAAATAACCTTATCTGTCAGATAGTTACCTGGAACTTTATCTGAAGGTGGAAAGATCGGGCCTAAATAAAATTGTCATAATCTCAAAAGCGTTTAACGATTAGCGTTAGTTGATTATTATTTTATTCTTTAAATATATTCATCATTACTAAAAATTAAATATTCCTCCTTTATATAATTTCGTCTTTCAGAAAAATTCCAATTTATTCACCAAGAGAATTTGAGATGTCCCTAAAGATAACTGCTTTTCACTGCAGAGTGCTATAGAATAAAACACAATTAAGTTACGAATACTCTTTTGATATCACGTACAAATTCAGGAAACATTTGTGTTCTAATTACAGTATTGTAAAATGCCAACGTATTAGGACGTGCGTTGCCTAACTGTGTCCTTTAAATGTATCTTTTGTAATTGATATTGGATACTGAAATATTGCATCGATTTGTTCTTTTGTTAGAAAATCGTTTAATGCCTATTGGTAACATATTATATGGATTGGTTCTACTTCAAAATTGAGCATTAGGTAACATGAATGGGACCATAAAAGAAATAGGGGATAAAAGAATATGTTTAACATGAACGCTTATGATTTACAAGGTTCCCTTCAGGTTTTTAGGAGAAAAAACACTAGCGTTAAGAAGATAAGAGTGACCAGAACAATTAATGACTATGAAAATGGACAGAATTGCATCAAACAGTGAAAAGATCTCGCAAGGACTTGTGATTATTAATATGCTATGTATATTCAGGGGAAACATGATTTTGCGACAGCGTTGAACGAGGAGCTCTTAGTTTCAAAGACATAAATTTGTCACCGGACGAGTGTTTCTTGTTTCTAGAAACTGTACAGGAAATTTCTGCGTCAAGTGATTGCAGGTGTAGTAAGTATTGTAGGGACTCAGTAATGACCCCAATTATGAATATACATAAAGGTTAGTGTAATGACTCATTACACTGCCCAAAAAAATAAATTTATTATCTTGGTTCCGGAAAAGTAAGAACTGATTTTGGATATTTTTGATGTGCTGATTCCAGAAATACCTAACTCTTTTTCGTAGCAGCTCTAGTTTTTGAGATACAGACTAATTGATTTTAGATTTATATCTAACGGTAAATTTCCTCCTTGGACAGCAAAGTGGATATACAAAATATCCTTGTTTTTTATGTCTTTGGGACAGCAGAGCTAAGGATCAGCACTGGGTTAACAGAAATTGGGTGATTGTCATAAGAACCTTTGGTTGCTAGAGAGAAATTTATATTTCCACCCTTGCATATCAAGTTTGGGGTTATGTAGCAATTTTTAAAGGCTTTAAATCGAGATGGACTTTGTGTAGGCTACTTGACCCGTAAATTTCCTGGGATTAACTCTGAAAAACTGAAAGCCAGAATATTTGATGGTCCTCAGATAAGACAACCTACTAAGATCCACAATCCAATCCAACCGCATCAATGAACGAGATTGAATCTAATTCTTGGTGTTCATTTATTCAAGTAGTACAAAATTTTCTTGGTAATCATAGCAGAGAATTAGTGGAAAATATGCTTTCCAACTTTAATATTCTCGGTTGTATTATGATCACTTACCAGAAAACCTAGGTGATTTTAATAAAGAACCGGGGGAAAGATTCCATCAGGACATAAAACTATGGAAGATAGATATCAAGGAAGATAAGATAGCCACATGATGGCCTACTACTGTTGGAATCTTCAGAAAGACTGTTCTGGTAAATTCCATGCTAGAAAGTCGTACAAAAGAACATTGATAAGTGATGAATGTATATTTATTTATCTACTTTGTGAAATAAATACCTTACTTTATCTCTTTTGTGTTTGTAACCGGCTATTTTGGATTCTGTGCCCAAAAATTACCTAGAGACAGTTAAAAACTCGCAGGCACCAAAATGTCTGTTGGGCTGTGTTATCGACGTAACTGTAGTATGTACAAATGAATAAACGATTATTAAGTATAATGTATCGTATTCAGATACACGTATACATTTCTCTTATACGGCGACCGTAACAGGACACGAACCTGAAATCTTCAGATTTTCTATGCCTCTTATCCGACAAGGTTGGGGACGCGTCGAGTTTTCCGACTCATACGCCCTTATGTTTTCCGAGAAATTTTAAGTATTAGATCAATGTTGATGACTTCTAGATAATAATTTTGGCTTGCGTTTGCACTCGTGCCATAATTTTGCGTATGTCTCGAGATTTGTTGATTATAGTTCCGATTTGAATTTCTGCGATATGAAAAATTTCCAGCCTATTGTAAGAGTTTCAATGGCTAAAAACTTTCTTGTCTAAAAATCCATTCCTTTTACACAAGATTTTCTCTTTTGTGTGCCTCTTGAAAATTCCACGCCAGTACCTGTTTAACAATGGTGTCATCTATCTCAAAGTTTCCAATATTTTAGCATTATTTCTCTGGCGATTAGCATTAGACTCGCAAGACTCAATAGATTATTGTTTATTATCCAGAAATTGCTAAATCAATAGGGGATACGCATAAAATTTACATTTCCTTAAAACTACATTTTTTTGATATTTTAATGTTAGTTATGTCACCTAACACAACAAAAATCACATTTTAATTAATATTATAGCCAAATTTTTTAATTAAAATATTGTAAATTTGAAATAAGCCGACCACGGCGCGAAGTTTGCCGAGTAAATACGACTGAGTATGACGTCGAACGACTGGGGTTTGACGTCACAGATACAGCTACAACATAATCTTTACGTGTGTATATTGTATTGTTCGAGAGTTTTGTATTTGTTTTTAAACAATTTTTCACGCATTTATTATTAAAATGGCAGATAAAGATTTTGTTAGGGCTCAGAATGATAATTTACCCAACATTGATGCATTTATGCACACAATATAAAGTTGCCGCGAAGGTTGCCGAGTAGATACGACTGAGACTGTAAGGGTTTGACGTCACAGATACAGACAAAACATAATGTTTACTTTTTTCTGAAATATCGGTTTTATTTCGCCTCATAGCTTTTCTGTTGTTTTTCGTCATCAGGTAATGATATAAATTATTTTTTTGGATTTCTATTTGAACTATTTGTGCACATCGGTACTAAACAATATTTTCGACTATGTTTCGAAGTACTGGGGCCTGGATCTTCTATATTTTATATATTTTAATATAAAATTTAATTCGGTAAACATGTATAAATTGTTTTTATAGAATTAAACTTTATTTTAATTAAAATCACTCTAACTTTACATAACCTATAAAAGTTATACAAACAAATAAGTGCACAACAGACTATGTACGCTGGGTAGACTAGTAGTGCCATGTGTCAGTTAGAAGGGTATGACGTCACACGTCGTTTTCGCGCTCTACATACATTTATGATTTTTTTAAGCCTTCAAATTAAAAAAAAATAAATAAAAACTGTTTTTTTATGTTTATAGGCAACAAGAGGAATATAATAAAAAATCATGCCTATCCCCTATTATACGACCAAGATTCTTATGTTTTTGATTAGTCGGTTATGACAAAAGAGATCTGGTTTTTGGCTTTAAATTTTAATGATTCTTGTCATAATTCATATGTAGGCCAACCCTCTTTGCTTCTGTATGCAATATTGATAACTTTATTTGCATATTTTTAAAGGATTTTGCAACTAAACATATGTCGTCTTTAGTTTTTTCATGGTTGACTCCAAAACGAGTATAAAGAGGAATGGTACTTGAGCACAACCTTAACTTACACCTCTTAGAATTAGAATATGCTCACGTTTTGTGCCAATATGTAACACTGTGCTTTTGGAGTTGTGATATAAGAGATCTCCAACAAAATGAACTTTGCTTACTCCATATAACTAATTTTAGACATTTTTTCCATGTTAATTTTCATGTTAACCCTTGAAAACATCTCGAAAAAGCTATTTTCTGAAACTAGTTTTAAATCGCGGTATTTTAGAAAGGATTATGTGCGGTAAAGTTTTGCACACAATGCTTTGTCGGTTTGGTAATACCCGATTCTTTTCTGTGAACTTCTTGCACAGAATTAAAAAGTTTGTTTTACTATTTTTAAACTTTGAACTACGTCCGTTCAGTCTAGCCACTCACAAGCAATTTAAGTTGATGTGCAATCCAACAGAGACTAAGATTTTTACATATTCTAACAGTACTTTTTAAAAACTTTTTCACTACTCTATCATTCGTGATCTTTCTTAACTTAATTCTATTTCTTCAACTGTAAGAAGTAGATAATGATATTGTTAAATAAAAATTTCCCTGCTCATAACTGAAAAAAAACTTACCACAGTAAAACCACATAAAAAGGCGATAAAAATTAAATTGAAAATCATCGATTGATTAGTCTTATTTCAACTATTGCTAAAGTCTTCGAAAGAATTGTGAACAATAAATTAATATCTTAATTGTTAGGTTTGAATCAACTCTCAGAATTCTAGCACGGATCCTTTAAAAACTGATCGGTTGATATGACACTTTTATGTGAAACTGATAAAAGAAACACCAATTAGAAAGGAAAAAGAAGATATGCCAACCAAACACTTTTCCACTGTCTATAGAAACGCAAAGATACGCGCCCAATGCTCCACTCGGGCGTTAACAGGACAGAGAAAGAGAGAGAGAGATAGAGAGAGAGAGAGAGAGAGAGAGAGAGAGAGAAAGAGAGATGCTGTTAATAAAACATTTTGAGTAACTTTTTAGCTTCATTAATGCTCAACATATTGGCTCTAAACCTTTTTATTACGTTCCAGGATTAACTCGCTTATAATTTGAGTCAGTATAAAAACGTGATATAATCTGCATACAAAATGGTTTTGACTTTATTCATATTAATGGCAGATCATTTATATAAATTATGAACAGAAATGGTCCTAAAATGGAACCTTGTGGCACCCCAGAATGTATCTCCAGCTCATTTTATTTTTGACCACTAGCCCATTGACCATAACCATTTTATACCAATTTATAGCAGTGCATAGACATTCATTTTAAAAGGATTAGATCATATTGTCACGGGGTGAAGTCAAAAACGGAATCTGTTCTACAATATTTATTATATAATATTAATTTACATCAGAATATAATTATTCGTCATAATGGCTGCCGGTGTTGTCCGTTTAGAAGCTAATGTTAGTCTCGTTATTGCCCCGGCTTCTCCAGGATCGGTCGAA
The DNA here is from genome assembly GCA_963971575.1 of Liopterus haemorrhoidalis. Classification (NCBI taxonomy): domain Eukaryota; kingdom Metazoa; phylum Arthropoda; class Insecta; order Coleoptera; family Dytiscidae; genus Liopterus; species Liopterus haemorrhoidalis. The sequence continues at coordinate 11,172,563 of OZ020622.1, read as the reverse complement.
CCACCCCAGGTATCCGCACGAGGCGAACACGTGGAGAAGTCCTGTAGACAATACTCACATCTCGTCTTGGCGACTTCAACAGCTGGGCTGGTCCTTGGGTAGCGTAATGCGGACTGATGACTGGTCCCAAAAATGACTACTTGACTACCTGCCTCTATTTCCTAAGACCATTTTATAACTGTTAACCAGGACACTATGACGTCAAGTCCTACCTCAATTGTTTTGGAAACATTATTCATTTGTGTAATTGTTAGCAGTTAAAGACCATAGTCATCACAATTGAATTATGTTTATCAACACATTAGAATGTAGTTCAACACTTATGTTGGCAAACACGGAACACCCTGCACATTCTTTAATTCCCAAAACCGTACGTCAGTAACCTTGACCTATACAGCCTAAATGCCACTCAAGGAATTGGAACATTAAAATACAATTATACCATAATTGTGACAATATTAGGGTTGTACATCGAAGGCAAAACATCGATGTTAACATCGGCGCCTTACTATCGATGTTGAAAAAACATCGAAGGAAAAACATCGATGTATCAGAAACATCGATGTTTTATTAATATTAAAATAAGCTATTTATTTATATTATATAGGTTTTATTTAATAATGTAAAGATAAAATACGAAGAAATTAACACATAATACACAAAAAGCATTTATTAGATTTTGAAATAGAAATATTCCTTTTTAATAGTAATTAATTTCACATTAATATTATTATACCCAATATAATAATACTAATTTGTACCTACAGTCTATTCCAAACGATAAGGCGGAACTAAACGCAAATTTTTTTTTTTGTAATTTGTCATTAGATATTTTTTTATATATTAAAGTTGGCTTTTCCTGAACAAAATGATCAAAAGCTTCAATCAATCGGTAAAAGTAACTAGAATTAAAAATCTAGTTCCGCCTAAACCAAAGGAACAGACCTTACTATTTTTACATTTCTAAAATAAAATATTTAATTTTATTACAATACTAATATAGTAATCTTAATGTTAATTTTATATTATTTCACATAAAAATAACACTGTCATACACAATTATTTTTTCACTTTTTTAAACGAAATAAAGTCTGTTCCTTTCTTTTAGGCGGAACTAGATTATCAAATCTAGTTACTTTTACCGCTTTATTGAAGCTTTTGATCATTTTGTTCAGGAAAAGCCAACTTCAATATATAGAAAAATAGCTAAGGACAACTTACAAAAATCCAGGGATTGGAGGAATAACAACTAGGAAAGTGTCAACAAGACTCAAAAAGAAAAAGTGTTGGCGTCGTTGGTCGTTCGCATTGTTTGCAAAAATTAGAAGTTTCTTCTTATTTTTTCGTATTCTGCTAACTGCTAAGAAGAATAAAAACTAACACTATTAGTATTGTTATATCACAATAGATGGCGCTTATATTTTGTGTACTAATTTTAATAAAAATAAAAATTTTAAGATTCCAGCGCCTCTAGCGGTAGTTTCTGAATTTCAAAGTTTAAACATCGACATCGGTAGTAGACATCGATGTTTTATCGATACTATCGCTAGGCGACCAATGATGGTAAAAACATCGATGTTTTAAAAACAAACATCGATGTTTTCGATACATCGATGTTTTTTTTTTTCATCCCTAGACAATATCATCTTTCCTGTCTTTACCTAACCAAAATATTTAGGGTTTAAGGAAATGATGGACTGGGGGATCTGCCCTGGCTTGTCAGGAATGGAATTAGGATGTTTCATAGGCTCTTGGCACAAGAATATGAATAAAATCTGGTATAGTTAACAAATAGTTTTTGGATTTGCACTAATATGCTTGAGGATCTCCAAAGATAGGCAAGTTGGTTTCGCTTTTGCTATTAGATTTGTATTGTCTTTTTTTGTTTCTCTTTTACTAACAATAAATATCTTGGATCGTTTCGTTGTTTAAAAGTGTCGAAGTACTGTTAGAGGAATTCAATAGGCACGTGGCAAAGATGGGGAGACAACTGATACAAGATCTAGTGGTTTGATATTTAATACTTTAATGAATGAGAACAAATTTAATCTTGAATCACATTGTTAATAAACTGGAGAATAAAAACGAAAAAAATGTTGCCTTTATTTCTTTTTATGCGTTTCCATAGGATTCCTACCATGCTTTAAACCAATTAGAATCAAATACGTCAAATGTTTTGTTGTTGAAGTAGAAAGATAATACTTATGCAAATGAAGTAACAAATAAGAGCAGTTATTCGCAAGTTGTCTTCTGATTTATTGTATGTCTCACATTTTCGTTTGACGTCACGTATTAATGCCCGTCTTTATACAGGCAGATGTTTGTAATGGCTTCTGCAACTAGGCATTATCATCTTGTATCTCGCAAGCTTCGTCCACCGCTAGAATGCGCCCTCTCACTATTCAGATATTAAACTGATGCTCTGGTTAAATTCAGAATTGCTCGTTTGATGACGCAACAGTATGCTCTAACTATTACACATTATAAACTGATACGATTTGAATCTATGTATCAATTCTGAAGTTTGTTACATTTGTGGTCAACCCTTCGTGCACTTCACAACTTGGATTGTTCACAATTTGTTAGCAAATGTACACTTTAATGATTTGTATCATTTAACAGAAAACTATTAACTAGAAAAATATAGATATATTGAAGTGTATAAATAAATTTACAACTTTCTATTTCTTCCGGGCACAATAAGCGCGTTGACTTTTGAAAGCACTTTACACACTAAAACAGAAGTTGTGAGGACTCTGTCTGATATATAAATGAAAGTCACAGAAATTTATGTACGCCGACGACATACATAGCTTTAGATTTTTAAAGCGACATCTTCTAAAGAGCCGAAGACAAACTTACTGAAGACTTAGCTAATTTAAACGAATACTTCCAAAAGTGGAGAATATGTCAAAACCCGGCAAAAACAGAAGTAGCCAGTTTCCATCTTGTGGGGACCTCCGATATGATATATAAATATGAAATGTCACGGTTGGCTGATTTATTTATTTTATTTGTACTTACTCTGTACATCCCTCACATTATGGGTTCCAAGACTTGCGAGCGGATCAAGTCTGAACCCCCCCTTTTAGTCCGCTAGCTGGTTGCTATGATTCTTGGAAGGATTAAGGGTTGTTCAATTAAACTCAACATTTTAGCTAATCTACTTTAATTATGATACGGTTTAAATATTTACACTAATTACACTAGACTTACAATTACGTCGATATAGCTAAATCCAAATGAGACATTCACACACACTAGACACTGGACTCTTTAGCACTAATCACTAATTTGTCCACTGGACACCACAGTCCTGACTGACATCCTCTAAAATCATTTATCTCTCACATGTCTTTAGCTGGGCACTACACTAATGTTCATACGGAATTACTTGTTACATTTTACTAGTCCAACCGAACACCCTAAATAACTTTAACCCATGATGAACAAAATCTCACTATAATTAAAAACACGACTTAACTTCACGACGGTTTAAAATTAACTTTCTAACATGACTTAACCACTACGATGGTTTAAGCTGAACTACTTAAAACGAGACCGCCCTGAAAATGCTTACATCGCCCAACTGTTAAATGTCATTTAACACCTCTTGACTGTCTGTCTTGTACTATCTTAAAATTCCTAATTTATTGGTGATAACTCAGATAAATATCCCATTAGAAAATAGCCTAATCATAATATTTATATCTCAGACAAAAATTTATTATTATTTATGTGCTTATGGTTGACGTATATTTTCAACACAATAATTTACGATTCACTTTTCATGTTACATTGACAAAGTGTCAAGTTGCAATAATAAACAAGTCTACCGTTATCTTAAATGCCCTTTCTAAGAAATAGATTATTTTTTTATCTTTTAACAGATTAAATATTTTACTCTAATTGAATGATTATACTGAATTTATTTATGAAATAATACCAAAATTACTTCCCTTACAATCTAAACAACCGAGAAGCAAGAAAAACACTTTCAGTCCATTTTTATGGTGGAGTGTTGAACCATAAACTACATCCCAGATATTTAGCACCAAGTGCTCCGTGGAACACAGTTTGGGAAACCCTGTAATATAGTATTTATGATTTCCTTTTCTTGTTCATGATAATAGGGTTTCACGTTATACAATTAAACTTGTCACTTATCTCCAAGTGTACTTTCTAAGAAATTATGTATCATTTAATCTTTTACTCTATTTTTTTATTTTATTTTTTTTATTCTATTTATTTGGCCTCAAATACTGTCAGCCTTAATACTATAAGCATACTGTTAAGCATATAATTAATAACCAAAGGTACAGCCATGATTAACAGTGTAAGATGCAATATGCCCAAGTTCACCTGGCACTAGAGAGATGTATAATAATTTTAACGTTACAGTACCAGACGCCATATCTAATACAGTGTTGAATCTTTCAAAAGTTTATAACCTTTGACCTACCAACATAAATTTAAATCGAAAGACTCACAAGAAAAGACAGATTATAATAAATCAAGTAAATTTAAAAATATTCTACATACGCTAAATTTTCTAAATTGTTATCAGATGAACAAGAAGACGAATACTGTAGGTGCGTTCGGAATAACTGTGCAATGTTAACTCTGTGTCGTGCAAGTTTTTTGTCACGTGACCACCGTGTACACTAGGGTGACCAGACGTACTCTTTTTTAGAGTATTATACTCTTTTTTGAGTAATATCCTCTATACTCTTACTTTTTATTAATAAACCCTGAATATACTCTTTTTTGCTGATCACTTGTTTTTAATCACTCCTATTTTGGAAGTGAGGACCGTTTTTTTTTGATGATCACTTCTATTTTGGGAGTGAGAGCCTTTTTTTCATCACTTCTATTTTGTGAGTGAAGACCTTTTTTTTTGCTTATCACTATTATTTTTGAGTGGGGACCTCTGTTTTTTGCTCATCACTTGTAGTTTTGGAGTGTGACCTTTTTTTTAGTTTACTCTTTTTTCCTTTGCCTCCTGATGTCCTTTTGGTCCTGTGAAAGGTTTTTGGAACCATTTTTAGCGCAGATTTTTTTCATCCCCAATTCATTGGTCCAAATCTGATGAACGATTCATCTTCAATCAACCCTCTTCTTTCTGAAAATGCCTTAATCAACCAAAAAACCTGGGTCTTTGATAAAAACACTGTCTCCGTAGGCCTACTGAAGTTTTGCAAAAGTTTCCATTGCACTATGCCCAAGTCTGAAGCAAAACCTGATAGCACACCGTTGCTCGAAATGAATGTCACTCATTTTTAGAACGCACTAGAAAAAACTGTTTCACGAAAAAAATCGCTACGGACAATAAAATTACTCTAACGAGTTCAAACTTGTACTGAAGGCGTATCATATGTTCACCTGCCGCCCCTCAAGTCCCGTGTTCCAAATGTTGCCAGATCAAACGCTATGTTGCCAGTCCGGTTACTTAATTGACAAATCTCGTAGGATCACCTTTGTGACAATATCATACAGATTTTGAATTTTAATCTTTGAATTGGTATTTGTGTGTTATGGTAGTTAATTTCCCAGTCGCCATTTGGTATTTATCTTACTTTGTCTGTTTAAGTTTAGCGTTAGTTCGTAACGCTAGAATTCAGATGTTTTCAACCATAAACTGCAGGAGATGAAATTTGTTCTAGCATGATATTATGCATGATAGATAAATGGCTTAAGACTAACAACTTACCATTTTCAAGAGTCTAACATTAAAATAATTGATTTTTGACCCTAAAATTGCATTTTTGTATCATACTTAACTTAAAACTTAAACAAGAACGTTTTAAGAAAAAAGTGCGTGAGTGTTTTCTTTCAAATAGGATATTTCATACCAAATGTATCAATATATTTTCTTTCTTTTCTTCTATATTAAGATATTTTTATTTTCAGGTTATATTTACTTTATTTTTATTTTTAAACAAACAGAAATCAAAATTTATAAATGTATATAATTTTAAAGTTTTAAATATTTACTTCAATACAAAAAATCTATAAATATTCCGTAGATGTTTACAAATGAAAATATTTTAAAATGTTTCTTCAGTTAAATTAAAAGGGTCACTGTTTGACATATGAACGAGTGAGGTTAAATTTATATACAAGGTGTCTCAAAAGAAATTTTATATTTATTTAGCTTACTGCGTGAACGCAACGTATCCGAGGGGCGCGGGGGTTATGTCAATCGGTAGCCTGGCTCTTGGGAATCTAGTCGCTATGGAGCGTTTCTCGGGAGCAGACCGCGCGTTATGCGTGCGAGAGTTTTACAAAAACGGTGATTCGGCGACTGTAGCGCGTAGAAAATTCTGCAGTATTCGAGGTTTTCGCCACTTAAATGATGCGCCAAGCATTCCTCTCATTCGACATTGGGTTAAAAAGTTTGAAGAGACTGGTACAACGCTGGATAAATCAAAATCCGGGCGACCTAGGTCATCAAGAACGGTAGAAAACGTGGAGAATGTTAATCAGTCTGTTCGTGACGACCCGAACCTTTCAATTCGGAAGCGCGCAAGTGCTTTAAATGTGCATAGATCATCATTACATCGTATTATGCACAAAGACCTAAAGCTGCACCCTTACAAAATTCAATTGGTGCAAGAATTAAAGCCCCAAGATGCCAGTCAGAGGCTTAATTCTCAGGCAAATTGATCTCCCGGAGAGGTGACATAAATTGGCCTCCACGCAGTCCAAATTTAACCCCTATGGACTTTTTCCTATGGGGTTATCTTAAATCTAAAGTTTACGCCAATAAACCGACTTCACTGGCGCATTTGAAAGAAAATATCCGTCACGAAATGGCAGCCATCCCTGAGTCCACCTGCCGAGACGTCATAAGTAATTTTACTGTTCGATTAAATGAGTGCCAAGAACGCGAGGGTCTACATTTAGACGATATTATTTTTAAGAAATAAATCCCCAAAAAGTGTATTTTAATAATTAATAAACATTTTTTCTATATACGGCTTACTTTTTTTTAATCGATCCACTAAATATAAAATTTCTTTTGAGACACCTTGTACTTAGTTGGATATAACCTAGCTTTTTTGATAATTAGCGATGTGACAACATAGTTAGTTTATCAGTTGTGATGTCATCTCATTCTTATCGTAAATGCACTTTATTAACACTCACGCCCTTGCTGAAATTCTAACCAAAGATACGTGGCACAACCTGAGGCACGCGAAATGAGATATCTACACCTGCTCTACCCTTGACGCAAGATATTTTATAACTTTTTTTGTCACTTTCGATCACGATAAGATTTTCTTTCAGTTAAATTTATATTATATTTATTTCTGAACGTTCTCGTTAATTATAACATCTGCAAAATTTTTCTATCACATCAATCTAATTTGAAGACACGCACCTTTTGTTCCTCACAAAATAATTCGTTCAATCATATTATGTCTTCATTCCAGGAAAATAAGAAAAAAAACAAGATAGCGTGTACTTCCAAAAATATTCCTTGATTTAATTTCTGCCAATCAAAAATATTAATGTCAATATTTGTTTCATAAAAGAGAGGAATTTCTTGCTAATATTTACCTTTTAAAATAATGGAAAACAGTAAACTTTGTATTCTGCGTAAAAATTCTACTTTTTCAAGGGTTAATTTAATTTTCCTAAAAGCTGCTATCGGAAACCCGAATTAAGAACTAATCACCCGTTAAATTCGATTTTCGGATACAAATCCAGTTTATTTACTCATTATTTTTCGATTGGACTGTTTTAAAACTGTTTAAAAAATTAAATTGCCGATTTTATTATATAGAATACTGAAAACACCGCAATAATTAAGTTACAATAGAGTAATAAATTCATTTAGTTCATATCTAAAAATAAAGCAGTGTAAATTGTGAATTAAAAAAAGTAAAACTCAAAAACGGTAAGAGATAGCTACCTGTGGTTAGAATTTTTGGATTCCTTATAGTTTACTTAGTCTAGAAAACTAACTAAAACCTTCGTTTATTTTTAAAAAACTTTGCTTTTGTACCTTTAACAACGATCAATATATATTTATTTATTTTTATGACCATATAAGGAGATGGTTTATTAAGTAAAGGTGGGGACGAGCGGGTGGTTAGCAAGTGGCATTTCACTTACGTGGTTCATAGTCGGTATGCGCATGCGCATTGCACCGATACAACGCATTTTGTGTGACGGCAGATCCAGAAATGGCCAAAGAAGTTGTAAACACGAGGTAGACTCATTTTGCTATATTTACGGCGAATTTATCAAAACAAGAGATAAAAAATTTGCTTTGGCTAGAAATTTAAAGCTTTGATTTAAAGATTTAAATGACTTAGTTAGAGATCTGAACCTGCCCAAAAGTAAAGCAGAAATCCTAGCTTCTCGGTTGAAACAGTGGAATTTGCTTGAGACAAATGTATCAATAAGTGATCAAAGAAAGCGTCATGAAGCATTTTCTTGCTATTTCACTAAAGAATACGGACTTTCTTATTGTAATGATGTGAAAGGATTGTTTGAATAAATCGAAATCTCACGCATTCCTTCTGACTATCGTCTTTTCATACACAGTTCTACAAATAGTTTAAAAGCTGCCCTTCTGCGTAATCGAAATAAATTTCTATATCTTCCTTTGGATCATTACGTAATGCTCAAAGAAAATTCTCAAAACAGAGTAGACAGTTACAAAGAGCTTATTGCAACTATGCTTGATAACTTTAAACTCACGGGTTCCAGAATGTCCCTTAAAGTGCATATGTTTCATGCTCACTTGGACCAATTTAAAGATAACATGGGAGGCTATTCGGAAGAACAAGGTGAACGTTTTCATCAAGACGTGATGGACTTTGAACGTCGTTATCAGGGGCAATACAATGAGAGTATGATGGGGACTATATTTGGGGGCTAATACGAGAAAGTCCATACAATCACAGAAGAAATACGAAAAATAATCATTTCTAAACTTTTTTATATATTTTGTTACAGTAAGTTGTTTGTTTCGAATGGTTTTCTTGTAAATAAAACTGATTCAATTCATAACAAGAGTTTGTATTACTTTTACATACAATAAAGGTCTGAAAAAAGGGAAATTTTCTTAAAATTCCGTAATTTCATTCTGAATTCTTAATTAATAATGTAGAAGAAATAAAAATCTGATATACAGAACCCAGACTCAAAATTCCTGTTGACCGGTGTAATAAAAGAGATAAAGCCTCCAATTTTATTAATATAGATTTTCAGTTTTTTTGTGTGAGAAATTTGTGGCACTAGTTGCAAAAGTGAAGTATATTTGTTTTCGTGGTTACGCCGTTCTCTCGTTGTAATGAATCACACGTTATCTTAAATTGTCTGCAATGTGGATTGGTTTAAGCCCTTTAATTATGACCATCATTTCAAGTTGTACGCGACCACTTGTAGCCAAACATCCAGGCAGTCCTTTATTGTCAGAAAAGCCATTTTCCACTAGTGCAATTGCAGACGCTATAAAAACTGTCACAATGATGTTAGAGAGAAGAAAACATCTTGAAAGGATATGATTAAACGGACGGGGAAATTTCAAAGATGAAAGGAAGAGATTAACGCGTATAAAAATGAGAAAATAAAACTCGTTAAATCTAATCCACCCTAAGACTAGTGCTACAAAGTTAAGAGCTTAAAAATGATTCAAAAAGAAATTTATTTCTTGGATAAAATTTTCAAGGTTTATAAAAATAATTACAGTAAAAATATTAGACAACCTTAAAGTGTGGATATATCTGGGATTATAGGAATATAAATAGCAGAAGAGCAGAACAAATACAGACATTATAACACACGACATAACATATATTTTTTATATATTATATTTTTGGCGGTCGGTACGCCAACATATGTATATAAAGGAGGTATTGTGATCATACCAATTTTGACGTTTCGAGATTTCGATGGATCTCCACGAATTGAGTTCCCTACATAACGTTTTGACTATTTTTAGCATGATGTCTGTCGGTCTGTCTCTCCGTCCGTCTGTCTATCCGTCTGTCTGTCTGTCTGTCCGTCTGTCCGTCTGTCTGTGTACACGTGCAGAGCAAATTCGGCTGAAAGGATTTTTATGAAACTTCATATTTAAGCTTCTGCCATCAATGGCACGAGTTGATCAAGTTCTGGTAAACATCGGTTGACTAAAAATGGGAGTTTACTCGTGTCGAAGATTTTTGCGAATATTTCACAACAGAAAAATATCTCGAAAAAATTTATAAAACAAAAGTTGCTATAAAAACAATAACTAATAACTTTTACATTAGACGTTTTTTGATAAAACGAAAAATTTCGAATAATTTCTGTAAAATTTTTCGAATTTTTTTCAAGTCTCAATTTTTTCATATTTATATGTAAAGTTTCCATGTTCATGATAAATAATATCTCTGTTAGAAAATATTAGGTCAAGTTATTTCTACTCTGCTGGTAGAATGTAATTTATATAAGTACTTTATGATGGCGGTCGGTCCTGTGGTGGCCACAGCTGATTTTTTTTACTTGTATCCATGGTGTTATATATAAGTTACTTGGTTGTAAGTCCAATAGGGATCATAGACAGGATTAAAGAAAAGGATGATCATACAGGGTGTTCATTTTAAATTGCTCACCATTGCTATCTCGGGAACTATAAGAGCTACGAGGTTGCTTAAATTAGACAACACATACTATTTTACAGAAAATATTAACGAGTGAAGCAATTCTTTATTTCGACAAGGTGTTCTCAAAATACGTTGTGTAACTTTCTTATTTTAAATAGGAACACACATTTTATTTTAATTTATTTGATGAGTAATCTATTCTAATTTCAACGATTTTCCCTAAAATTTTGAAATTATAGCAATTTTTTTTTTATTCTGATTTTAGCCAACATTGTCAAAAAAGCTAGTGTAGCTTTATATGTTCTAAACTCTTTAAATCTATCTCCAAAAGCTTCTTGCATTATAACAATAATTTGTGCAGTAAAATGGCTTTAATAACGTTGTTATTGTCCTTATGTTTTTGTAAATTAATAAAATGTAAAAATGTGTCTGCACGTAAATCAATCACAAATACAGATAACTTTTTTTCGAAACAAATTATCTCTTCTAAATGGGAATATGCAGTATTTCCTATTTACAGGCAGAAAAATGAAAATTAAAAAATAAATTATATTAAAATAAGGTAATGGTATTCGGTAAAGGAGGCGGAAGAAGAAAGAAGATAAAATGGGAATGGGGTGGCAAAGAAATAGAAGAGGCGAAGAGTATAAAATACCTAGGTTATGTACTAGCGAGAACAGTGGGGCTGAACTACCTTACACATAAGGGAAGAGTAAAGAAGGCAAGGATAGTCATGGGGAAGCTGTGGAGTATAGGAGAGAGGAAGTTTAGCGAGGATATTAGAAGGAGATTGAGGTTGTTTGACGCCGTGGTGAAAAACATCCTGCTATATGGGGTGGAAATTTGGGGATGGAAGGAATGGGAGAGAAGGTAGAACGAGTTGGAACGGAATGGAGTACAGAAGAGGTATTTGAGATGGATCTTAGGGGTAGATAGAACAACACCAGTGTATATTGTAAGAGAGGAACTGAAAAGGGATAAGATGAAAGTGGGTACAGGAAGGAGGGCGGTTAAGTACGAGGAGAAAGTTAGAATAGAAACAGACAAAAAAATAATTAGGGAATGCTGGGAGGAAAGACCAGAGAGGAACAGAAAGGAAGATGGTGCGCATGGGGGGAGATGAGAAAAGATTATTACTGGAGATGCGGAGTGGATGCGACAGAGGTGGAAAGGAGAAGAAAAGACGGGAGAAGCGTGATTGGACAGTCAGAATAGACAAATCAAGGAGCGCAGGTAAATAAGGTCAGAAATATAGGGGTACCAAGCTACTTGAAGGGATAAAGAGGAAGGTCAGGAGGGAGAGTTAGGAGGATTGCGAGGCTAAGGTGCGGGAATGAAAAGAGAGGAAAAAGATATTGGAGGAAACAGGAGGAAAAGATGTGCGGGGATGGGAGGAGGAAGATATAGAGCACCTCGCGAAGAGGTGTAGAGAGATGACAGTATGGTCGGGGAGCACATTAGACCTGTTGCACGAAGATGGAAGGGGGGAGAGGTGGGCGAGGGAATTAGAGGCAAGAAGGATGGAGATTGTGGAAGGATAACAGGAAGGGGTAAAGGATAGAAGGAGGTGACCTGGTGGGAAGCAGAAGGGGAGAAATGGAAGGAAGGAAGGGGGATGAGGTTACCTAGAAATGGGGAGGAAGGAAGGGAGATAGGAGGAGGGGTGAATAAATGGTTGGAAGGGAAGAGAATGAAATAAAATATATCAAAGATGGGCGAGAGAACTGGAAGCAAGAACGAAGGAGATCGGAGAGGGAAACCAGAAGGAGAACAGGAAGAAGGAGAAGTACATTGGAGCAAGAAGATAGAAAAGAGAAAAAACATTGTAAATTGTAAATTGTATTGGATTGTTATTTATTTATTTTTGGATTGATTGTTTTATGTTTTGTAATGGTTAATACCCTGAACGCCGCAAGGCCCAGGGAATAAAGAATATATATATATATATATATATATATATATATATATATATATATATATATATATATATATATATATATATAAAATAAAGACCAGCCAATTTTCAAAGAGCTACAAAATTTTCTAAAAGAGCCGCAGGTTGCCGACCCCTGTCCTATATAAATAAGTACTCTTTTAAATAATACATATTTAGGCAAAGTCGAACCCTGACGACTGCCAAGTATGGGAAAATAAAATGTTGCGGTGTTCGGTATTTGAATCTGCGACTCTATGCTACGTATACAACCATCTTACCTCAGAATCACGTTAAGGCTGCGTATAACCCCCGGAGGTTACTAGTTTCTTATACAAAACTAACAATCTAAAATAAAATTAGTATCAACCTATACATCACATTTTGCTCCGAATTTGTATCTATCTAATATAATAGTTTTAATTGTAGAAACATTTACTGTAAAAATATTATCGCTCAATAATTTAAAAATAGACATTAGCAATATTGTTCTGTAATTTTTTAAATCTATTTATGGGTTTCGAATAACTTCTATATTTATATAGTTTTGTGTAGAAATGTTCAAATAATACGTCAATTTTTTTTTCGACTTGATTACTTATAGTTTAGAGCCTTCGTCAAAAAATATTATACTTAAAGATAATAGAATGCCACTTTGTACACGTATTCTTCACGAAAAATAAATCATTTTTACCCGTAACACCAATTTTGAAAACCACAGCAGATTCAAGAGGGCGGCAAAAATAGATTACCAAGTACATTAACTATATGTAATTTTCACAATACAACATAATAGCTAGAATCATATTTGTAGAATGAAGCTTTAGGTACAATTTGCCGCATTGTATGTAAATATGCGTCGATTGGTTTACAATATGACGTCTATAATGCAATTTGCTTATTTACAACTACCTAACAGTTTTTTCTACAATTAAAAATATCCTATTAGATAGATAAAAATTCGCTGTAAATTTTGATATATAGATCGTTATTAATTTTATTTCCGATTATTAGTTTTGTATAAAAAATTATTCAGGACTATAGGGTTGTGCGCCGCCTTAATAATAGAAAACACAAATCCTTAAACAATCCTTCATATTCTGATTTAAATAATTTCTCTGGAAAACCGCAAGAGATTTTGTCATTTTTCATTGTCAAATATTCTTGAGTTAGGACATTTGTTCATGTTTCAAGTGCACAAACAACCATTAAGAATAACTTTGCAATTAAGGTCTCTAATTGCGTTGACTGTCTTCAGTAAGACGTGGAATAGGGAAGGATCTCTTACATGTCACATAATAAGAGGATTTGTAGATCCGGCACTTTCTCCAAATTACCCATGTCTCCTGTGTCGGTTTTAACTAAATCCACCCTGCATTTCTTATCAATTATTAACCTAATATAACTAGTGTCAAATTCCCCAGTTCCACTCAAACAGAACTTGAGTCCTTGATTGTGTTACAGGAATTTTATTAAAGGTATTCGTCTTCATGGAAATAACACAAATATTTTATTTTCAATGGATGTTAACAGAATTATCATCAACGTAGGAGTTATTCTCGCACGACTGTGGATTATGAAGAGCTAAGAATTCATATATAGAACTAGCTGGCATGCCCTTACTTCGTACGAGTCTTGTTATTTGCATTTTTGCAATAACGTAAAAGTGTGATATTTTATTTTCAAGTTGAATATAAAATAATCTTTTTTTTTAATTGTAAACTACTCTTTTATATATATACGAGGTCTGTTCAAAAAGTATCGCAAATTTTGAATTTCAGCGGGTTACGTTTATTCGATTTTCGAATAATTTCTGTAAAATTTCTTAATTTAAAAAGTCTTAATTTTTTCATACTTATATGTAACGTTTCCATGGTCATGATAAATAATATCTCTGTTAGAAAATATTAGGCCAAGTTATATCTACTCTGCTGCTAGAATGTATTTTATATAAGTACTTTACGATGGCGGTCGGTCCTGTGGTAGCCACAGATGATTTTTTTAAATTATCTTTATAAACTTATACTTCTTATCTATCATCTATATCAATAAAATTAACTATCTTAATAAATTAATACTTATTCTTATCTATTATAATAGATAATTATCTATATTAATGAAATTGAAGAATATTTGGTTTCTGCACGTTTCAGACGATAGACATATATGACAAACATTTAAAGGTAAAATGGCAGAAACTTTTCTGCCATCTTACCTTGCAAGTGACCACCATAAAGGATAGAGAAAAACTATAACATCTTAATATCTAAAAATGCAATGTCATAAAATTTAATCGCGTCAGAATGACAAAACCGTATGGGTGAATCCCCTTGTAAAGTTGTTTTCAACACTGCCTGTTGCTAATTTTCTTTTTCAGAACTAAACATCTTTGAATCCTTCATTTCTGTTTCAGTGATCAATGTTAAAACAATCTAATATTATTGTAAAAACATCGTCGTCTTTAATATAATTAATTTTCCTAATCCTATATTCGTTTGTCTTTCAAATAACTCCGTTTCCGCTTGCAGGCTTATTCATCAAGTCTCTCATTAGTACATTTAATTATCTTTTCTTTCCTTATTTCATAGAATAACAACCAAATATTTAATTAAAATTAATCTGACATCAAAATTTATTTATAAATGAATTCTAAATAAAATATCGTAATCACGTAGTTTATTTTTATTGACAGGAGGAATCAGGGTGGTAATTTTATCAAATCAAATAATTTAGCACAGGTAAAAGTATTTTGAAGACGTGAGTAGATTTATTTCATTGAATTTCAGGATTCGTCAACTTTAGAAACTTGTGGATAAGTTGAATGTTGCTTTCTTCTTTTTATACTTTGTGGATTTTCTTTGTTTACGAATTTTCCACAGTACTTTAACTGTTTAAAAGACCACTTCTTTGCTGGTCAAATAAACAAGATGACTTGAATTACAAATTTTTGAAAGGTTTGGTTAAATTAATTTGGTTCTCTTGAAGACCAATTTAAAGTTAAAGGAAAAGCGATGTTTGAAAGATACACACACACACACATACACACACATGCTTTAAAACACGAATACAAATACAAAAAGAAAACTTTGTATGTATGCAACATGGTATAAAATCTTAGAAATAAGCACAAAAATAATACTTAAGCGCACAAGCACATCAGAGCTTGGTTAAGTACTTTAAAAAAGTATGTTAAGTGCGGAATCATTTAAAAATGTTTCGTCAAATCCCTTAACGGTTACCTTGGGCGTTCCACAAGAATCAATCCTCGGTCCTCTCCTCTTCTTGATTTATGTCAATGACTTCCCCTCGTCCATTGATGAAACCAGTATTTTATACGCCGATGGCGCAACATTAATTGCAAGATCGTCATCACTTGTTGATGTTATCACTATTAATAATATCGCAATGCAAAGACCTAAGTACTGGCTCGACACCAATCGAATCTCCCTAAATCTCAACAAGACTCAACAAATTCTTTTAACACTAAAAGCAAACAATTTTGATAATCCGAAATTCTTGAACTTACTGGGGGTACTAATTGATCCCAAACTCCCTTGGGATCCGTCAGTTGGTAAACAAATTGTGTTTTGCAATATATTTGCTAAGAAACCTGACATCCATTGTAAGTACTGACGTTCTGAGAATTGCATACTATGCATTATTCCACTTCCAAATAGGGTGAAGTAGAATAGTAAAAAAAGTTTTTGAAGCAAGAACAGTGAAGAAAGTTAAAAGATAAAGACCAGGAAGACCGAGAAAAACCTGACACCAAGAAACAAAAGAAGCTGCAACGAAGAGAGGCGTAAAGTGGGAGGAGAAAATATACAAAGGACAGAACACGATGGAAAGAAGTATGGAGAACAACACCAGAAAATAAGTAACTCGACTATAGCCTTACACCGCAAGGTAAAAAGTCTTCAGGATTAAGTAAGTTGAAAACTATGAGAGGTCAAAAAAACACATCGTGGGAAAAATATAAACATAATTAATTTCTTTGGTTTAGGTGGAACTAAATAGAATTTTTGTTTAATTAATTTGTAACTCACTTTTTAAAGATTAAATATGCACTTTAATGGTCGTGATAGTCTGTCATAAGTTTGTCTCAGCTATTAGATCAACATTTAATTGAAACGTAAACATTAAATGCGATATTTCATTTAGTTAATAAACACCGGATATTTAAAATCGATGTATAAGCAAATATCAACATAACCTCAGTTTAATTTAGTTCACTATCCGCAGGGATATAAATAAATGTTTTGAAGAAAATAAACATTATCAAACCATAAAGCTGGTCAATTTACCTAAAATAAAGTTCTAAAAATTATAGATGCGAATTTAATTTGGGCATCGTAAAATAAGGTTAATTTACCGACATAAATTGAGCAATAAACATGGATTTTATGAAAATTACTGAGATTATTTAGTGGAATAATATATGAGATAAAGCAGAACACATTAAAGGGATTATGCTGCGTGGTAAGGCTGTTGCTTACGGAGGACAGGGAATCAGGTTCGAATCGTCTCCACCTCTTTCCAATTTTTATATTCCGTCAGTTCTGGGA
Source organism: Liopterus haemorrhoidalis (assembly GCA_963971575.1). Taxonomy (NCBI): domain Eukaryota; kingdom Metazoa; phylum Arthropoda; class Insecta; order Coleoptera; family Dytiscidae; genus Liopterus; species Liopterus haemorrhoidalis. The sequence continues at coordinate 11,155,464 of OZ020622.1, read as the reverse complement.
TCGACTCAGTTTCAAATATTTAATACTTAAAATGAGTATAGTATTTCCAAAATGAAATGGCTCTTGTTAAGAAGCTTAACAATTCAGTAATGTGTTTATGGCAGTAATTCCAAGACTCGTAGCTGTAAAAAGAATATAAGAGATATTAAAGGAATTTTAAATTTAAGTTGAATAGATGTAACACTAGTTCAATTGAAGTTTCTTAAAAACCATTAAGAATATTTTCAAATTTATAATCTTATTGTTTCTAAATTTTAGGGGTTGTATACTGGTTTGTTAGATAATTTTCAACGTTCATAGCGTGCATAAATTAGCAACATGACTCTTTGGCAACCATTTGATTTTGAAGAAAATGTGGACGTTGACGTGAAATGTGAAAATGTGGATGGGGCTACTAAAGAAAAATGTCAGAAGATTGCAAAGTTCTGATACTGAATGTTTATAAGAAGTTAGTTAGTCGGAAGGTAATGACAAACCTATACTCAGAACTGCGGAATTAACTAGTGTTCCATACAGAACAATTCAACGTATCAATGTTGCAAAAATCTGCAGCGAAAACGACCCGATTTACAAGTTTTCAAGAAAAGAGATAGTTTTTTATCTAAAACAATAACAAAAAAATAAAATATACAATATTTATTCGAAAAATATAGTGCCGACTGTGCATCCTATAATATAATACGCCTGTTTGTATGTTCGTATGTTCGTATGTTCGTATCTTCGACCGGTCGTTTCTTCATTCCCCGATAGAGGCGCGCATATGTTAATTATTTATGTCAAAATTGTTTAAAATATATTGTTGATGCAATAATAGTGAATTTTCTACGAACACTTTTTATAATTATTATAAGATGTAATAATAGAATATTCTATGAACACTTTTTATAATAATTGATAGAATTTTAAGAAATTATTGTTTATGTATTGGACAGTACTGTGCTGTGAATTTTTGTTTTGAGTGTTGACAATAAATTAGTAAAAATGACAGTTGTGTTTTTCATTAAAAAATCACTTCACAATTATTAATTTAGTTGTGAAATACACGGATCGGTTTTTTTACGAAACAAAACACAGAAAAACGTTATCTTTCCGTGATATTCGACATTTTTTATTAAAATTATTATTAGCAGAAAAATAATTATTTTAAAAAATATTTGGTTTTGATGAAAGTAAGAAAAATATGACTTTTTTTTCTTTATTATTATTTTTTCAATGCTTTATTATTTTTTTATTTCTACGATTTATAGGACAAGATTTACAATATCCCACTGCAAACTCTATACAGATGGCAGCACATAACGACTACACTAAATAATTCAAGAATTATCAGTGGCTTTAAAACAATGGTTTCTGTTTATTTATCACATTAAAATATCATTTACCTTTTAGTTTAGGTTAGATTCACCTTAAAAGCACTATCTTAGGTTATGGTTGATAACTGTTTTTTTTTTTTTATAAACCCCCTAGAAATAAATTGTATTTTAACTGTTCTTTGCAGGGCTGATGAAAACGTCGCAGAAATCAGAACTCTTGTTGAAACCAGAAAGTCTGCAGAAATAAAGTGGCAAATAAACAAAACGGAAATTAATAGAGTCGCCATGTTGGAGGAACGAAGGAAGCTAAGAAATAGAACAAGAGAACTAAAGAATAAATGGTGGACAGATAAAGCAAATGAGATCCAACAATTTGCTGATACTAACAACTTAAAAGCGTTCTATCAAAGTCTTGTTAGAATCTATGGTCCCCGGCGAAAAATCTCAATGCCTCTGAAAAGTAAAGATAACTCCGCGTTATTGTATACTGCTAACGATCTTCTCAATAGATGGCGTGAACATTTTAACGAGTTACTTAACACTTCGTACCCACGAGACGAGACTGTCACTGAACTGCTCCCACAGTACCATGTATGGGAAGATCTGGATGCTACGCCAACGCATTATGAAGTTGAATGTGCCATCAATCGTTTGAACAATAATAGAGCACCTGGTTCTGATGGCATACCAGCTGAAATAATAAAATACGGTGGAAGCACGATAGCTGTTACGCTGACACATCTTATCCATAACATCTGGGAAACTGGTCAGATACCTCAAGAGTTTAAAAATGCTATCGTACGTCCTCTGTATAAAAACAAAGGTAGTAAAAGTAGCTGCGATATTTATCGCGGAATATCTTTACTTTCATCAGTAGGCAAAGTTCTCTCAAATATCTTGAACGACAGATTGAACATCATATCTGAATTCCACAATCCAGAGTCCCAAGCTGGGTTTAGGAAAAATAGAGGATGCAATGACATGATATTTTCGCTTCGTCAGCTGCAAGAGAAATGTACAGAGCAAAACAAACCGCTCTATATGTGCTTTGTCGATTTCTCGAAAGCATTCGATACAGTGCCGCGAAACATATTATGGGAAGTATTGCGGAAATTTGGCTGCCCTCCGAAAATACTACATCTTTTGAGAGAACTACACTGTAACACGAAAGCTTGTGTGTCTTCTAACGGGGAGTTTTCCTCTGAATTCTCTGTTACAATTGGCACAAGACAAGGATGTGTTCTTGCGCCTAGTCTGTTTAATATATTCTTAGCAGCGGTTCTAGAGATAGCCTTCTGTGATTATATCGGTGGGGTCCATATCCGGTACCGCATAGACGGCGGCCTGCACAGGTTATCTCGTTTCAAAGCTGCATCTAAGCTAAAGTACGGCGTCATTCAACAAGCTCTGTATGCCGATGACTGTGCTTTAGTTTCAAATTGTCCTGAGGATCTGCAAGATGCAATAACCCGCTTGGCTACGTCAAGTACCCGGTTCGGACTCAAGATCAGTCTTTCGAAAACAGAAGTCATGGCCAGAACAACTAATGGTAGCGCAATACCAGATTTCTTTGTCGGCGATGAAGTACTGAGAATCACGAAAACCTTCAAATATTTAGGGAGTATACTTTGCAACGATGGTAATTTGGACTTGGAGATAAATAATAGAATATCTGCTGCAGCTAGAGCTTATGGCATGCTACGGAAACGAGTTTGGCTAAATCACGATCTGAGGTTACAAACTAAACTGAGCGTTTATAAGTCGGTAATAATACCTACACTGCTATATGCATCTGAAACATGGACTCCATATCGACGGCATATTCGTCAGCTTGAAAAATTTCACCAAAGATGCCTACGCACTATTTTGCGAATCAAGTGGCAAGATCATATAGACAATGTACGAGTATTAAATGAAGCTCAAGCGTGCAGTATAGAATCACTCCTAGTCAGAAATCAACTGCGATGGACTGGCCACGTTGTACGTATGTCCGATGACAGACTACCCAAACAGCTGTTGTACTGTGAGCTGCAAGAAGGTCAACGAAATATTGGTGCTCCCCGAAAACGGTATAAGGATGTTCTCAAAAACAACCTAAAAACTACAAACTTGCTGAATAACAACTGGGAAATTCTAGCAACTAACCGCAACTGCTGGAGGAAAACAATTCAAGATGCAGTTGCTGTATATGAACAAAGTCGCCAGCAAGCTGTGAGAGCTAAAGCGGCTGCCAAGAAGAATAGGATATCGACGGGAGAAGGAACTTTTCTGTGCGACATATGTGGAAAAAATTTTATGGCTAGAATTGGCCTTATAAGCCATCTCCGTGCCCATGAACGTAGAAGATGCACTACGCTCTAGAACATCTTATGTATGTGTATGTGTGCATGTGTATATATTTGTTTTTATATGCATATGCTCATATTATTATTGTAATTTTTTTGTGACTCCCGTAGTCGGACACGACGTTGGGATTATTATTATTATTGCAGGGCTAGGGACAGTGATTCACCTTAAAAGCACTATCTTAGGTTATGGTTGATAACTGTTTTTTTTTTTATAAACCACCTAAAAAAAATTGTGTTTTAAAGTTCTGCACAGTCCCACCTGTTTAGAATCTCTGTATATTGAACAAATGACGTGTGTGTGACGCATGCGCAGTGTTCAGTGGGATATTGTAAATCTACCCCCTGATTTGAGATATAGTGTAAGTACGCTTTTTTCCGTGTGCCCTTTTTGCCGTGTGTGTATTTTTTCATGTGTGCTTTTTTCCGTGTGCGTATTAATCCGTGTGCGTTTCTTCCGTGTGCGTATTTTTATATTATATAAGAAAATGGAAAATTAATTTTAATAAATATATTTTCAATTTAACGTCTCAAATCATTTTTAGTTTTAACATTATAAATATAATGCACTGAGTGAAAATGAATCGTTTTCCCATCTTAAAAATTTAATGAATTAATAATTCGGAATAATGCTCATTATTTGTCCAGTTTTTATTAATGGGCGAAGAGTTGATTCAATTTGAATTGGATGAAGTTAGGCGTATGGCTAGAGAAAGAAGTCTGAGGTATCGAGCAAGTTCCACATTAAGGTAATGATTTGTTTGCCAACACAGTTGGCAACGGGTGCACTAGTCTTTTAATAAAAAAAATTGGAAGAAGACAGAACAAAATTTCTATACAAAGTTAGCCGTATGTATAATTATTTGAAGTTGCTAGGATTTATTTTTGTTGCAAAAAAAGAATGATTTTTGTTTGTGCAAATTTGAAGTATTTAACATAGACTATAAAGACTTTAAAACAAAATAATTTACATGCCTATATTTATAATTCAAAAATAGCCAGCCTAAGCCTGATAAAAATGTGAAGGAATGTCATGTGAGTATCTACAGTTCATTCTAAATAGCATATAAGAAAACACGTTTATTTTAAATAATTATTACGGTCCTGGCAACTATTATTAACAGAGCCATAAACTCAGCAGTTATAATGGTTATACAATCAGTCATTATAGGAATCAGAAAGGGAAAGTGACCATTTCATTTTGGAAATACTATACCTGTTTATACAAGGATAATAGGACTGATCGAAACTTACCACTTGGTTTATTATCTATGGCCGGCGGTCTAGAAACGGAGAACTTACCCTCTCTGACTTTTATAGGTCTATCTAGTTGTTGATATTCTATTATTTATTTATTATTTTTATTCTTTCATCTTCATCACATATCTTCTCTCTTGTAAATATGTCATTTCCTTTGTGACACTTGGCTTCAATTTTAATTAGTTTCATGTAAAACATCCATAGTATTTAAACAAATAACCATTAAATTACCTGCTATATTTTCAAAAGAAAATTTAATTAAAAAGCTGAAAATACGGGTTGTCATAAAAATTTTGCAAAAACAAAATCGTAAACTGATTATTCTGATTCCATTAGAATTTAATTAACTCTGATGTACATTATATTTTTGTAATACGTATACAATAACATTGACAAATTTCACTAATAAATAAATATATACAATCAAGTAGGCAGCACTAGTTCAATCATCTACATAGCACATTAAATGTTATTATTTGTAGAAATTAATATTTCTTAATATTCACCAATGTAAGAAAATAAATAGGTACAACAATATATGAAAACAAGCCTTATCCTGCCAAAATTATCACTGTTTTGCTACGTACAGTGTGGTCCAAATAAAAAATTAAAACATGATTGCGCCGGATCATGCTTCATCAGGACAATGCGACAGCACAAACAGCCCAATTAAAACATTTTTAGAAACGACACCCATCAAATTATAAATTGGTGTGATTTTTGTTTATTCCAAATAATAATTTTTGTTGGTTTTAGGTTAATTTCAACAATTTATCGGCCTTGGTAGGGTAGAGGCATAGTATAACACAGTAGGCCGACTTGCGTCGGTAGCTTAGTGATCTCGGCGTACCATATTTTCGTGACCTCGAGCTGCCTCGTCCTAACCAGGTTTCTAAAGAACGATACAGACTATTACGCGTATAGATACGGACGAAGCTTTATACGACAACTGACGAATTGGGTGAAAGTTATCTCTATGGTGACGGCAAATAAGTGTAAAGATTAAATTAGGTTATAAATGAAATAATTGAAAATTATGAAGATTTGCACTAAACAGGGAATTAGTTACAAAATGAAATTTAATTTTAAACTGTCAAAATTAAGAATTTTGCATTTTATGACTCTAAAATGAATTTAAAAAATATTATACAAAAACTATTGAAAGTAGTATAATAATAAAGTAGGAAAATTACTTAAATATAAAATAATATTTAATATTTTTTAATTTATTCACTTCGCAAAACTGCGCGTCCTAACCAGGAGTCACACATGCGCATGAAAAATCTGGTACAGAAAAACGGTCGAGTGAAACTACTGTGTATACTGTGGTAGAGGCAGCTCTGCTACTTCACGAGCCAAAGGTCCCGGGTTCGAATCCTGGTCAGGGCATGGATGTTTGTGAGTCATAGTGTAATGAGGACATTTAGTCCTCTTCAGTGGTTAAAAAAAATAGAGAGACTATATTAGAAACTAGAAGAAAAACGTCCTAACTCATTTAACCGAAGAGGAATAATATTTCGTTATGAAAAAGGAATTTCATTCTTTTGATGATGGCCTAACAAGCCGAAATATATTATTTATATATATATATATATATATATATATATACAGTACCTAGACAAAATATTATAAACACTTACAAAAACAACTGTTTATTAAAAATGCCGACATATCATCATATGCTACTATATTTATTTCTTTAACATATCGTGCATTTATTAAAAGATAAGCTATTTTAAACATCTTCAACTCTGTATTTTTATTCTGAGACTGATTTGCAAGAACAAAAAGTACCGATTTTGTCCTGGCCAAGTAATTCGCCGGATATCAATCCTATCGAAAATGTTTGGAGCCTCCTGAAAAGACTTGTTTATGATTTAAATAATACTAATAAACAAGTTTTAATAGATAATATTAAAAAAGTGTGGCATGGCTCTCCAGAAATTGAAAATTATATTAGGGCATGTATTGAGAGTATGCCTCGAAGAATTGCGGCAGTAATAAAAGCAAATGGGGGCAACACAAAATATTAAAAACATTTTTTAAATCTACTAAAATAATTTGAAGTAATAAAATACAAAATAAAAATAAAATTGGTGTATTACTATTTTGTTGATTTTGTGTAAAACAATGAATTTTTAAAAAATCATAAGTGGTTATAATATTTTGTCTAGGTACTGTATAATTAAGTATTTAATAAATCAAGTTTGTTGAACTTTAAACAAGTGCTTTTTGTGTTTTTTCTGTATTAATCAAAAATGCTTTCATCATTCATATACAATTTCTATTTTACTTTTTAGCAAATTGAAAAATGACTTATAAACTACTAAAATAACCTGGCTATAATGATTAATTAATTAATTTACATTGGTGAAACTGATATAATAACCAATAACATTCTGATATGCTCGTTACAATAAAACAAATAATACATTGCAAAACATTATGGGTATAAATTAAAACTGCAGTGCATAATACACAAAAATTACAATCAATCAGTTAAACCATTTATTATTATCGATTTGAATACTGACAAAAGTTATGAATATATTATAATTACTAGTATTGTCAATCCCTAACAATTTAACATAAAATTTATACAATTTAATTTCATTAATGTATTTCATATTGGAAGGTTAACAATTACTGTCATTTCAGTTATTTCCATTATCATCCCTCCGTCCGAAAATATGGTATACATTTTGATTTTTTTCTTGTCCGAAAATATGACATATATTTACAATTTTAATTAATTAGAATGATTTTATTTATGAAATAATTACAAATATCTAGTAAAACAAAGAATAATACAAAAAAATTTAATTCAACAAGGACATGGCTGTCACCACAGCTTGTATGGAACATGATAATGTTTTTGTAATCAACCCTTACGATGAAGTTTTGTTTTATTAATGTTCGAAATCTTATAGGAATTCCCTCCTTTTGCAAACATGGTTGTTTCTAGACAAGTTTGCAATGTTAGAAAAACATTATCAAGGGTTTGTATGTTTAATGCATTAAATGCATTTTGTTCGCATTCAATCAGTTCGTCGATTGTATTCGGTGAAGCTGTATGTTGTAAGGATTGTATAGAATTGAAAAAGCCAAGATCCGATACATTAAAATCTGGACTATTTGGCGGTTGTGGTTTAAGTTGATTTGGAACTTCTTCCTTGCAATTCAACACAATTTTGATCAATATTCGCAATTTTTTTAGAACAGCGGGTGTCACTCTAAATTTTTGTTTGGGGATTACTTTTGACATAAGCAAAACTATTTGCGCGCCATTTGTTTAGTTGCATAGCAGCCGCTTAGAAATAAAATAATAATAATAATAATAAGTTACCAGTTCGGTGAAACGAGGGCAGATAGACATGAGGAAAAGTATGCACTCTGTGTTCTTCAGACATATTAAAAGTCTAGAGTTGTCCACCGAACTCACGTTCTCGTTTCTTAAGTCTGCTGGTTTGAGATCGGAAACAGAAGGTTTTGTGTTTGCGTGTCAGGATGGTGTTATAAATACTTTGGCGTATAGGGCCCGCATATTCCAAATAGCGGAGTCCACACTCTGTAGGTTGTGCCACCACCATCCTGAAACAATTATGCACATTCTGTCTGCTTGTCCATCTCTTGCAGCGTCCAGCTACGTGTCTCGACATAATGCTGCTCTCCGCGTGCCCTACTATCATCTTAGACATGCCTATGGTATTGACCAAATACCGGTTATACCGTACGTCCCTTCTGCCATAGAATCGGTGGTGGAAAATTCCAAGTGCCGAATTTATTGGAATTACTCCTTCCCCACCTCGAGGTTACTGACAGCCAAACAGATGTTTGCGATCGAATTCTCAAGTCCAGCTGAGAAGAATATCTCTCTCAAGGAGGGAGGAAAAGAGGTCCAAGTATATGGACCTCTTGTCCGAGCTTAGAAAGATGTATCCCGGGTATAAAGTTAAGCTTGTAGTCCTGATAGTTGGTGTTTTGGGTGGTATAAAAGCTTCCTATCGAAGGGAAATCGAGTCCATTCCCGCCTGCAGATCTTCTGCCAACTCTTTGATCTGCAGGATGCAGGAAAGCAGTGCTGCTTGGGTCACTCCGCATTGTTCGGGCACTGGATCTGCGTAATTTTCCGCGGCTGCATATCGCCAGGGTTTGGGATGCAGTCGTGTGTATTTAGCTCCACTAGTCTCTAGTATGACCCCGTAATAAAAATAATAATTGGGACATTTTTTCTCCCAGTGTAACTATTTATATTGTATATAATGTGTAACATAAATGTACAATAATAATAATAATAACTTATTGATCCAGTAGATTACATACAAGTAATATTGGATAAGTCATTTCACAAATTGCTAATAATTAATATCACTAACACAGTCCAAATATTAAACAAAAAAAAATCAAGATAATATTTCTTTCGTTAACCACCATTTTTCTAAACAATGTATACCATAATTTCGGAAGGTGGGAGTATATTTTTTTATTAATTTGTTTGGTTTTACACATGGAGTTAATGGAAAGGATTCAGAAGATCTGATTAAATGGGATAGGACACTTAATGAGAATGATAGAAAACCAAATCGTTAAAGATCTTAGAAAGTAAACCCAAAGCAAAAGAAGGAAAGCTGAGATGGAAGAAGATTTAGTGAGTGTTGACTTGGTGTTTTAAAACAGCGACTCTCAACAAGAAACACATATTTCTTGGAAGAAATAACGAACATAATATTGAGTGGCCACAAAAACTTTTGAGTGGGCCACGAAAATTCAATTCTACGTCAAATTTATTCAAATTATTAAGTTTATGCACTTCGCATGTAATGAGAAAATTAATAAAATATATGCAGAGCAGTGCTGAGGGTGATAACATTTCAGCCTGTTACTTCAGCCTGTAAGAAGAAGAAAAATAGACGTGTTAACAGATCTACTGATTATTGATTTACTATATAACTGGAAATACCTTACAATACCGAAAGATGGACTTGTATGAGTGAGGCAAAAAGTAGGGTTAACAGTTCCTAAGTAGAGAAAGTTAGTTAGTTAAAATTTTTGGCGCATAACAATGATGGCTATTTACGCCCTAAGTTAAGAAAGAAAGCATGTATATATGACAAGGTATCATCCAAAACGTCATTTGTCATACTAAATTCAAAATTAAGATATTGGTAACTAGTGCCGGCTTTAGGGGTTATGGCGCCCCAATACAAAAATTGTTTTGGCGCCCCAATGCAAAGGTTGTTTCGGCGCATTTAGAAAAAGGAAGTTTACCAAAAATTTGTTTGTTCTCTAAAAAGAAAAAGGACTTTAACCAGAAATTTGTTTGTTCTCTAAAAGCAAAGAACTCGACCAAAAGTTTTTTTTAAAAAGAAAGTCGACTAGACTTTTAGTTGTTCTCCCGCCCTTATTTGCCAATATTTTCCGCCCCTAAGGCCTGCCGTTGGGGTTATAGATACGCCATATTAGCAAATCACGATCGATATATAGCAGGAATTGATCTGAATTAATTCGCTGATTTTATGCAACTGAATTCTAAGTTTTATACGTCACTCAATACGAATAAGCACTACGTTTATGCGAATAGGTACCTGGCGCCCCGGCAGACAGACAGACGACAAAATGATGGTATAAGGGTTTTTTGGTAATACCTACAAAACTTTAAAAACAAAAATAAATAAAATAATATGAATATTTTTGCTAAAAAATATTTTTATAAAACAGATTTTATACTTCTTTTGTTCATTTATACCATTATTTATCCAAGTTCATACAAAGCGTGTTTTCTCCAAAAAAAAATAAATAAACAGTTTTTCGTATTTTTGCTCATTAAAATTTTAATTAGGTCAAAAAGTTAGGTTCCCAACTTATTACAAATAGGATTATAATGTTTTTTGTAATTATCTCAAAACTGCATTACTATGACTAATCATGAATTGAATGGTTTTTTTTTTAAGTTTATGGCCTTTGCTACTTCGGCAATTAGTCAGGACAGTTCTCTATTTTAATTTTTTTAAATTCCATTTCTGAACTGGATTCGAACTCGAGGCCTTAGGAACGCAGGGCAGTTTTGAATGTTACCTCCTCATATGTGCATATTAGGGTGATGACTTTTTTACAACCTCGTTTCCCTGTATTATAATTTGATGAGCTTTCATTTAAGACTAGAAAATCAAACTTTGAAGGTGATTTGATAAAAAAAAATCCTTACAAAATGATTTTAAAAATTTTATTTATCAGCTTTCTTGACCATTTTTTGAAGTCACTGGGTCATCAAACACACAAGCAAGTCAATTATTCACGATAATGTCATTGGACAGGATGAATCTCAGTGGGAGGTTGTCCTTGTTGCAGCAGGTGTCGTGCAAGTTTTGCACAACTTTGATCGCAAGCTCACAGCACTGGTTGCATCGGGCAATGTTGATTCATCTGTTTTCCAGTGGGTTTTCAAGCATTTGAGACCTGTAGTCATTCAGAGCTGCAGATAGTTCACAAAATCTTTTGTGCGGAAGAATTGACTGCTGAACCAATGATCAGCCCATGAGTAGGCTGGCTAAAATGGCCTACATAACATTTCAAAATGGTTTGTGCGTGACGTTTTTCAATAATTCAGTGGAACAAACGTCATTTTAGTCATTAATATGCAAAAGTTCATCAATTCGTGCTACAGGAAATAATTTTTGAGAAAAAAAGTCAAAAGTCATCACCCTAGTGCATATATATATGTATGTGTATAGAGTAATAAGAGAATGAATAATGTAACACCAAGAGGAAAGACCAAAAATGGACTTAATTTGAACAGAATGAAATTGAAAAGATATGAAGGGGAGAGAACTAAGAGAGAAATGTCAGAAGCAATAGAATAAACAGCAGTGGAGACTTAGAATTGGAAACGTCATTTTAAACACATAATAACAATTGATGTAGGCATAGATGAAAACCAAACAAGATGGTACGGCCACAAGGTAAGACAATCGGAGGAAAGAATTGCAAGAAGAACATTCGGGGCTAGATGTACAGGAAAATGACCAAGGGGAAGGCCCATGAAAACAAGAAAGCATCGTCGAAGCAGCCCAGTTTAAAAATATAGACCTCAACAAGATGAAAGAATCGGGTAAAAACAGGAAAGAATGGAGAAAGCTGTACACATCACTCACACGAAAAGATTAAAATAGATTTAATAACACCTCGACACCTCGGGTAAAAGAGGTTCTTGATTATGTATGTAATAATGATGAAATGATATAGAATAAAATACGGAAAAAATAAAATAGAAAACAATACTCTGCAAAGCGAGATTTTGAACAGTACAGATCTTGCTATAATATACTCGTACATGCGGAAAATAAGAGAAGAGGGACTAGTTAAGACCTGTGAATATAAATGGAAGATGCATCTGAGAACCTCAAAAAACAGATCAGTTGTCAAAAGATCTAACATTACATAGATCCAATATACCTGGATTTAATTAAAGAACTGACATTTAGCAAATCAAGAAGGAAAATTAGAGAGGCCAAACACGACTGACGTTGCGCGAGAAGAGAGAGAGGGAAAGAGAGAGAGAGAGAGAGAGAGAGAGAGAGAAAGAGAGAAAGAAAGAAAGAGAGAAATAGAGCGAGAAAGAGATAAATAGAGCGAGAAAGAGAGAGAAAAAGAGAGAGAAAGAGGGAGAGAAAGAAAGAAAAAAGAGAGAGACATCGTAATAAAGACGAGTAAGAAAAGTAAAATTTTCAGTTTTAGAACTGAACATCAAAATAGTATTTGTGTACCATGCCAAAGAGTGGATCATTTTCGTTCGAACCTGAATTTGATGGCTGAGGCAGAGCCGACGCTTTCAAACTGATGAGGACGGAAAAGAACTTTTGGCAAAGGTGCATATTATATTGTTTGGGTCACCAAAAGTAATTTTAATTAGAAAAATTAAATTTATTTATTTTAATTAGCTACATAATTTTGAAGATTCGCTTGTTATTGAACAAACACCATTATTGTAGATGGCGTTGGTATCCAGCGGCCTAAAAAGTAAGAAAATTGGCCTAGACCGAAAAAGAATTACTTTTTGTCTAGTACTAGATGATAAAAAAGAACTGTTTTGATATGGTCGCCTAAAAAAAATAGATCGTCAAGAATGAAATTTGTAGTTAATAATATTGCCAATTTTAACAACTTATTATTTGACATTGGCTTCATATTTTACCATTCTGTTTTTTTTTTTTTTTTTTGTAAAGTTACACCTTTCGCCTGTTTAAAGAAATCATTGTATGCTCTAAAAAATATCAAAAACTTTTTTTTAAATTAATTTTGTTGAAAATGGTACGGTCGGAAATTTGCACTATTATGAAGTTTGAGTTCTTACGTGGAGCTACGGCATCGCAAACCGCGCGAAAAATTAATAGTGTATTTGGCTCTAGTGTTACTACGCAGCAAACAAAATCAAATCGGTTCGCCAAATTTCATACAGGTAATTTAAAAACCAAACAAAACAAAAAAAACTGGCTCCTCGATTACAGCAGAAATATACTGCAACCAACTGGACAAAATAATGCAAAAACTTAAAAACAACCTAGATTGGCCAATAGATCGACTCCTATCTTATTGCATGATAACGGTAGACCACACACTGCACAAATGACTGTGGCAAAACTACAGGAATTGGAGTTAGAACTTCTTCATCATCCTCCAAACTCACCAGACCTAGTCCCCATTGACTACCACTTCTTCCGCAATTTAGATAACTTTTTAAGGAGAACAGTTTAATTCCGACAATGCTGTAAAGCTGGCCTTCCAGAAATTCATTGACTCTCGTCCGCCAGGATTTTATACCACCGGCCTAAAACAACCTGCCGCTTAAATGGCAAAAGTATATAGACAATATGGGTGCATACTTTGATGAATAAAATAATTCCTTATATTTGTTATCAACCAATTTTGCCTTTTTTTCTACAAATTTCATCCCTGAAGACCTAATATATATAGTAAATCGTTTGTCTTTTTTTATATTTCTTATTATATTTTCTAATCTGGATTTTCTCTTATTTCTACTTAAGTGATTTAATTCAAGAACACCTACATCTCCTTTTTGCATAAGTTGATTACCTGCCTAAGGTGACACATTTGAGCTACTGCGTTTGGGGGTTGATTTAGTTGGGTTTTACTACATATACAAAAAGAAATATTTATTTACAAATTTTAACAAAAAAAGAAAAATAAAATTAGATATAATGTAATGACAAAACAGAAATGAAATGAGAATGATGAAATGCTGAAACTGAAAAAGGTATAAAAATATTTTTGGTTTGTGAAAAACATTCTAAAATGTTTATTTATGTCAGCAAAACACGAATGTCGATTTTGTGTTTGTTTTTTCAAAAATGTTTTTTAAAATTGTGTGATTTCAAAATAATTTTGTGAATAACTTAGGATACATTTAAATAAATATAAAAATACGAATATATGATAATAAAATGGGAAAAAGATTAAGATCTTAATTATAAGAAAAATATTGGGAACATAACGCCGATGTTTATAATGTTTTTATGGTTTCAGGGAAACCTATGACATCATTATGCGTGAAGAAACTGATGAGGATGAGGGAGAACAGAATGGTATAGGACAGGGGCGCTCAAACAGTCGATCGCGATCGACTGGTCGATCGCGAGAGGTTTTTAAGTCGATCGTGTACATATTTATAAAAAGTATTTTAAATATTTTTTTACAGTTATTGTAATTTAATAGTTATTAATTTAGTAACGAACATTAAATGTTAAACTATCTGATAGAATAATAGATGATAATTTAAGATTTAACATTTAATAGATATTACTTGGAATGAGGTAGATTTCATTCCAGTCTTGAAAATTATGTCAGATATACATCTCAAAGCCAGAGCAACAGATAACAAGTTTTGGGCTTGTTTATCTGAAGAAAAATATCCATGTTTGAAACAAATAGCCCTTCAGTTAACAGCATTATTTAACAGAGTTAACAGAGGCAACTTATTTGTGCGAGTCTGCGTTTTCCGAAATGAAAATAATTAAATCTAAATATCGTAATCGGCTCAGTGACGAACATCTTAATTCATGCTTGCGTTTGGCACTTTGTAATTATGTGCCGTTTTATGAAAAGTATGCAGATGACATGCAATGCCATTCATCAACATCAAAATAACATTAGTTGTTGTATCTTTGCAATTAATAAATATAACCATTTATGAACTTTATATTTTATTTTTACCTAGTCGATCGCTTGCCGCCTAATGCTTTTATGGTCGATCACCGATGGTTTAAGTCTGAGCGCCCCTGCTATAGGACGATATGGGAAGGTATATTCTTCCCATATTCCTCTTAACCATAGACCAGTAGGAAGACTAACAAAATATAGAAATATCATAATAAGTATTGATATACAAGATACGTGGAAAGATTTGACAGATCACGATGGAGGACTTACGTGAGTAAGGCCAATAGTAAACCCAACAGAGTGTCCAATAAAATCCAACAACCATACATCAAGATCTAGCAAGATTGAAACTTGTGATATATGAAAGACTTCAAATTTAACAGAACAAGAATAAGTACGCATGCAGAAACAATAAGAAGAAAATGTCCCAGATCAAAGGCCAGGTAAAGAAAATTATAAATATGTCTAATTAGGGGAAGCCGGGGCATAACAGGCACCTTAAGGAGTATCTTTAATAAAATCTTAAGGAATATCGTAAAAAATTTCGAAATACTTTTATTTGTAAGATGGTTTATTGTTTACTTATTACAGACAGTAAAAAGACTTAGAAAAATACAAAAATAAAAGTTATGACAATATAAAAAAAGCTTCCTTGTGCTCATTTTGCCCCGGTGTCAGGGCAGAATGAGCACGGGCGTGGTATAATGGGCAATCAGCTAAAATCTGGCGCAGAATGAACACACGTGAGTACATTCCTCATCGTTATCATCTTCTCCAGCGCAAGAACAATGTGCCCACTTGCCACATGCTCTGCACTGGAGCAATCAACCTCTGGATATGTGTGAAAAATATATCAACACAGCAAAAAACACGTTTCACCAATTTACAGAATGTAAACACCAGCTCTCAGTCATACAACCACTCTCGGAAGACATTAGAACTGAACGTGATTGGAAAGCACCCAAACATGGCGGCATGCTTTAACAGCTAAAAAGAGTTGAGCCCGTTATACCCCGGGAACCCGTTATGCTTCGGCTACCCCTAACTGTAGATTAGAAAGTGGAACATGCAGAAAGCAGGAACCAATAAAGAACTTACCAGAGAATGCAATGTTTGATTATAGAGAATTCCAGATAAATTCAATGTGAAAAGAAGGCTAGGTAGACGATTTTATACACGTGAAACATGGACACCAGCCAAGGACAATGACCGACTCATTAGCACCTTTGAAGATTCTGGTACGGATTTTGGAACTGTTGAAAAAAAACCACACAAGTGGCAAAGGAGAATGAACTAGGTGGTGTATAATTAATTTCCAGAACCGGAAATAGTAGCTAGGATCAAAGCTCATCGTTTAAGGAGGATGTTGAGAGGATGCCAAACTGTAGGACTCGAGAAAAGGTCATCCAAAGTAAGCCTATAAAAAAAACATCATGGAGGACTTAGGAACTGATTGATCATAAGCATAACAAGAGATCTGAGAGCACTCGAAATTGTCAATTGGAACAAGAAGGCTTGGATTAGGGAAGGATGATCGTAAAGGATACTCCGTTTAGGAGTATAAAGCACTAATTATGATGATAATGATATGATGTACAATATTGCTGTAAACCAAATTTTAATTTAAAATACAAAATTTAAAAGTGGTTTAACAATCTTACTAGATAAATTATCTTCCAACATAAACAAATCTTATATAATTTTAGGAAATTAATGATATCCATTTAAGTAAAAATAAGATAGAGTTGACAATACCAGAGTTCGTTTAGAAGCACAGCACACTACTAGAATTCTCACAGTCAACAAAACCTTCTCATCTTATCCAGCGTATTGTTGAATCATTTTGTTCCATTCTTTTGGAAAATTCCTCTGCACGTGAGAAAGTACCTTCTGTATCTGTCGCATCTCGCTTGGGGTGCACTGTGGACAAGATCCACGTAAAACCAGTGGTGCCAAACCTGTAAACATAACATGAAATATTACAATAGTTGGATACGACAGAATAAAACAAAAATATAAATGTGGCACGAACAATAAATTATTATGGAGAAGTTTTACAGGATTTTTGTACGCTTCTGGAACGTTTTAAATGACATTTTTAAACATTTTGTTATGAAATAATGTATTGTATAACGTCACACATACACGCTTGTCCAACTCATGAACTAAGCTGGAATATTCGATGAATATTATCATTGTTATGATAAAACTAAAATACATTTGCTTACTGCAAACAGGTAAAAACTTGTCAGATATAATGAACAGAGCTATAATGGGTGGGCCGTTGCTTGGTTTTTTTTTTTTTTTTGAAAATGCTATTAAAACAACACCATTCATTATTTTTCAATTTTTGATTGTTGCTTTACTGAATAGAGTCCACCTTCCAATTATTTATGGAAAATAATTTCATTTATTGTATGTGATACTTTTCGCACTCTGTCAGTATATGGTTAACAGTGATTTTTTTATCACAGATGTTGTATTCTGGTGGTTCTTGATGGTCAAATATGTGCTGTGCGTGTACAACGTGTCCAATACGCATCCTGGTTAAAACTATTCGTTTTCTACGATCCTTTTGGCATTTCCACTGTTTAATATCTTCTTTTGTCAATCTGAGGTGGTTCTGTGTGGTCAATTGCCAATATTTTTTCCATTCTGAACTTGTTTTCATTTTAATATGATTCTTAAAATCATTGGCTGGGATCTGTATATTTAAAGGTGGTAAATTAATCGAGTGCTTTGCTGCTTGATCTGCTTTCTCGTTTCCATGTATACCTATATGTGATGGAATCCACATGATTATGATGTTTTTCCTAACGCATATGGCATCGTGTATATTTTCTATAATATCCCAGATGATATGGTTTCTTGGATACCGTTATTCGATACTGAGAATGGTACTCATAGAGTCACTTTGGTTGATGAAATTTAATCTTCCATCGTCTGCGTTTTTAATTAGTTCCGTGGCTTTTAGCGTACTAAAAACTTCAGCTGTAAAGATACTGATGATTTCTGATAGATGATTGATAGCTTCGTTGTCAAAAACAACTTCTGCTTCCGTTTTAGAGTTTATTTTTGACCCATCAGTATAAAGGGCTTGAAATTTCATGACTTTGTCCATTAATTCGAGGTATGCATTTTTGTAAGTATTCGGGTGGGTTGTGTTTTTTGGGTACTTAGGTAGATTGAGAATATTTTGTGATGAGTGACATTGTAGTTTGTGGCTTTATTTCGCGAATAGCTCGATGAATGTTTTTGTAGTGCGTCAATTGTTTATGGATCGTTGGAGTAACAACGATCCGAGTAGTAACGAACAGTTCCCCGCGTTCTTGCGTCAAATCGCAGCTGTATGGAAGCCAAGGCACGTTTCCAAAACTGCTGATAACATGGTTACCGATCTTAATGCGCAAAAGATCGATTGTTTCACGACTGGTATGGCACATTGGGCCATCCTGCTGGAATTAAAGTACGTCCAAGTCTAAATCTTCAAATTATGGCCATAAAAAACAGTTATCATGTGTTTGTATCGCATTCTGTTCACCGTAACGTTGTTGCCAACTTAACTTTCAAAGAAGTAGAGACCAATGATACCACCACTCCAAAACCCACTTCAAACAGTCACTATTTGAGGATGCATTGGCTTCTCTACGATTACGTGTAGATTTTCGGAACCCAAATCCTGCAGTTTTGCTTGGCATAACCTTCGAGATGAAAATAAGTTTCGTTCGAAAAGAAGATTTTACGAAAAAAGTAATTTGCAACACCTGAGTGAGTTGGATTTTGTAAGCAAATAATCCGAGGTCTCTATGCAATATTCTCCTCAAAGAAGTGCGACTGATGTTCAGTTGAGCCCTGGGACGAGTTGAGGTTCTTGGGTTTTCAAGCACACTTGGGTCAACAGCAGCAATTATTTCGTCTATGCGCACTGGACGAGCATGCGGATAACTTCTATTATCCACAAGCATACACCACCAACTTACACCAGACGATTCATTTCGACCAAAAATTCTTAAAATTTCACAGTTTCTCCAGCACAGCACTCACGTCGAGATTTTTTTTTCAATATTATCCAGCATTGTATGATAATTGTATAAAATAAAATATATGCTTTATGATAATCAAATAGATGCATCTTTTAAGTTATAAAGTGTACTCATGGATACTGAATAGTTGTATTTTTAATTAGTCATTTGTATTTATTTGTCCGGTCTCTAATAATAAGTCCTTTGCAACACTAATTAGTGTTCACAATTCCCAGAGCTGACTTTATGACATTTAAACTTTTTTTCTATAATATAAATAAAGTGGTTAAAATATCTATCTAAAGGTAGAGAAATGCTATTATTTCAAAGGTCGTAACTTCTTAAAGTTCAGAATCTTGTCTTCATTACAATAAAACAGTTTTATAATCCAACACATTTCTGTTCAACCAAGAACAGTAAATTTTATAGAGAGTTATACAGTTGTCAAATAGTTTTTATTGATGAAGTGCTATATGAGAACTAATCTTTTGCAGATGAAACATATTTGGGTCACTGGTTTAAGAAAAAGAGATAAATAATTCAGTTTCATTACGAACAGAGGCGGAGAGAAACAATTTTGTTTACCACCATTTCTTTAAGTACTCAGTACAGTGTTCAAAAACACCAATAGCGTTAAACAAAATCTTCATTACTAATATTGATAGAAGTAGCTGTTAACTCTTACTGGAACATGATGAATTGATTTGGCAGCTCATCATTTTACAACTTTTTTTCCAGAACCATTTTCAGGGTTTTGTAAGTATGACCAAACAACTCTTATAAAGTAACTCATGTGTCTGTCTGTTTGTTCGGTAGAAATTGTTGTAAAACGGCTGAACATAGAAAACTGAAATTTGGCATGGTTTGACCCACATGTAGGAAAACTATAGAGAGTTCAAAAAACGTATCGCGGGAAGAATATAAACAATTATAGGTGGTTTCTTGGGTTAAAGCGGAACTAGATTTTAAAATCTAGTAACTTTTACCAACTGATTGAAGCTTTTGATTGTTTTGTTTAGGAAAAGTCATCTTCAATATATAAAAATCAGCTGTGGCCACCACAGAACCGACCGCCATCACAAAGTACTTGTTTAATTTATGCTGCTTTATCAAAAATGTCTCAAATAAAAGTTGTTAGTTATTGCTTTTATAGCAACTTTTGTTAAATAATTTTTTTCCAAATATTTCTCTGTTGTGAAATATTCGCAAAAATCTTAAATCCGACACGAGTAAACTCCCATTTCTAGTTAACCGATTTATACCAAAAGTTGATCAACTCGTGGCATTGATGACAAAAACTTATCATGAAGTTTCAAAAAACTCCTTTTAGCCGAATTTGTTCTGCACGTGTACACGGACCGACAGACACACAGATAGACAGACAGACAGACAGACAGACAGACAGACAGACAGACAGACAGACAGACAGACAGAGAGAAAGACAGACAGACAGACAGACAGACAGACAGACAGACAGACAGACAGACAGACAGACAGACAGACAGACAGACAGACAGACAGACAGACAGACAGACAGACAGACAGACAGACAGACAGACAGACAGACAGACAGACAGACAGACAGACAGACAGACAGACAGACAGACAGACAGACAGACAGACAGACAGACAGACAGATCGACAGATATCATGCTACAAATAGTCAAAACGATATGTAGGGACCTCAATTCGTGGAGATCCATCGAAATCGCGAAATGTCAAAATCGGTATGATCACAATACCTCTCTTATATATACTGGCGGTTGGAGAAAGCTCTTAAAACGTTGATTAAGGAACGACAAGTAGTTGTTTCAATTTCTTTGTTTTCACACTTTTTTTAAAAAAGGTACTAAAAAAAATACCGTCTTTAATAAAAATTTACTTTTATCCCCCTGGGGATAAATATCAAACATTTTAAAAATTATGAATAATGCAAATTGATGTGAACTTCCGACTCCCAACCCAAATTTAAGACACCGTGGGAGCTGTAGACATCACTCTTAAGAGTAAAAAGCCCGTGCATAATATAAAGCAGCAGAACCGTAGTGAGAACTACGGCTTGGTGAGACTACTGTGAGACGTTAGGCTAAAGAATGTGAACTGAAATAGTACCATAGGAATTTTTTATCTGATAATTATTTCGAAAGTTATCGAATTTTGTGCAACACCGTGCTTAAAATATTTATCTGACTGACAAGAACTGGATAGCTATAACTTGGATCTCGATGCAAGTACATCTCAAGTACGACTGTTGTCCCTAGATGAAAGCACGTGGTTTATTATTTCAAAAGTTATCAAAAATTATGATCTTAAATATGAACCAACAATTCGTTCTTACTTAATAAATACCTATGAAACCATGAAATGTGCGAAAATTCACACTTCACATAATTTTTTTGTGAAAACCTTTGGTCGCAGTGTTATCAAACCCTTGTCAAATCAAATTAGATTTGAAAGATAGACAAATCTTTACAGATTTACAAATTTGAGTCTGTTGACGCCAATGTTCTTTCCCAAATTCTATTATTTTATTTTCTTTTTGACAAATACATCATTAATCAAATGCTGTATATTATTTATATGTGTCAGTGCTACTGTTATTGGTGATCTTGTGTCGTTAACTATTTCGAAACAGTCCAGTTGCTTTTTCAATAAAAACCTCAACTTGATTTATTGGTTTTGAAAAGATTTTCAATTTATATTAATTCATAAAAGTTCAAAGAGAACATTTTGATGTTTTTATAAAAGTTTTAATATGAATTTTTATGGATTAAACTCAAATGTTTTAATCTTTTTTATATATTTTGATTTATTGATGGATACTTTTTTAATTTTATTATGTTTCAAAAATTGACAGATGGATCACAAAAAACAACAACCATTTTATAAAATTTACAGAAAAAAAAAACAAATATCTTTTAGTAGCTGATGCTAAGATAACATTGCCCCATTTTTAGGGTTTGGTATGTCTCTCTGTCTGTCTGTTTCTCTGTCTGCCTGTCTGTCTGCCTGCCTGTTTGTCTCTCTGTCTGTCTGTATCTGTCTGTCTGTGTGTCTGTCTGTTCGGTAAAAATTGTAGCCAAACGGCTAAATCTAGAGAGTTGAAATTTGGCATGCTTATACAACTCTTCGACCCGCACATAGGAAAAATACTAAAACATCTAAAAAACATATCCCCCTAAAAATATAAACAAATATGTGCTCATCGAAAAAAAAAAAAGAATATATATATATATATATATATATATATGAGTGAATGATCTTGACGAGTCAGGATAATAATTGTGTTTCTTCTTTAATCGTCAGATAGGTAGGAAAAATAATAAATTAGTTTAATTCATTGGGACGTTTCGCATATATTTTAGTTTTATGCATCTTCAGCCTGTGATATGCAGTTATATATATATGTTTTAATTCTGAGTAGGGTACCAAATGGAAGCCCTTAGTACGTGGATTAACGATCAAAATTTTATTTTTGCAAAATAAATTATTGTGATGCGATTTTGGCCAAAATTGTGCAAAAAAATATTTGTCTCGTTACAGGATATGGGACATATGGTTTAAACAAAAAATCTGAAAAAATTCTAAGTTATGTACATTGGTGTGAACTGGAATAGTACAGCAGGAATTTTTGATCAGATTATGTTTTCGGAAAATAACGCATTTTTTGTATTTTTTGGTTGACGATGTACAAAAGTTTATGTTTGACGATGTAGTTATGTATCACACTATACTAGAAGGCGTATCCTGGTATAATGGTTAACTTGCTCGCTTGCTACGCAGCAAACTAGGGTTCGCTTCCGGGCAGGGGAGGCGAATTTTATTTATGGTTTTTTCCATTTTTATTTTGTTTAAATTATTTTGTCAAAAATCTAGTTGCATTTAATTTTTAAGAGCATAAACTTTAATAACCAGTTGAAATTGTTGGAATCGTATTTTTATTCTGTGTCATGTAGACGAAACCAGAGGGGCGGAGCATATGACTTAAATCAACCAATGGAAGTCACAGGCGCAATTTTCAAAATCTTAATGAACCTTGCCATATAAAAAAATACTGCACATATTTAGAAACCTAAATAATGGTATTAGGTATTCGAATTAAAATTAACAAAAAAAATATTTTAACATAAAATTTGTTTTTAAAGCTCTTAGATTAACAGGCGATAAATTATTTTAAAAATATCGTTCATTTTGCCGTGATTACTACAAAGCAAAATTTGTCCTACACACTCAGCATGCCGCCTTCACTTATTATATATCTGCGAAACCCTGCAATGTATGAAAATTCACACTTCACATCCTGTATATACGCATTATGTATTATTATATTTTAATAAGAAACTTCATTACTTTTATTTTAGAAACAACTTTTTTGTTAGGTCTCATTTGGATTTTGGAAGTGAGGATGTTTTTTTAGGTCAACACTTAGATCTGGATAATTTTTTTAGTCATTACTACATGTATTTTGGAAGTGAAGACCTTTTCTATTTAGGTCATTACTTGTATTTCAGAAACAAGGATTTTCTTTTTAGGTCTCATTTGGATTTTGGAAGTGAGGATCTTTTTCTAGGTCAACACTTGCATTTTGGAAAATAAAGTTGAAAAAAAGTAAATTTTTACCAAGTAATTTTCCAGTTACCTTCTTTTTAAAACAATTTTTTGTTCCGAGCCCCTCCCCAAGAAAAATTCCTGAGTGTACGCCGGTCCCAACATCTCCCATCCGTTCATATCTAAGTTACTTCTATGTAAAATTTTTCCTAAATTATGCTGGGATGTTTCATTTAATTTTTAGTATGTTTTAAATTACATATTTAATCCCTCATCATTAACCTAGAAGAGCACATGTCCCTAATTGAATAAAATAATTAACAAGTTGATTAAAGCAAACACAAAATAGCGTCGTGTGTGTATGCAACCGTGTATACAGTTATGATATGTTGGTCACGAATCTCATAGTCCTTTACTTCAACTTGAATATTTGCATGCTCAAGCTATGTCACACGCCTTTTTCACTCGTTAGTAAACTTGGTAAACTCGTAATTTTATAAAGGAAAAGAAGATTTTTTTTATTTCTACAAAGATAGAGAATTTTATTTAGAACTAACCTACGAGCTCGTACTTCGTACGGTTCTTGTTACATATACTTGTAAAATGAAATATTGTAACTTGGTAATATCCAGGGCCCGATGGGTGAGGCGGCGAGGCGATCGCCTCAGGCGCTGGATTTATCAAGGCGCCAAAAAGAATCTTTTTTAGTGAGCCAAAATAGTCGTGATTATCAAATTTGCCAAAAAATATTTTATTATTTCTGGTAGCGCTGTATTTGGACGGCACTTGTTTCAACCAAAATCAAGTGTTAGAAAGGTTTCAATGTTATTTATGGCCAACATCTGTTATACCCTTTTCACACTAGATCTTTAAGATCGGATGTTTAAGTGAATGGATCTTTAAACGCTAATGTGAAACCGTATGGCCTCGTCTAAACACGACCGATATTTAAGACAGAGATCTGCGTCTTAAACTTCGCCCGCATTGCCAACTTAATTCCCATTATAAAAAAATACTCCTTGAATTTGTGCTTCTCTTCTTTTATCTATGTTCAGCTGTTATCATTTTATATATCGAGGTTATGAGAAGATTATTTGCGTTATTATTTAAGTAAATATAAAAAATAAACTTCTCCTAACCTCGATATACAAAATAATGACAGAATAAATTCAAACGATATGAAATTATGTTGGCCATACATACTAGCTTTACATGGAGATTTCTTCTTCAAATTAAACATCAAGTGTGAAAGCAAACCGATATTAAACATCGATGAAGTTTAAGTTCAATCGTCTTAAAGATCTAGTGTGAAAAGGGTATTATGGATTTAAGTGACCTGAACCAGAGGAATTCGTGAAGATTCCTATTTACTCATCTTAAACATTTAACCGCCAAATTTTCTAAAAATCATTTGAACTTTCTATTTTTATGGCAGTATAATTATTTGTACAGATGGTGACAAAATGCAACATTTTAAAAAATATTGCAGGAGTTAAAAAAATCACTTATAATTTTACTTTGAAAGTGTAAAGAGTTTGATGAAAAAATTATATACTTACATAACTATTTTTATTTCCTATTTTTAATTTTTAATTTTAGTTTTATAAGTAATTTTTTTTTTTTTTTGTTGTGCTTTGTGTGATTGTGTGAATTTTTAACTTTACGGTAAGTTTTTATTTCGTTACCTATTACCAGTACACTTTATATATTTATAGAAAAATCATTCAAAAATATTTTTTTAAGTGAATTTTTAATAATAACGGCTATTCTGTACTAAAGTCGATACGTCACTTGTCGGCTGTGATATTTAGAGATAAGGATTTGTTCATGATTTGAAATGGTACTCATCAAGAACCGTTTAATATTAGGGAATGTTAGTCCAATGTTAGTAATTGGAACAATGCAGAACAATGGAGGTCATCATTTGACTGATGTTATTTTTGCGTCGTAATGCTTCTCTTTTTTTTATAATTTCCATTCTTCTTCTTTTACCTAAATAAAAGCTCGTTTGGAAAATATTGTGTGTATTTATTAAATTATCCCCTTTTAAAAATCGTCAGGTTTAACTGACGGACCTTGTATAATAATATAGGATTGATGAAAAAGGTAGAGGTTTTTACGAGAAGATAGTGGCTTGAGGAGAGATGGGTCAGAAAATGGGTGTGGAAAAAAAAGGGGGGGATAAAATCAAAAGGCGCAATTTTTCTATCTTGCCTCAGGCGCCAAAAATGATCGGCCCGGCCCTGGTAATATCCCTCTTACAGGGCCCGCGCTAGGCAATTCACCTATTGCCTAGCGCCGGCAACTGCCTAGGGTGCAAACGGTAAAGGGGCGCAAACCAAGGGGACCTTTATTTTGTTTTTAAGTCTTCACTTGAGATTTAGAAGTGAGGATCTTTTTTTAGGGCTTTACTTGAAATTTAGGAGTGAGAACATTTTGTCTTCATTTGACATGCTCGAAAAAAGTCGCCCTGTCTAGGGGCGCTCAATTAAATCTTGCCTACGGGCGCCATAGACCCTCGCACTGGCTCTGTCCTCTTAGCCCCCCAAGCCCGCAATAATCTTATTAAAGACTGCATTAAACTAAAAAAAAATGGTCACTCATTCTATGTTGTATATTAAAACAAGCCTGTAGCTGCAAACGTTCAATCGTTTGTACATGTTATTTGACCGCTAGGCAAGGCAAGAGCACGGACTTTAGTTCAATTCCTGCTAATGTCAAATAATTTGGCTTGATAATCATTATAGAGACTCTGCACCAGGCAAATCAATTTATATATTATTGATATATTACTGATTGGTAGGCTGAATTTAAACGCGGACGTACAAACACCGATGATGCTGAACACGGACGACCAGAGCGGTCGTCCAAAATCGGCAGTTGTTCCGGAAAACATAAAAAAAGTCCTCAAAATAGTTTTGAAAGACCGTAAAGTGAAGTTACGTGAGATAGTTGACACCTTAATAATATCAGAAGGTAGTGTATTTACAATTTTACACGAAAATTTGAGCATGCGTAAATTGCTTTCGAAGTGGGTGCCGCGTTCTCTTACACCGGACCAAAAACAACAACGTATCGACGATTCAGAGCGCTGTTTGGAGCTGTTCAAGTGAGATAAAAAGGATTTCTTGCGTCGGTATGTGATAATGGATGAAACATGGATCCACTACTAAACACTGGAATCAAAAAGATCGTCAGCTGAGTGGATAGCAGTCGGTGAAAATCGTCCAAAGCGACCAAAAACTCAAAAGTCAACTGGCAAGGTTACGGCATCCGTATTTTGTAACGTGCATGGTATTTTGTTAATCGACTGTCTTGAGCAAGGCAAAACTATCAATAGCGAATACTACATGGCATTATTGGATCGATTGAGTGTAGTAATCAAGAAAAAACGGTTACACATGAAAAAGAAAACAGTGCTCTTTCACCAAGACAACGCCCCGTGTCACAAGTCGATGAAATCGATGGTTAAATTGAATGAATTACGCTTTGAATTGCTTCCCCACCCATCGTACTCTCCAGTTCTGGGCCCCAGAGACTACTGGCTTTTTGCAGACCTCAAACAGATGCTCCAGGGAAAGAAATTTGACTCAAATGAAGAAGTGATTGCCGAAACCGAGGCCTATTTTGAGGGCAAAGACAAATCGATCTACAAAGAAGGCATCGAAAAGTTAGAGGAGCGTTGGAATGAATGTATCAATCTTGAAGGAGAGTATGTTGATAAATAAAGTAGAATTTCTAAAAAAAAAGACTTATTGAGCGACGTGGTATGTATTCCACATCTTTTTTTAAATCTTTTTGGCACAGTAAAACTTTTTTGATAGTCTTTTTCAGTAATAAAAGTAAAAACCATTAAAAATCGAACAAACACTATACGAGTAACTTCATTTGCACGTACAAACGACGTGAGTTAGCAGAGAGAGTATACTTCTATAGCGTACCACGTCTGAGAAAGTCCCCATTTTTTATGACTTAACAAATGAAAGTGGTGCCAGTTTTTTTAAATTTTGTTATTACATTTCTTGTGAAGAAGAACACTTTCACTTTTCTTTGTTGATTTTAATTGGTGTATCTAAGAAACCTGTTTCTTACTCACTTTTGCTTTCTGTAATGGATTTTTTTGCAAATTAGTTTAATTTAAATGGAACAGATTTTAGTTCTCATGGTTTTAATAGATGGAGTACATTAGTATTAAGGAGATAGACTGTTAAAACTTGTATCAACCTGTTTTTTGTTTTAATTTTACTTTTAACTGTTGGACAGTGAGAAAAGTGATAATGGAATATAGTTTTTCCTCATTAAAATACACGAGATGGCTTTTTTCTTCTTGTCTTCGTGTCAACTGTCAACAAGGTTGATGATATGTCTACTGCAGCATAGGCGGATCCAGACATTTTTTTTAGGGAGGCGATTTAATATTGAAAAGATATATTAATTTCTATATAATATATATATATATATATATATATATATATATATATATATATATATATAGGTTTTAATTTGAAAAGTGATCATATAGTTTTGTTTTACTGTGTTAAAAATGTCAAATTTTGTGCCAAATAAAGAGCATTCGCAGACAGTACTACTGTTTTGTTTTCATTTGAAAAAAACTGCTGCTGAATCATACCGACTGCTTCGAGAACCTTATGGTGAATATGCTCCATCGCGAACGATGGTTTTGGCATTTCAAAAGTGGTGACTTTGATCTTACAGACAAAGAACATGGAACACCTCCAAAAAAATATGAAGATACAAAATTGAAAACATTGCTACAGGAAGACGATAGTCAATCACAAAAACAACTAGCAGAGCAGTTAGGCGTAAGTCAACAAGCTGTTTTCAATCGCCTATGAGAGATGGGTAAGATCCAGAAAGTCGGCAGATGGGTTCCACATGCATTGAATGAGAGGCAGATGGAAAAACACAAAAACACTTGTGAAATTTTGCTTGCACGATACAAAAGAAAGTCTTATTTGCATCGTATCATTACTGGCGATGAAAAATGGATTTATTTTGAAAATTCCAAACGCAAAAAATCATGGGTGACCCAGGCTCACCATCCACATCAACTGCAAGACCGAATCGCTTTGGCAAAAAGACAATGCTCTGTACTTGGTGGGACCAAAAGGATGTGGTCTATTATCAATTGTTAAAACCTGGTGAAACAGTTAATACCCAAAGCTACCAACAACAACTGATCGAATTGAACCATTCGCTGCTCATAAAACGACCATAATACGAAAGAAGACAGCACAAGGTAATCTTTCTTCGCAATAACGCTCCATCACATAAGGCAAAAGCAGTTTGCAACACATTGGAGGCACTCAAGTGGGAAGTGCTACCCCATGCCGCTTACTCACCAGACTTGGCCCCTTCAGATTACCACTTGTTCGCATCGATGGGTCACGCACTTGCCGAGCAGCACTTTTGTTCATATGAAAATGTGAAAGAATAGCTAGATGAATGGTTTGCGGAGAAAGGGGAAGAGTTCTACTGGCGAGGTATTCACAAATTGCCTGAAAGATGGGGAAAATGTATAACTAATGGAGCATACTTTGAGTAAATAAACTTTTACTGTTCTTTTGAGTATAATGTGTTTTATTTTTTAAAAAAATCCGCATTTCATACTTGTAGACCTGGTATCTTTAATCATCTTGTGGAATTTCATAAGATGCTTAGTAAATAATTATATTAGGGTACCCCAAAAGAAATCCATTGTTTGAATAGATTTTTTTTTTTTTTTTCTAGAAATTTTTATTATGAATAATTACAAAATATAATTTCCTTCATTATTTATTTCGGCTTCCCAACATTGTACTAATTTTTTGATACCGTCTCTATAAGTTTTCTGGTTTTGACGTAAAATAACTGATAAAGTGATTTTCTACATCGGTGATATTTCGACATTTTTTATCTCTGAATGTATGTTCCATAGACCTGAATAGGTTAAAATCGGAAGGCTCGAGACCGGGAGAATACGGTGGATGTGGAATGATTTCTTAGTTTAAGTCCTGAATATTTTCGCGAATTATTTTGGGCTGAAGAGATGCATTGTCATAATGAAAAATTATTCATTTTCGATTAAATAAGTTTGAATGTTTTTCCTTTAGTTTCTGATTCAGTCTCTCTAATTGTTGAAACTAAATTAATTAATTGAAACATATTAACTAAATAAAACTAAACTAATTAAATAATTAGAACATTTTGTTATTCTCAAATAAAATTACTTTTCTACATCTCTGTTATGTAATTTCTCTTGTTTAATATTTTCTTTTTTTAAAGACATGTTCGTAAAACATAAATATACAAACATTTATGAAACATCCAAAGAAATGTAAATATGTCGACAAGTGTATATTTCACTCATTAAAATATTTAAAAAAAAGAAAACAAGAGATGATATAGAAAAAGTTATTAAGGTTATATAAAAATTATGAAATATAAAAGAAAGCGATTACGTTTCCGCAGTTATTTAATGTTTTGCACACTATAATTTTGTTACAAATTTAGTAGAGAATTCTTGTAAAAAACGTGATTCAGTTGCATAAAAATTATTTTAAAACATTTGCCAATTTGGGAATTTTGATTGGCAATATACTGACGACAGATGATTATTGTTAACAAGAAACAAAAAATTTCACCCAAGAACTCAGAGGCAGACGATTACAGTGGATATAACACGTTATGAGGATGAAGAAGGAAAGAATGGTTTGGAAGATATGGGAAGGAAGATTGAATACCCGTAGACCAGTGGGAAGATTTTGCAAGAGATGGAGAAGTCAGCTAACCGAAGATCTAACAAGTATTGGTATGGGTACTTGGCAAGACCTGACAATGAATAGCTCAAGATGGAGGCCTTATGTGAGTGAGGCCAAAAGTCAACCTGACTGATAGTGCCCAAAGAAGAAGAAGATGTATACGTTTAAACATGAACGCTACGCAGCTTGCATTACCTAACGTATTTTGCCTCGCGTCCTATCAGTTGATTTTCAGCTGGTATTTTTTTTTCTTTTTTTCTAAAAGAAGACATACATCACCTTAGCCATAAATAAAAAAAATCCATAGTCAAAATGCGGTGGAAAGGAGCGGTGGAAATTGGAGGAGTTCAAAGATGGGGAAGAAGCCATGGTGGGGAAAGAACAGGAAGGAAGAACCGAAGAACTGAGAACACGAAGGAAAAGAGAGGCAAGGAGGAGGAAAGAAGAGAACGAAGAGAAGAGAATAAGAATTAAGTTTGTAAATTAAAATAATTTATTATGTCTTTGGGTTTGTTAATGTAATAGTTTGAACCCGGCAAGCCGAAAGGCCCAGGGGTAACAAAGAATATATATACATATAGTTAACCGATTTTTACCAAGTTTATCAACTAATACCACTGATATCAAATGCTTAAATATGAAGTTTCATAAAAATCCTTTTACCCGAATTTGCTCTGCACGTGTACACGGACCAACAGACAGACCGACAGACATCATGCTAAAAAAAGTCAAAACGTTATTTAGGGACCTCAATTCGTGGAGATCCATCGAAATCTCAAAATCCGTATGATCACAATACCTCCCTTATATATGTTGGCGGTCGGTAAAAAGAAGACGGAATTGCTGAGCAAAGAAAAAAGAAAGTCGAATCAAAGTCATGAGCAAAAGAAAAAGGAAAACAAATTAAAGTGATGGGCAAAAGATAACTCTAAACCCTGATCCGCTACATGGGAGTGCCGAGTTATGGGGAACACTTTTAAACCTTCCTTACGATGACCATGATCAGGGGCGTATTTAAGGTGGGAGCTAGGGGGCTGCAGCTCCCCCTTAACAATTTTTAAATATGTAGTTTTCATTTACAAAAATGGAAAATTGTGATAACATTATTTTTTATATCGTATTATGATATTTTGTCAATGTTAGTATTTTATAATTTAAATAGGTCTACCATACGTTCCAGTTTGACCGGAACAGTCCCGGTTTTAGCCATTGTTCCAGTTGGTATACAAATTTTGATTTTCTGTTCAGAGACTGATTTTCTGTTAATCTTTGACAATAAATAGTTTATTATGAAAGAAATTTAATTTCTTTATCCTATTTCACAAACATCCTGCGGGGGGGGTATCATTCACAACTTTTTTAAAATTAGCCCCCCTCATTGAAAAATTTCTGGATACGCCCCTGATCATGATCATACTGATAATTACAGGCGGCTCGATGCAAGAAAAATAAAACATTAAACGGAGCCTTATATGTATTACCACACATGTAGACCATTTTACGATTGTAATAAAAATAATAACACTTTCTTTAACCATTTCTGGTTTATATGTGCGTCACCAAATTGCTTAATTTCAAATGCGTAATGGACTATTGTTTTATAGCCGACAAATTAAAATTCATTTTATTCTTATAACATTTGCTAATACTTTTTCATTTCTTTAAATATCGGAAAATTTTAAATGTTTTTAAATTTTCTAAGAAATGTTTTAAAGTATGTGAACATTTCTTCAAAGTTTTATCATAAATACATACTTTATTAACAAGATTTTGTTGCTCATTATCGAAACATTTTTGTTCAAAAGTTATGTACAATTAAGTTTAAAACAAGAACAAGACATAATCACCAAAAAGAAGTTTCTTATTAAAATATAATAATACATAATGCGTATATAAGAATATAAAAATTGATGTGAAATGTGAATTTTCACACATTGCAGTGTTTCGCAGGTATATAATAAGTGAAGGCGGCATGCTGAGTGTGTAGGACAAATTTTGCTTTGTAGTAATGACGGCAAAGTGAACGATAGTTTTAAAATAATGTATCGTCTGTTAATCTAAGAGCTTTTAAAACAAATTTTATGTTAAAATATTTTTTTGTTAATTTTAATTCGAATACTTAATACCATTATTTAGGTTTCTAAACATGTGCAGTATTTTTTTTATATAGCAAGGTTCATTAAGATTTTGAAAATTGCGCCTATGGCTTCCTTAATCCACGTACTAAGGGCTTTCATTTGATACTCTATTCGGAATTTAAAAAAAATATTTTTTTTCGATGAGCACATATTTGTTTATATTTTTAGGGGGATATGCTTTTTAGAAGTTTTAGTATTTTTCCTATGTACGGGTCAAAGAGTTGTATAAGCATGCCAAATTTCAACTCTCTAGGTTTAGCCGTTTGGCTACAATTTTTACCGAACAGACAGGCGACAAAATTACGATATAAGGGGTTTTTGGTCATACCTACAAAACCCTTAAAACTAAGAAGTCGAACATATGAGGTTTTTTTTCAAGTTCCATTAGGTTGGCAATGGAAACTTAGTTGCCATTGATAATCGGCGCTTGCGCAGAAGTGTTTAGAATTCTATCTGTCAGTACCTCCCTACTGGTTTGGCCATTATCTGCGTAGTTTTATCATGATTACTACAATCGAAGATCCCACCGCATGTAAGATTCGCTCTATAATTCGTTTTCTACGAGCAAAAAACAACAATGTGACAGAAATTTATCGAGAATTGTGTATTATGTATAGGGAAAAAGTGAACAAATTTATTCGGGAGCATCACCGATTCACAATATCTGAATTCTCTACGGATGTCTATGGAAAGTGTGGCATGTTGTCATCAGGCATTGTCCTTTTTCATGACAATGCATGCCCTTATGACGCAGCACAAACAAATAAACAGCTCAAGAATTTCGGTTAAAAGATATTCGAACACCCGCCCTACAGTCCGGATTTGGCACCAAGCGATTTCCATTTGTTCACCAGGATGAAAGTGTGGTTGGGAAAGAAGAGGTTCAGCACTAATGACTAGCTGGAAAGCAGTGTGCAATATTGGCTGAGAACCCAGGTGGCAACATGACATGAGAAGGGTATACAAAAACTGGTTTCCCGTTTCGACAAATGGTTTAATGTTGTTGGCGAATACGTAGAAAAATAATGAGTAACTCTTGTGTTTATTAATTCAACGAAACTTAAAAAAGAAATAGCCCTTGTATGAAGCGCACAATAATATACTTTTGAAGGGATTTGTTTTCATTTGGAAATTGAAAAATTGATGTGAAGTGTGAATATTCACACATTTCAGGGTTTCGCAGGTATATAATAAGTGAAGGCGGTATGCTGAGTGTGTAGGACAAATTTTACTTTATAGTAATCACGGCAAAATGAACGATATTTTTAAAATAATTTATCGTCTGTTAATCATATAATAAGACTGGTTATTAAATTTACGCTCTTAAAAATTAAATACAACATTTGTCAAAATATAACTAGAATTTTGACAAAATAATTTCAACATAATAAAAATGCCAAAAAAAAACAGAAAAAATAAAACTCACTCCGTCCGTACTCGAACTCGAAACCCTTCGTTATTCCAGAGAATTTTAGCTTCCGACACCAACGCTCTAACCCGTTGCGCCATCGGACGCTTTGTATATCAGTGTCTTACATTGGTATAACTTTTGTACTTTGTGAACCAAAAACCACAAAAAATGCGTTATTTTCCGAAAACATAATCTGATCAAAAATTCCTGTTGTACTATTTCGGTTCACACCAATATACATTACTTGGAATTTTTTTAGATTTTTAGTTTAAACCATCTGGGCTACAGGGTGTGGGACAAAAATTTTTTTGCACAATTTTGGCAAAAATCGCATCAAAATAATTTATTTTGCAAAAATAAAAATTTGATCGTTAATCCACGTACTAAGGGCTTTCATTTGATACCCTACTCAGAATTTAATAAAAATATTTTTGTTTTCGATGAGCACATATTTGTTTATATTTTTAGGGGGGTATGTTTTTTAGATGTTTTAGTATTTTTCCTATGTGCGGGTCAAAGAGTTGTATAAGCATACCAAATTTCAACTCTCTAGGTTTAGCCGTTTGGCTACAATTTTTACCGAACAGACAGACAGACAGACAGACGACAAAATGACGGTATAAGGGTTTTTTGGTCATACCTACAAAACGCTAAAAAGAACAAATTGTAATGTTTTTGGCCGTCATTCAAGAAACGACAAAGACGGGCATCTTAGTTTTTTACTTTTCCTAAAAAAATGGTGGAAAGTAAATACATATGTGTAGGACTTGAAAATTAAAAAATTTCGCAAATATTTAGTCCTATTTTAATAAAATAAAAACGTATTGTGCTCAAATTAACCTGTTATGTGCAAAGTGATGGCTTAGTACTACTGTCGCCAGTATTTCGATCACAGCACCGGTAATATCATTTCTCAATAGTGTTTAACCATTATGGAAATATAGATTATTCTAGAAACTGACTAATTTAGTTCATTAAATAAACGCTAGAAGTGTTAAAGCGCGAAATTCAAATCATAGTTAATCAAGGATAGCCCAGCTTAAAATACGGACAACGTTTGATCAGGAAATTTTAAAATTTTAAAAAAATATTTTTGTTTTCGATGAGCACATATTTGTTTATATTTTTAGGGGGGTATGTTTTTTAGATGTTTTAGTATTTTTCCTATGTGCGGGTCAAAGAGTTGTATAAGCATGCCAAATTTCAACTCTCTAGGTTTAGCCGTTTGGCTACAATTTTAACCGAACAGACAGACAGACAGACAGACAGACAGACAGACAGACAGACAGACAGACAGACAGACAGACAGACAGACAGACAGACAGACAGACAGACAGACAGACGACAAAATGACGGTATAAGGGTTTTTTGGTCATACCTACAAAACCCTAAAAATGGAGTATGAGCTTTTTCAAATCAGTGTGATAATATGTAACTCACTCTTAAGGCGACGTCCAACTGGGTCACAAGGAGCTTCTCCTAAGGCGCATTTAAGTTGTCTCATCAGGTACCTACGGTCGTTGAGTGCAGCGTCCAAAGATTCTTCCGATATGGGAGTCCTATTGCTCGCATCCTGAGGCAAGGAATACGCCAAGGTAGCAAATACAGCCACAAACAGACAAAACTGCAACAATAAAACAAAAATTAGCTAAGAAAAATCAAAAGACATCAAAAAAACTGCCCATGTGAAAAGCAGTACTCCCTCAAGTCTATCCCTCACCCAGAATCAAGGATCACCCCTTTAAGAACTGATTTGGGTAGAATTCTGAGTTATGCTTTCAAAT
Source organism: Liopterus haemorrhoidalis (assembly GCA_963971575.1). Taxonomy (NCBI): domain Eukaryota; kingdom Metazoa; phylum Arthropoda; class Insecta; order Coleoptera; family Dytiscidae; genus Liopterus; species Liopterus haemorrhoidalis. Next base: position 11,119,709 of record OZ020622.1, on the reverse strand, counting down.
ATGTGTATTGGTGTCCTTTGTAAGCAAAAACCAAGTCGATATCTCATAAATTCTAAGAGATATTGAGAAATACATGCAATCAAATTTCACCCCATTTCTCCCCTCTAGGGGTCGAATTTCTAAAAATCTCTTCTTATATTGTCACGTGGGTGGAAATTAGTTACTAGCCAGCTGAATAAAATTTTTAAGCGCTCTGAAAATTAAGTTGTTCATTGCTATCAAAAATATTTGTCGAGCAAAAAAAAGTCTTCAACCAAAATATTCAACACTCCTTGTATCTGGCGCCCTAGGCAACTGACTGTCTTGACACCCCCTAATCCGGTCCTGTACCTTATTAATTATTTTTGTAATTTCCTTCTAATTTGTTAGAATTTTATTTTATTTACGTGCAATATGTTTTTGTATTTTGTATATGTTCCTAAATTGTATTTTGTTTTAGTTTTTGACAATAAAATTTTTAAGTTCTATTTCTTGTGTATTTTAAATTTTATAATGAAAAACAAGAATAAAAATGGAATTTGGTAAATAAAATGAAATCAAAATTTATACCGGTAGATATTTGGTGTTAGACTCGATTTTAATTTGTTTTTCGAACCGGAACCGAACAGAAATTTTTAGACGAACCGAAACCGAAACTGGAACGAAAAACATTTACTTGGAACGTAACCGTAAACCGGAACGAAATAAATTTTGTTTGGACTCTGTGGTCCTAGGAGGAATTCGTGAAATCATATTTCACCCATTTTCACCTCCATAAAATTTAACGGCCTCGTTGAATCGACGAATGCACTTTGCTACCAAAAGACAAATATTTCACAAATTCCAAAGAGAGTGACCAATTCTGCATACCAACATTTTGCCAAAACAAGCGCAGAGATAATTGTAGACAGGATCAGGCATCAGACAACAGCGTTTGAAGTCTGAAGACGTTCTATACGTGTCCGTTTGTGCTGCTATATTCCGTTTGTCATTAGATTGCACCATATACTTCGACAGAGAGGTTTTTCTTCCCAGTCTAGCCTGAGCAGCTGATACAACTTGAGGTTATTTTTCAGCATGAAAGGAATATACTTCCCAAATTTCATGTTTCTAGGTACAATGGTTTAGGTTGGGCATTGATAAATCAGTCAGGACATTGGTTTATATATAAGTAGAGCCCTGCAAATCCGCGGGTATCCGCGGATTATCCGCGGATATTCGCAACTTTTCTGCGGATGCGGATAAATTATCATTTAAACCATGCGGATGCGGATCGGATGCGGATTAAATGTCATATCCGCTTATCCGCAATATCCGCGTGAACATTAAATCTTCGGTTACTTTCGGAGAAACAAGCATTTGTGTTCTGACTACGCAGTCCTCGGTTATTTTCGGTTGTCTGTATATACATGATGTTTTGTAGCATTCAATCTCAGTTTATGTTATTTTTATTAAGACAATTGTCCATGATCAAGACTGAGTTGAGACAATCAACTTAACTTTCTTTTTATTATTGAATATATTATAGAAAATAATATTTTGGACAAAAGTTTCCTGGTACACTTTCGACGTAATTCTTCCTACCTCTGTTCTAATTCTGGCTTTTAAATCTGATAAAGGTTTTTTTTTTTTACATAAAACTGATTAGTAAGTTTTATTTAAATACCAAAATTTACCTACATAATTTTTTCTCGAAAATTTTATTATGTAACCTGCCAATTTTTTTATACTACCCGAAATAAAAAATCTTGCAGATCCCAAAAATTTGAAAAATGACACATGTTGCTATTTGAAAAAGTTGCAACGCCTAACACATGCGCGAAATGGCGTAAGAGAATTACTTGATCCTAAAAATATGAAGCACCTTCTATCAAGTAACTTTTCTGGTTTTTTTTTTAAATTCAATATTAAAAAAAGCAGCACGCCACTTACTCTCAACGAAAAAGAACGCTTACGCCCCCCAAAATTGTTATCTCTCTCTAGATTTAAATAAGTTATTAGCGCATCTAGGCCTTAAAACTTTTGGGTTCCCTTAGGTTAGGTTAGTAATAAATAAGCTGGTAAATCCAAAAATTTTCAGTAGCGTGTTAGAGCAGAGATTACCTAAACATGCGAAATATGTTAGTTCTTTCCAAACTGACAGCAAAACCTGTAGTGCGGATAGTGCGGATATTTTTGCGGATGCGGATCGGATGCAGATTTTTTATTTACAAAAGCTGCGGATGCGGATCGGATGCGGATCATGGATGTGCGGATGCGGATCGGATGCGGATACAGAAAATCTTATCCGCGCAGGGCTCTATATATAAGTATTCATTGAAAAATAGTGGTGGCGAGGTATAGTTGTTAAGATTTTTAAATTATTCCTGTAAGATTTATCTGCAAAGAATTTGATAAATATTTAATATGAGACGGAAAGATGAACTCATTGCTTAATTTCAAAAAAGTCTCTTCCTTTAAAAATATGTTTTCACTCTAATATAAGTTCGATTAGTTTTAATTTGTTTTGCACTTTATTCGTCTAAATCTAGTTAATACTTTTCCTCTGAAAACTTTGTAGTACAGCGTCAAGTACAGGAGAATTATTATCGCTATGAAAACTAAACGACTAATGCATTTTCATCTTAATGCCTTGTTCGGTTGAAGAATTTTTAAGAATTCTAGGACAGATTTTTATTCAAAACCCATTTATAATTTTCTAAGTGTAATGCATAAATTTAAATAATTTATAGATAAAGTTGCATTTGAATCAATAGTAGAATATGAGGCTAAAAATATCAAAATTTACCAAAATTCAAAAAAAAATACTGGAACTAAAGAGTTGAAATTTGGCATGTTATATAGATTCTTGACTTGCATATATGTAAAATACTAAGGGCCGATTTCTGAAAGCTTACACACATCGGAAAAGTCTATTGGAAAAAATATGAAAATATATTGCTTATTTATTTATTTATTTATTTTACATTTTAAGAACACAAACAGGACGAACCCACAGCAGTGTTCAAGAATTTTTTAACAATTACGTGCGTGAAATTTACATATTACACTATACTACAAGACTGCAATGATTTTACTTTTGATTTGAAAAATTTTAACGTTTATTTATAGCTATTACACTATATATGTTATTGAATTGAAAAAATCGCGACAGTCATGTACGAACAACAGTATTACAATTTAAACAGAAGCAACTGGAGTTAGACTGAGCTTGATGGATTCAAGCTCAGTTGTTGTAATATAATTTTACAATGTGATTTAAATTTATTGTACATTTAATCTTGTATTTCAATTATAGTAGGCAATTATGAGTAATTGGCTATACAAAACAAGTAAAAACAATAACCAACAAGACAAAACAAATACAAATTTGACAAATTTTATTCAGTATATGGTCCGTAAGTTGATCACAGGTTTCATTTTAATTCGATTTAAAACATTTATATTAATAATTGCAGTTTTTTTAAGTAGTGGCATTCTTTTTTAATAATGGAGCGATAGCATTTAACTATCCACGAGATGAATGGTGCGGTAGGACTTCTCCAAGCTGGCTTCAGGCAAGATAATGTAGCCGAGCGGATAAAAGTTTCTTAAAGTGTCATCAGTCGGTTATGCAGGCGTTATAGGGAAACAGGGAGTCCGGCCGAACAACATCCGGGATGTGGTCGCTGTACAACAGCAGGTCAAGACAGGTTTTAAATGCTAGAAGACAACCTGCTATTACAGCACCCGAATTGGTAAGGGAGTTACAGCAGCGCATAACTTAACCGTTAGTCGCGATACTGTAAGAAATCGTCTCCTTGAAACTAAAATTCTATCTCGACGACCAATCAGATGTCAACCCCTCTCTAGAGGCAATCGCAGAAGATTAGACTGGTGTTACAATATTCAATATTGGTATGATAATGATTAGGTTACAGTTTTGTTTACTGATGAGTCCAGATTTGGAATTCATCCAGATTCTCGTCGCACAAGGATATGGAGAAGGTCCGGTAATTTGGAACGTTTGAGGCAGGTCCAGGAAGTTTACAGTTATAGAGGTGGTACTGTCAGGGCCGCCCCTACGTGGGGGCAAGTGGGGCACCTGCTCCAGGCCCCGCGCCTGTAAGGGCCCCGCATTTCTACCGTCAAGTAATAAAATAATAAAATACATTAAAATTATTATTCAAAGTTTTATAAATACATAGTTGGAAAAATATTATATTTTCATTGAATATAAGTATGTGTGCTTTGTTAATAGTTAATAATATTAAAGAAAATATCGTTATTCAATATATATATATATATATAGATAGGGCCCTGCAAATCCAGTTTTGGGGCCCCGCAATTCCAGTTTTGCCCCTGGCCCCGCAAATGCTAAGGGCGGCCCTGGGTACTGTTATGGCATAATGTGGGATAATCATTGGCGGTAGAACTGATCTCGTTTTTTTCTAAAGGATTTTTAACAGCACAAAAATATTTGGATAATATTCTTTAACCTATTGTGCGTCCATATTTTGGTACTGTTGGTGATGAGTTTCATCTTGCCCAGGATAATGCTCGGCCACATGTTGTGCGAATTGTAACGAACTGCCTGGATAACGAAGGTATTGATACGATACCATTTCCAGCACAGTCACCGGATCTAAATCCAATTGAACATGTGTGGGACATGCATAAGAGTAGAATTACTCCACATATGGATAACATCCACGATAATTTTAGTTTCGGAATAGTAGAGCCAACGGGGTACTATAGTACCTTGTTGTGTGTTAACACTTACTATCCTAGTTACGGCAAAGTATAATGAATGGGCTAGCTACTAGACCTAGTAGCTATCCCTTTTACTAGCCTAATGTAAACAAGGTTTGTCGGCATTGGTAGCGTAGAGGTAGCGCTTCTGCTTCACGAGCCAAAGGTACCGGGTTCGAATCCTGGTCAAGGCATGGATGTTTGTGAGCCACAATGTCATTGGGACATTTAGTCATGTTCTGTGGTTAAAGAAAGGCAATAGATTTGGACATTCAGCATGTCACACGTGTTAACTGCCATAACTATATACCTACAAGACCCTGCGATATGGAAAAATTTACACGTCAGGTGAATTTTTATTTGTTCATACTCGTTAGGTAGCTTACTAAAGGTACTCAAAGCGTATTAAGGTTTATTATAAATTACTTATTTTCAATCTGATTTTTTCCCAACTAAAGTATCTTATAAAAAAACCATCAGGATTTGAACTGAAGGCAGAATACAACCACAATTAATAAAATATTCAAGAAATTAATTTGAAATTATAGTCTCTAGGGTATTCTTGATCGAAATTATTTTATCAAAATTTAAATACCTCATTCTGTTACGAACGAGAAGATAAGACCTAACATAATAATTAAAATTTAATATTGTTCGCGTAGGTGTGGCGAAATACCAATAAATGGTGGTAGAAACTGCTTACTTCAAGGTTAAGTGAAATATGTATCATAGAATTTAAAAGTAAAAAATGAACTAGTACTAATAAACCAAGTAAATACGTCACAAAATGGGTTTCTGTGCTGTCACCTAGCGATTTGTTCCTTTTATTTAAATTGACCATGTTGTTATTGAGAACTGACACGCTCGAACACGCAGACTGGTGGTCAAATATTGTACTAGGCGCTCTAATACTGTTTGAACTTATTACATATGTTCTAGTGTTGAATTTTTGTTAGAATGTTGATAGAAGTTGTGAAAAACTATAAAAGTAGAACAAATTGTAGTGTTTTTGGTTGTCATTCAAGACAAGACAAATATAGGCATCTTATTTTTTTTTCGTTTCTTAATAAAAAAATTGATGTGAAGTGTGAATTTTCACACATTGCAGGGTTTCGCAGGTATATAATAAGTGAAGGCGGCATGCTGAGTGTGTAGGACAAATTTTGCTTTGTAGTAACCACGGCAAATAGACGATCTTTTTAAAATAATTTATCGTCTGTTAATCTCAGAGCTTTAAAAACAAATTTTATGTTAAAATATTTTTTTGTTAATTTTAATTCGAATACCTAATATCATTATTTAGGTTTCTAAATAAGTACAGTATTTTTTTTTATATAACAAGGTTCATTAAGATTTGGAAAATTGGGCCTATGACTTTCATTGGTTGTCTTAAATCATACGCTCCGCCCCTCTGGCTTCGTATAAATGACACAGAATGAAAATATAATTCCAATTGGTTATTAAATTTACGCTCTTGAAAATTAAATTCAAAATGTGCTAAAATATAACTAGAATTTTAACAAATTAATTTAAACATAATAAATATGAAAAAAAAAACAAAAAATAAAATTGACTCCACAAGCCAGGAACGAACCTGTGTAGTGAATAACGATCCTGTGTGGTTGTCGAGCAACTGAGCCACTAGACCACCAAACGCTTATCAACTTAGTGTGTTATAAGAGTATAACATGTAAGCATCGTCAACCAAAAAACACAAAAAATGCGTTATTTTCCGAAAACATAATCTGATCAAAAATTCCTGTTGTACTATTCCGGTTTACACCAATATACATTACTTAGAATTTTTTCACATTTTTAGTTTAAACCATCTGGGCTACAGGGTGTGGGACAAAAATTTTTTTGTACAATTTTGGCAAAAATCGCCTCAAAATAATGTATTTTGCAGAAATTAAATTTTAATCGTTAATCCACGTACTAAGGGCTTTCATTTGATAGCCTACCCAGAATTTAAAAAAAAAAAATTTTTTTTCGATGAGCACATATTTGTTTATATTTTTAGGGGGATATGTTTTTTAGATGTTTTAGTATTTTTCCTATGTGCGGGTCAAAAAGTTGTACAAGCATGCCAATTTTCAACTCTCTAGGTTTAGCCGTTTGGCTACAATTTTTACCGAACAGACAGACAGACAGACAGACAGACAGACAGACAGACAGACAGACAGACAGACAGACAGACAGACAGACAAACAGACAGACAGACGACAAAATGACGGTATAAGGGTTTTTTGGTCATACCTACAAAACCCTAAAAATGGAGGGAAAGTTAATATTAAGTCCAGATTGGGAAAAGATTTGATTATGGACAGGAAGAAGGCATGGGAATATATTTTGAGTTAAAAAGTGACTGATACTATGCGAGTTTTGTTCATTATATTTGTCGCAGAAAAACAAAATTGCACTAATATGCTTGCACCTGCAAGTTGCATATTTAACTTTTAGCTGCTCCTGTCCAACTAAAACTAATTTTATTTCATGAGGCAATGAACATAATGCACTTGTTTGCACAAAATCCATCCATATATCGCCATACATTACGTGCCCGGCATTTAACACCTGATCAACTACAAATTACACTACAATAAATCTACTGGAATTAAACTTTAAATACTGTAATTTGATGCCCACCTTCTGTTGTTGGCATGATGTCAGATGGCAGCACTGTATGTGACGTCATACTAATATGGTAAAATACACGAGAATGTTTTAAAATGACCAATTTTAACACAAAATTTCATTTCTGATTGCGAATTATGATGGCATATAAATTCCCGATTATAAAACCACAAATATGAATGACAGATATGGGTTATTTTATCAAATAAATGATCAACACACACAAGAGCTGTTCATGTAATTGATGAATGATATAAATATTATTGAAGAATAGTACGTGTAACATAAACATGGCACTCAATTAATGCTGACATTTTTATTTTATTAGTATATAAATTGAAGAAAATAAATTATACAATAGTTAAACAGTCGGTGAATTAAAAAATTTAGTTTAATAAAAAAACTAGGGTTGTTTATGGCGCGTAATTTAAATCATTCAGTAAAAACTATATTTGTAATGGAATTTGGAAACAGTGCTGCAGTATTTAGTACCATAGTTTGGGCACCAGTGTCACTTGACGTGTCACTTGTCGTGTCACTTCTAAATACCTAGTGCAGTGATTCCCAATCTTTTTACTCTTGTGGCAAATTTTCCAAAGAAGAAAAATTTCGCGGCACTCCTACGTAGTCATAGAAGAAGAAATTTATAACCCTAGTTTTTTACCGACCACCAACAGACGCTTCGTGCTACTCTCTTGATATTTATGCAATTATTTATAACTATATTAAGTCAGAAAATATATAATGTTTTTTACTGACCGCCAACATATATAAGGGAGGTATTGTGATCATACCGATTTTGACATTTCGAGATTTCGATGGATCTCCACCAATTGATGTCTCTACATAACGTTTTGACTAATTTTAGCATGATGTCTGTCCGTCTGTGTGTCTGTCGGTCCGTCTGTCGGTCCGTGTACATGAGCAGAGCAAATTCGGCTAAAAGGATTTTTATGAAACTTCATGTTTAAGATTTTGACATCAATGGCACGAGTTGATCAACTTTTGGTAAAAATCTGTTAACTAGAAATGGGAGTTTACACGTGTCGGTTTTAAGATTTTTGCGAATATTTCACAACAAAGAAATATTTCGAAAAAATTTATTTAACAAAAGTTGCTATAGCTAACAACTTTTATTTTAGACAGTTTTTGATAAAGCAGCATAAATTTAACAAGTACTTTGTGATGGTGGTCGGTCCTGTGGTAGCCACAGCTGATTTTTTTCTTTAAGATTTCGCGGCACACTTGGAAAATTTTGCGGTACACTAATGTGCTGCGGCATATCCTTTGGGAAACACTGACCTAGTGAATGACTATTATCTTTCTACATTATTTTCGGGCAAATTTTACCATTTTTCTTTTTTTTTAATTTTATTTAGATCAATTTTTTTATTTTTATGTATTTTTTGCAATATGGTCATTTTCTGTCTTTTTTTTGAGTTTTTTAGAATTTATGCATAAACGGTAAATTTTATTATTCTTGAGTTAGGATTTATTTAAAGTAAAAAAAAAAAAAAAATTAAGATTTCACAGAAAAATATGGTTTTTTATATATATTTCCTGAGGCCCTTTGGGACTACGGGATTGCAAAAATTTTAACTGCAGGTCCCTATTTCTTGTAGTTTTTGAGATACGGGCTTTCAAAAATGAAATATTTGCAAATAGAAAGCTTTAATTTTTATTTTGATAGATAAAAGTATTTTAGATAGATATAGGGTAGTCGGCGAATCAGTGCAGTTGGTCATTTTGCGTCATAACTGCAATGACAAACTTGCAACAACAGAATCATCTCGCAAAAATTTAGACTTAATATTAATTTTCTCTCCATTTTTCTAGGAAAAGTAAAAAAACCTAAGATGCTTATCTTTGTCTTTTCTTAAATGACAGTTTCCAAAACCACTGAAATTCTACTTTTATAGTTTTTCACAACTTCTGTCGACATTGTGACAAAAAATCAACACTAAAATCTACGTAATCAGTTTAAACTGTACTACAGTATTTAGTACAATAATTTGGCCACCAGTTAGCGTATCACTTCTCAATTGACGTTGTGAAAAACTATAAAAAAAATTGATGTGAAGTGTGAATATTCACACATTTCAGGGTTTCGCAGGTAGATAATAAGTGAAGGCGGTATTCTGAGTGTGTAGGACAAATTTTACTTAATCACGGTAGTAATCACGGCAAAATGAACGATATTTTTAAAATAATTTATCGTCTGTTAATCATATAATAAGATAATTATTAAATTTACGCTCTTAAAAATTAAATACAACAATTGTCAAAATATAACTAGAATTTTGACAAAATAATTTCAACATAATAAAAATGCAGAAAAAATAAAATTCACTCCGTACTCGAACTCGAAACTCTTCGTTTTACAGCGCATTTTAGCTTACAACACCAGTGCTCTAACCCATTACGCTATCGCACGCCTTGCGTGTGAGTGTCTTACATTGGTATAACTTTTGTACTTTGTGAACCAAAAACCACAAAAAATGCGTTATTTTCCGAAAACATAATCTGATCAAAAATTCCTGTTGTACTATTTCGGTTCATACCAATATACATTACTTAGAATTTTTTTAGATTTTTAGTTTAAACCATCTGGACTACAGGGTGTGGGACATAATTTTTTTTGCACAATTTTGGCAAAAACGCATTAAACTAATTTATTTTGCAAAAATAAAAATTTGATCGTTAATCCACGTACTAAGGGCTTTCATTTGATACCCTACTCAGAATTTAATAAAAATATTTTTGTTTTCGATGAGCACATATTTGTTTATATTTTTAGGGGGGTATGTTTTTTAGATGTTTTGGTATTTTTCCTATGTGCGAGTCAAAGATTTGTATAAGCATGCCAAATTTCAACTCTCTAGGTTTAGCCGTTTGGCTACAATTTTTACCGAACAGACAGACAGACAGACAGACGACAAAATGACGGTATAAGGGTTTTTTGGTCATACCTACAAAACGCTAAAAAGAACAAATTGTAATGTTTTTGGCCGTCATTCAAGAAACGACAAAGACGGGCATCTTAGTTTTTTACTTTTCCTAAAAAAATGGTGGAAAGTAAATACATATGTGTAGGACTTGAAAATTAAAAAATTTCGCAAATATTTAGTCCTATTTTAATAAAATAAAAACGTATTGTGCTCAAATTAACCTGTTATGTGCAAAGTGATGGCTTAGTACTACTGTCGCCAGTATTTCGATCACAGCACCGGTAATATCACTTCTCAATAGTGTTTAACCATTATGGAAATATAGATTATTTTGGAAACTGATTAATTTAGTTCATTAAATAAACGCTAGAAGTGTTAAAGCGCGAAATTCAAATCATAGTTAATCAAGGATAGCCCAGCTTAAAATACGGACAACGTTTGATCAGGAAATAGCTTTCGGCAACGGCTTTGAGGCCCAGTGAAAACGATAATTCTTGTTTTCCGTAAACAAGAACATACAAAAACAAATGGGATTTAGAGGTTAATGGGTTTAGTTCATAAACTACCGCTAGGGGTGTTAAAAGCGCGAAATTTAAATCGTAACTATTTTACGAGAAAATATTTTATTTTTCAGATATTCAAATATTTTAACTGTTTAAATTCTAGGGTAAGAGAAATCAAAACTTGGAGATACTAAAATATAAATTTTGGTTTAAATTCAAGAAACACATTCAAACAACAAAGCAATAAATAAACCTCAATAAACAGAACATAAAAGGATCTCATATCAAAACAAATGTGACAAAACACATGCCTTTTAAAACAAAAGAACCAAAACAGTTGTTTAAACGAAACACTGCGGTGAAGTAACAAAGCTAACTAACCTTTAGTATATTCTGCATTTTGTGTAGTATGTTCGAGGAGTCGTAGTGAACTGAGAACTGATACAGGTATCATGAGAAAGTGCTTCAGCGAAGGAGTGAAAGTCTTGTACGGTTCACTGCGTAATGCTGACTCAAGATATATATTATGGACCAGTGGCGGATCGAAAGGATATACAAGGATTAGATATGGATCCTTCTATATTATAAAACGCTGATAGGAAATGAACGCACGATCAAATGAACTGATACGAACAAGGAACTAAAGGAAAAGGGAATAACTTGAAAGAACTGATCTTTACGAGTTTCATATTCAATGTTTGACTAAAGATTTAATACCAAAATTTCCCCGAGGGATGATTTTAAAATCTTAAAGAAATTTTAGATGTATAGCAGAGTACTGAAGGTAATGCAGACCAGGGTATCTCAACCACCATTCTCCGGAAAAATGTAATTATTCCACGAGAATTTAAAAATATATAATTATAATATCCCAGGTCATCAAGCACGAAATTTTTAGTTAATAATATTGCCAACTTTAAGAGCTTATTATTTTACATTGGCTCAATATTTTACCGTTCTGTATTTTTGTTGGAAAGTTACACATGTCGCCTGTTTAAAGAAATTATTGTATGCTCTAAAAAATATCAAAAACTTTTTAAAAAATTAATTTTGTTGAAAATGATACGGTCGGAAATTCGCACTATTACTTCTTCATCATCTTCCATACTCACCAGACCTAACCCCCACTGACTACCACATTTTCCGCAATTTGGACAATTTTTTAATAGGAAAACAGTTTAATTCCGACAATGCTTTAAAACTGGTCTTCCAGGAATTCATTGACTCTCGTCCACCAGGGTTTTATACCGGCCTGAACAACCTGCAGCTTAAATGGCAAAAGTGTATAGACAATATGGGTGCATACTTTGATGAATAAAATAATTCCTTATATTTGTAAGTTATAAACCAACTTTGCTTTTTTTTCTATAAATTTCATCCTTGACATCCTAATATTTCTTTGCTTTAAGCGGAACTAGATCTAATAATATATAAATGCCTTTATTATAGTCATATAATATATTTTGGTAGCGTTCATATGTATGTTCCATTCGTCTTCTGGTTTATCTTCATTTTTCCGGTAACGCGGAAAGAGCAAAATGAACCGCCGTCTTATCCTAATAGGGCTGCTTCACATAGGGGTGACAGTTGCAGAATCAAGTAAATTTTGTAGTTATTTAAATTACACCAGTTCTTTTTACAAAATAATATTTATAATAATACAAACAAGATAAATAAAATACAACATTGCTACGCAAAATATCACTTTATTGTAAAATAACAAATGAATTAGGTTTTTCTAAATTGTTAGCATATAACAACGACTGTTTTACATTCATTCATAGTCGTGTTATTTTACAATAAAGTGATACTTTGTATAGCAATTTTGTATATTATTTATCTTGTTAATATGGAATATCACATAGTAACGGACAAATCAATTTCTTATTTAATAATACAAAGCATTCAATAAGTAGAATGGTATAGAGTAATCTAAAGCCTTGTTTTTATACAATATACAGCTGTGTTCATAATTATTAGGCACCCTAGTAAATTTTAAATACATATGCAAAAAGGAGCTGGGATATTAAAAATACACTATATATTGAAACAAATGTTTATTATTATTAATAAATTGAATAAAAATTATTATATTTTTAATATTTTGTTGCCCCTCCTCGGGCTTTTATAACCGTAGCTATGCGTTTCGGCATACTACGTACTAATTTTGAGCAAATGGTTGGGGTAATTTTCTCCCATTCGCTCAAATTTTTTTTGTCTAAGTTGACCCCGGGATGTCGTGGGATGTTCGTGTACTTTTCTCTTCAATATGGGCCACAGGTGTTCAATTGGCGAGAGGTCAGGGGATTGAGCTGGCCAATCTAAGACCCGAATTCGATTATCAGAGAACCATTTCCTTGATGCCATGGAAGTATGTCAGGGCGCATTGTCTTGTTGAAAATAAACATCTCTGACATCTTCTCCTAAGTTTTGACCAAAATTTTTTTCAACAGACGGCCTTAACATCTCTCCTAACATTGTGGTGTGGGTACCGGAGTTCATACGACCCTCACAAATAAAAACATTTCCTACACCATGGGTACTCATACAACCCCATATCATTATACTATCACCACCATGTTTTATTGTGGGTAAGATGCACTCATCCCAGTATTCCTCGCACTTCCTCCTCCTCACATACTGGGGCCCCGAGTGACCAAAAATTTGAAATGTAGCAAAATAAAAGCCTTAATTTATCATAATATTTAAAGGTCTCCAGATTTGATGGAACTGATCGAAACTAAGTTTAAATTTTAAAATATACATGAGGTTTGTTACCTCAATATTTGTTTCATCGGACCAAACCACTTTCGCCCAGTCGTTAGTCGTCCAATTTTTATACTTTTTGGCCCATAAAAAGCGTTTCTTTTTATTTTCTGCGGAGAGCCAAGGCTTTTTTCTACCATTGCGGCCTTTTAACCCTTGCTTCATTAAACGCCTCCGAACGGTTACTGATGAAATCGATGTTCCAGACGTTTCTTGGAGGTCAGCAGCAAGCTTCCTGGACGTTTTTCTACGGTTTTGCACCGATAAGCGCAGCAAATGGCGGTCTTCTCGCTGTGTTGTTCGCCGTTTTCTTCCACTTCTTCGTTTGTTTGTAAATGAATTGTCATCTTTTAATCTTTTCAACGTGGTTTGAACAGCACAGCGTGAACATTTAATTTTTTTGGCAATTTTCACTTGACTTAAACCCATGGAAGATAAAAGGACGATCTGTGCCCTCTTAGCTTCACTCAGTTCGCGTTTTTTTTGGCATTCTTCACACAAATAGTTTTCTAAACTTGTATTTAATAAAATATCACCGAATAAAAATAATTACTCAAAAATAAAAGTTTTTAATGTCACCGTTTCTCGACTATCACTTTCGACTATCTATGAATAACTAACGAAGAATAATATAAACACGCTTAAAATACATAAAAACTGATTCTAAATGTTTACGTTTTAAGATAACTAACAGTCCATAACAAAACGTAAACAAATTTCGAGGTCATTTCGTAGCCGCCCTGTTTTACAGGGGGTGCCTAATACTTATGAACACAGCTGTATGTGCCATCGTAAGTACACCTACCTATATTCACAAATTGAGTTAGGTTTATGACAGGATCTCTTTAAATTGTTTATTTTTTCCCCAATAATAACTAATAAATTTCACTGAACATTAATTATTATATATCTAACATTTTAAATCGGACTTCTTCTTCGTCTAAGGATATGATTATTACTGAACTTTATCATAGTAATGAACGTTTTATTCAAATCACTTTACTTCTAAGTCATATCTTCATTAAATCATTATCGGATCATTGTTATTGTCACTATCAGTATTACTTCAATGAATGCCCAGGCTAATTATGTATAAACTGTATTAACTTATTTTCTTTAGTTGTTAATTTCTGAAAAAAAAAGCAATTGAAAACTAATACATTTTTGTACGAAATATATAGAAATACTTATAATTTAATAAATGAATTATAACAGTAAGTGCTTCACACGCTTATGTTTGCATCTTTTATAATTATTAGGAAGATCATACATGTCATACACCAAGATGACAAGATCACAAAAAATATCGTTTGGTTTTAACAATTTAGTTTTACACTGCGCCACTGTTGTTGTGCCCGTACCCGATCACCACTAGGAGACCATAATTTTCTACGTAACTGTCACAGTCTCATATACTTGAAAATAGAACTGATCACCTTTTCAACCAGCATCCAGAGATTTGGGGCAGTTTACACTTAGACTGTGAACAACCAGGAAGAACAATCTAAAACAAAAAATAATAAAAATGACCCTTCCGTTTTCGGATTTAAGAACGAATTTTTTATACTTGATAAATTTCTTACTTCTTAGGGATTAAAGAAAATAAAATTATTCATTCACAAACTATAGTATTTTATTTAACAGGCATATAGCCATTATAGCTTAAAATATCCTGACAGTACCTTGTACTATCCAATAGTTTGTTTGCGGACCCATGTTTCTTAAATCTCTTCGTCATAATTTTTATTGTACTGTACTTACATAATTAATCCTGAAGCTTTAGAAAAGGGGGAAGTAGATAAAAAATGGAACGTTGGACATGGAAGGGGGGAAGTATAGAACAAGTAAATGAGTTAAAATACTTGGGATATATGGTAACTTCCAAAAAATAATGAAGAATACAGACATATATAGGAGCTAATGAAGAAGGCGAAAGCAGTAATTGCGCAAGTTTGGGGAATGGGCGAGAGAAAATTTACGGACAATTTCAAACGCAGAATGTTTATGTTTGATACTCTGGTTAAGAGCGTGGTGCTATATGGAGTGGAAATATGGCGATGGAAAGAACAAGAAGAAATAGAAAAAATACACGGAAAATAGCTAAAATGGACCCTGGGAGTCAACAGACAAACACCAACTTATATCATATTAAGAGGGAAAAAATAAGAGTACTAACAGGGCGAAGAGCCATGAAATATGAAGAGCGAGTTACATTGAAAGAAAACACAATATTAGAAGAGTGCTGGAAAGAGAGAGAGAAGATGAAAAGCGATACCAAATGAGGAATGAAACGGGAAAAATATTATGAACGGAAAGGTTTTTCCATAGAAGAGGTCACAAAAAGAAGAAGAGAAGGTCAACAGATGACAAATATAATAGTAGCAAGAGACCAAAAAGTCCAGTTACAAGAACGATATAGCAGAATACAAGATTCAACATATAACAAAATGTACAAAGATATAACCACTATTAGATTACTCAGATACCTGGCAGAAGGAACGAGGAACCAGAAGGTAATCGTAAGATTCAGATGTGGCAACGAGGAGACGGCAAACAATTATTGGATGGAAGATACGGAGAAAATATGTAGAATCTGCAGAGAAGAACAAGAAACATTAAACCACCTAAGAAACTGTGAAGGAATGCAGCCAGAACCACGAAAAACAGAAGACCTACTAGACAACTCGGGGAGAGGCGTAGCCTGAATGAAATCAGTCTTGGAAAAATGAACAAAATGAATAATTAAGTATCATAGAATAGTATATATAAATATTATAGTATGTAAACCAATTCTTTCAAAGCCGAATGGCACGAAATAAATTTATTATTACGTACTTAATCCTAAAGCCTTTCTACATTGCGGTGTAAGACTATAGTCGAGTTACTTATTATCTGGAGTTGTTCTCCATACTTCTTTCCATCGTGTTCTGTCATTTGTATATATTCTTATGTCCTCCCACTTAACGCCACTTTTTATTGCAGATTCTTTTATTTCTTGTTGTCAGGTTTTTCTCGGTCTATCTAGTCTAGCTTTCTTCACTGTTGCTTCAAAAACTCATTTACTATTTTGTCTTTACTCATTCTGTGTATATATCTCAGCCATCTTAGCTGTCCTTCTTCTATTAAGGTCTCCACGGGCTTTGTGTTGTTGTACTATATGCCTCTAAAATTAGTGACCCTTTTCTTCAACACCCTATATCAGTGTTTCCCAATCTTTTTACTCTCATGGCACATTTTCCAAAGAAGAAAAATTTCGCGGCACACCTACCTAGTCATAGACGAAGAAATTTATAACGCTAGTTTTTTACCGACCGCAAACATATATTAGGGAGGTACTGTGATCATATCGATTTTGACATTTCGAGATTTCGATGTCCACGAATTGAGGTCCTTTCATAACTTTTTGACTATTTTTAGCATGATGTCTGTCTGTCTGTCTGTCTCGTTTGACACGTGCAGAGCAAATGCGGCTAAAAGGATTTTTATGAAACTTCATATTTAAGCTTTTGACGTCAATGGCACAAGTCTTCAACTTTTGGTAAAAATCGGTTAACTAGTAATGGGAGTTTACTCGTGCCGGTTTTAAGATTTTTGCGAATATTTCATAACAGAGTAATATTTCGAAAAAAATTATTTAACAAAAGTTGCTATAAAAGAAATAACTAACAACTTTTATTTGAGACATTTTGATAAAGCAGCATAAATTAAACAAGTACTTTGTGATGGCGATCGGTCCTGTGGTGGCCACAGCAGATTTTTTTCTTTAAGATTTCGCGGCACACTAATGTGCTGCGGCATACCCTTTGGGAAACACTTCCCTTTATAATATCGTCTTTTATTAAAACGACAAAATTTTAAGATTGAAATTAGAAGAAGAAGCAGAAGAAGATGTGTGTTTCAGTGCCGAAGGTCAGAAAACCAAGTACTTTCTCTACATTATGCATCAGTTAATCGTTGCAAACCTATTTATATAAAGCCAGGATGAATACAGATTATCGATAATCTTTATCTGTTCCCAATCTGAGTTTAATAAAGTTCCTTTCTTGGCCAGTGAGCAGATATAGATCCTATTATATTCTAACAAGATCCTGTTCCATTTTGAAATTACCGAGTTATCAGTTGCTAAACTTACTGACTATAAGATAGTTGTTAAGGAGTACCATAGATATTTTAGTTTAAGTGAAAACTATTGCAAATGCAGTTGTTGCAAAGTGTTATAGTTTTATACAAGTTCAATTCCATTTCAAGTTTGTTTATTGGTCTATATTCAGAAAACCGGTATTAATTTTACATATAAAATTCAGTAATCCTGTAATCGAAGTTTTATTAACCATCCAAGTTCAGGGATATTAGTTTTAACTGTTTTAAAACTAGTTTTAAACTTGTATAGATTTAAAAGATTGTTCGATGTAACTTGTTTAGATCGAAATGTATTATAATCTAGTTTTCCTGATCTTCTGAAACATAGTGGAGCACTTTTTTTTATCATTTAATTGATCCTGTAACTCCTCTAAGTATAGATCCAATATCGATCTACATCTTTTCCTCCTCCTTGAGAAATATATTCTTCTCAGATGGACTTGAGGATATCCAGATATCCAGAAGGATTATGTCCGGCTTAGTGGCTGTCAGTAACATCGAAGTGGGAAAGGATTAATTCCAATAATTGCGGCACTTGGAATTTTCCACCAGCAATACTATGCTAGAAGAGACATACGGTATAATCGGTATTTGGTCAATACCTAGACATGTCTAAGATGATAGTAGAGCAAGCAAAGAGCAGCATTATGTCACGTAAATCGACCCCGCAGTAGATGGATAAGCAGACAGAATGTGCATAATGGTTTTAGGTGGCACAACCTGCAGAGTGTGGACTCCGCCATTTGGAATAAGGTGGTTCTGTACGCCAAAGTATTTATAACACCATTCTGATACGCAAACACTATCCTGATACGCAAATAATGTGTGAATTTTCACACGTTGCAGGCTTTCGCAGGTATATAATAAGTGAAGGCGGCATGCTGAGTGTGTAGGACAAATTTTGCTTTGTAATAATCACGGCAAAATGAACGATATTTTAAAAATAATTTATCGTCTGTTAATCTAAGCTTTAAAAACAAATTTTATGTTAAAATATTTTTTTGTTAATTTTAATTGGAATACCTAATACCATTATTTAGGTTTCTAAATGTGTGCAGTATTTTTTTATATAGCAAGGTTCATTAAGATTTTAAAATTGCGCCTATGGCTTCCATAAGTTGTTTTAAGTCATATACTCCGCCCCTCTGGTTTCGTATGCATGACACATAGAATAAAAATATAATTCCAACAATTCCAACTGGTTATTAAATTACGCTCTTAAAAATTAAATGCAACATTTGTCAAAATATAATTAGAAATTTGACAAAATAATTTAAACAAAATAAAAATGGAAAAAAAAACACAAATGAAAATGGTCTCCTCTGCCCGGGAGCGAACCATATTTTGCTGTCTAGCAAGCGAGCAAGCTAACCATTAGACCAGGATATGCCTTCTAGTATAGTGTGTTACATAACTATAACTTTTGTACATCGTTAACAAAAAAACTCAAAAAATGCGTTATTTTCCGAAAACATAATCTGATCAAAAATTCCTGTTGTACTATTCCGGTTCACACCAATGTATATTACTTAGAATTTTTTAAATCATCTGTGCTACAGGGTGTGGAATAATAACTGTTCCAAACGGTTAGGCGAAACTAGATTTTGCAATCTAGTTACTTTCATCGTTTAAATCGTGCTTTTCGGCCATTGTGTTTAAGCTTTGTAAATCATACTTACAATAAACATTTTTTTGTTAAGGTTAATATCATTTTAAATTGTGATTTTCTTTATATTTTGATTTTTTGTATCATTCTTAGTACAAATTTCCCATTTATTTATTTTTTTATCAATAAAATATGTAAAAAATAATAATTTAATTTTGACATGTCATTCGTTTCCATGGTTTCATTGTTGGAATTGACATTCCAACGTGAAAAATGAAATAACCCAAGCAAGGGTCCTTCTATTGACAACCTAAAAGAACGAAATTCCCATTTAGTTCCGCCTAACCGTTTGGAACAGACTGTATATTTTTAATTTGGTAAATTTAGCTTTTTCTACTGAATAGTATTCTAAATTGATTATAAAACTTAAGACAATTGTACTGGGATGCAAGTAGCTTTGGAGATGACTGTGAAATATTCCAGTTAACCACAATCAACAACTTCACATTCTAAGAAGATTTACTTTAAGCTTGATGTATTACCAGTGTATACAGTTACGTTGAGATGTTACCCTCAAGACTGTGAGACTTTGTATGAATTTCAAGTAATGTATACTGTGTTGAGTTCTTTATTATCATAAAACAACTAACTATCTTTTTGTTGCTAAGGTATATACATGGGTAATGCTATATAATATATACAATACATCTCCCTTATTTTTTTTATAATTGAAATTTAGATACGGGCTTGATTGTTCGGCCATATCTGGTGACATATTGTTGTGGAAGGCGTTGCTGGCTGGTGGAAGGACTTGAAACCGTTTCTGGAGGTGATTCTACCGGAGCCGTAACTTCTTCTGAAGCTATTTCCAATTCTGGCTGCACCGTTGCTGGAGATTTTCTAATATGTTTCTGATTTCTTCTCTGTATACTTCCATCCTTCAATTCTACAAAAACTGAACGAGGTGTATTACTATTATGTATAATTTTACCTGACTGCCATTTGTTTGTCAAGGGATCTTGAACAATTACTGAATCGTCTAAGTTCAACAAATTTCTTTTATGAGATGTTCGATCGTAGTATCTCTTTTGCTTTTCTCTTTCGTTTTTCAGGTTCTTTGAAACATTCTTGACTATTTTTGGCTTTAATCTATCTTCCTTGATGGGTATAACTGATCTTGTTATTCTACTTAAAAGTCTTTGATTTGGAGAATAAAGTTCATTAGTTCTTGTTATGTTCCTATAATTCAACAAGGCTAACTCGATTGAAGTTTGATCTTCGTAGCATTTTCTTAAAACATTTTTTGCAGTTTGAACTGCTCTTTCGCTTAACCCATTGCTTTGTGGATAATATGGACTTGACGTAATGTGTTCGAAGTTCCATTGTTGCGAAAATTCTTTAAATAATTGTGAACAATACTGGCGTCCATTATCTGTGTGCAGTTCAGCTGGAATTCCAAATATTGAAAACCATATTTTAAGATTTTTTATTATTTCCGAAGATTCAATTGTTTTTAATTTTTTAAAATCTAGCCATCCGGAATAACTGTCTATTATTACAATGTAATGGTAATTGTTGAAATAAAATAAATCCGAAGCAACAATTTCAAAAGGATATTCTGGAATTTTTGTTAAAATCATTGGTTCTTTAATATTGTTTCGAGCAAATTTTTGGCAAATAGAACATTCATCAACAAATTTTTGAATATCTTTTCCCATGTTCAACCAAAATAATAATTGTTTGGCTCTTTTTATGCTCGACTGTATTCCAAAGTGACCTTCATGAATTTTTTGAAGCATTTCAAATTTAAGAGATGAGGGAACTAAAATTTGTTCTCCTTTAAATATGATATTGTCATATACAGACAATTCATCTCTGAAATTCCAATATTTTTTAATATCAGGATCTACTAAATTTATTTTGCTAGGCCAGCCATTATTAATGATTTCCTTTAATTTAATTAAGGTTCTGGATTTTGACGTTTCCTCTATAAATTTTTTCACAGATTTATTACCAACATTTAGAACTATATTAACTTCTAGTTCATTTTTTTCATCATAGGTTGGCATATTTTCCACGTCTCTACTTAAAATATCTGGAATTGGTATATCTTTACCTTTCACGTAAATTATTTTAGGTGCGTATGGTTGTACATCTAAAATAATTCTTTTTAGTCGTGCGGGTGCTTTGTCAAGAGATTTTTTAAATATTGACTCTAAAGGTTTATGATCTGATTCAATAATTACTGGTTTACCAAAAATATATGAGTGAAATTTTTGACATCCAAACCTGATTGCAAATGCTTCTTTCTCTATTTGGGGATAATTTTTCTGTGCAGATGTTAATGCCTTCGACGCGTAAGCTATGGGATGTCCATCTTGCATTAATACTGCTCCCATTGAATATGAGCTGCAATCAACTGAAAGGGTGTTTTCTTTATTCACGTCATAATATTTCAGTACGGGAAGTGTCGACAAGGCTTCTTTAATTTTTTCAAATGCCAATTGTTGCTCTTGGTCCCAGTACCATGAAGTATCTTTCAGCAATAGTTGTCGTAAAGGACCTGTCAAATCAGATAAATTTTTAATAAATTTAGATAAATACGTTACCATTCCAAGTAATCTTTGTAACTGTTTCTTATTTTCTGGTATTTTGAGTCGTCGAATTGCTTCAATTTTTTCTTCATCAGGTAACAATCCATTCGAAGTAACTATGTGGCCTAGAAATTTTACAGTTTTTAATTTAAATTTACATTTTTCCTTGTTAAGTTTCAGCCCATTTAATCTTATTCTATTGAATACTTCCTTTGTTTTCTCCTCTAAACCTTCTTCGGTTTTTGAATGTATTAAAATATCATCCATTGATACTTCTACATTTTTAATATCATCTAGTAATGTAGACATTAAATTTTGAAAAAGTTCTGGAGCGGATGCCAAACCAAATGGTAAACGCATATAAGAATATCTTCCCCAAGGAGTTGAAAACGTTAAATATTTTTGAGATTGTTCCGCTATTTTTACCTGCCAGAATCCTTTTTTACAATCTAATATAGTAAACCATTTTGAATTTTGTATTCTAGAGGATATTTCTTCAATAGTTCTTAAAGGGTAATGACGTCTTAAAATATTTTTATTAACGTCAGATGGGTCAATGCATAACCTTATTTTATTATTTTTGCGAACTATTATCAAATTACTTACGACTGGTGTTGGTTCATTTTGCTTTTTAATAATACCCATTTTTACCATGTCGTTAAGCTCTTGCTTGACAGTTTCGCGAAGCTTGTATGGTATAGTTCTTGGAGGATGAATTATAAAGTTTGGATTTGTTTTAAATTCTAATGTATATTCAAAGTTTTTAAAACATCCTAGACCTCTGAAAAGATCATCATTATCATTTATAGTGTCAACACGTTTTACTAAATTTAATTTGACACATGAATTTTTTCCAAGAATTGGTTTGACATCTAGATCTACAACAATAAAATTAAGTAAAGCTTTTTGATTGTTTACTTCACAAATTTCTTCAAATTCACCTAACACCTTTGTTTTTTCATTATTAAATGAAATAATATTTTTAGTGTGTGAATTATTTATATGACCTTTAATTGTATCTGCTAATACTTTTGAGACAATATTACATTGAGCTCCTGTATCTAGCTTAAAGTTAATAATAGTAGATCCTACCTTGATATCTTCATTCCAGTCATCTGAACTATTTAAGTCGATGACGTTTAAATGTAAATCAAAATTTGACAGTTCAGCTCCTGTAGTGTCAATGTCAGTATTTGACAAACTTACAGTGCCTGCTTTATTTTCTATATATTTGTTTACATTTTTACCTTTTACAGCTTCATTTTTATTTTTCTTAAAACAACATTCTGTCAAATGCCCACTTTTTCCACAGAGAGTACAATATTTCTTATATGCAGGACAGCTTCTTTTACCATGCGTAGTAGCGCAGCGTTTACATTTAAAAACATTTCGAAAATTGTCATTTTTGACAGCGTCACATGATTGTTTTTTGTTCGTTTTAATTTGTAATAGCGTTTCCGTGGTTTGTTCGCTGGCCCTGCAGATAGATATTGCCTTTTGCAACGTCAATTTTGGATCTGACAATAATTTTTCGCGTACTTTCTCACTTCTTATACCCAAAACAATTTTATCTTTAAGAAGTCGTTCTTCTATCGTCATTCCTTCGTTGGTCGAATTAAAATTACAGTCAACAATTGCTGTTCTTGCCTTTATTAAAAAGTTTTCGAAACATTCATGTTCTTCTTGAAAAGTTCTGAAAAAAGCATATGTACTGTAAGTTGGGTTAGCGGTAGGATTGTAAGCTTCACCAAATTTTTTCTTTAGGATTTCTGGATCTTTTCGTTCTGTAGCTG
Organism: Liopterus haemorrhoidalis; assembly: GCA_963971575.1. Lineage (NCBI taxonomy): Eukaryota > Metazoa > Arthropoda > Insecta > Coleoptera > Dytiscidae > Liopterus > Liopterus haemorrhoidalis. The sequence goes on along the minus strand of OZ020622.1, from coordinate 11,096,015 downwards.
TTAATAAGAACCCATTGTATGTACCGATCACATCTTGTCCTAAACAGTTCATCAGTATTCCTACTTGTCTTTCCATCGTTAACTCCTTTATTCCAGCTGCAATCTCGAACCATTCGTATTGTTGTAACCAATCGCGCCAAATTCTTGACTTATCTGTTGCATTTTTTATGTTAATACTTTCTGGCGGTTTCGCTGAAAAAGCTTGTAGATAATTATTTGATCCATTTTGTAAATCACCAGGCATTTTTATTTTATTTTAAAGTTTTCTTTTTAATTCTAATTTAACTTTAAAAATTATCTTCTGACACCATGTGTTGAGTTCTTTATTATCATAAAACAACTAACTATCTTTTTGTTGCTAAGGTATATACATGGGTAATGCTATATAATATATACAATACATATACCATCGTCTAAGGGCTTTTGTTATGGTAAATACAATAGCTTTACACTTCTATGCATTTCGTAAACAATGAATATTTTAAGATTGTTAGAACGACAGTGCACTTTTTGCAAGGGTGTTGTTTATAGTATTACATTGCAAATTTCACTTCTTGTGTCGGTTAAGCTTAAAACAACCAGCTTATAGATTTAGTTACACACTCGGATACTTACGATTAGGGATTAAAACCTGGTTTAATAACGAATAAAAATAATTATCAAAAAACTTCCCAGCAAACATTCAACTAACGGCCGAATGCCGGCAAACTGCTTTTACTGTTGGTAAATTGCTGGCACCAAAAGTAAGTGCAACGCCAGTATTAATAATGTACTTCAAATTTGTATTTCGCATTCCGCCTATACGAAGTACTTTACCAGCATTTTATAAGCACTCCTTATTTGTATTAATCCAAGCAAACATTTTTATACGGGCTATCGTCTCTTCTTCACTCATACTTTTTACTTAAAACTAAACTTTTTTTGAATGTAATAATTTGAAAAGTCTGATTGTTCTTAGTCATAAAACGCCCTAACCGCGTGGCCTTGGAGGGCCAGTACAAGTTGATACGTGTTGGTGGACAGTTTGTTAAGATGTGTATTTAAATAGTTATTGTTTTGTGAACATTATACAGTTTTTTATTGTGATTTGTGTGTGTTTTATTAGATTTAAGGACGTAGTTTACACAAACTGTTTCATGTTAAATTGTTTAATTTTTATTTTAGTTAAATCATAGTTTTTTTCATGTAATAAAATTTTTAATTATTAATAAATCTGTTACAAGATTATAAATATGTCATTTAAAAAATATAATTTGTCATATTTTATTTTGAATAGTGACATCTTAAATATTTTGTAAATATAATACTAACCTGAAATAATACAAACTTAATCCAAAACTGAAAAGTTTTTTACAATATAACCAAGTTTCTAAAAGTCAGTAATACACTATAAAAATCACCAAAATAACCAGATCTAGTTTGTTCTTACAAAAGTGAACAGCTTATAGCATTAATGCTTATAAAATTTGATAATTGAATTTATTTTAACAAGTATGATTTCTTTAGGTTGGCACTCTTCAAGTCAGGGGGAAAAGATGTGGTAGATAATACAAGCCGAATATTGGCGAAAATTATTAGTCACCACTTATCTTTAGGATGCAATTTTTTTGCCGAAATGGCAGAAAACCATTTTCTTAAAATTCTTCATTAAATTAATAAATTAAATAAACTAATTCCTGTTATTCCTGAAATTATATTTATTTAATATTTATAAATAAATCAATAAATTATAACTGTTAATACAATTTACAATCGGCCAGTTTTACCATCGTTGAATAAATTTATTTAACAACTTAAGTTAACAATATCGCATCATTCTATTGACAGCAATGTTAATTTCTTCATTAATAGTTTAAAACCGATGCGACATTGTCAACTTTATTTGTTAAATAAATTTATTCAACGATGGTGAAAATGACCAAATGAGTATTTATTTTGCACCTAACCATTAATTTATTTTAATACTGGGTAAGTACACATATGTTACATTTGAAACACTAGAGAGTGGGTATAATATATGCACTGGCCCAGTGCGAAATACCAGCACTAGCCCAGTGCGAAATGCCAGCACTGGCCCAGTGTGAAATGCCAGCACTGGCCCATTACTTTCAATGCAGTTTACCGTTGCTGGGCCGGCAACTGATACATCAATGGGCCAATAACGACCACGGGGACACCGGGGTACTGGCCCAGTACGAAATGCCAGCACTGGCCCATTACTTTCAATGCCGGGGAGTATGTGCTTTACCAGCACTGGCCCGTATAAAAATGTTTGCTGGGTTTTGATTTTGATGTGATTATAGAAAAAATTATATCCTTAACATCCAGCATTCTGTTGATTTCTTACACTTTTTAAATACCTAAAAAACCCTGAAATGTGTGAAAGTTCATATTTGTCACTAGTGCAGTGAACCGGTTGTTAAATTGATAGAATTCCACCACTGGTTTAATTGTTTAGTTCTTGCGTATGACCTGAGTTCTAATAGTTCTAATCATAAGGTATAAATTACCTTACCTAGCTTGCATTTCATTAAGATAATACATTAAAATCTGTTTTTCAATATTTTTTATAATGGAATAAAGACTTAAAATCCAACAGTATTTTAAATAAAAGGAATTTTAAGGTTGTAATTAATAGTAATTGGGGTTAGCATCCCCAATAAATTAAATTACAACCATTTGGTTGAATCCTACATCCGTTCTACCCAATTCATTTGACACACCCCCTAATATGAACGCATAAAATAACGTGTAACACGTTAGCGAACCCTATTTCTCTCCGTATTCAGTGTTCAGTTCGCGATATAATGTACGCAAGAATGCTTAAACAATTCTCAATAGGTGAAGGTTACCATAATAGTTACATTTTAATGTATGTGTTAATGAGCAATTGCAACTTGTATTGATTCTTAACTATTTAATTAGAACGCGCAAGTAAGAGCACTTCAAGAAGTGTAAATTTTCTCACATATCAGGGTTTGTAGGTATTTAACAAGTGTAAGAAGGGAACAGAAAGCTGGGTGTCTAGAACTGAATTAGGATGTTGGATTATATAATTTTTTAGTACAATAATATTAACTGAAAATATATCGGGAAAATCCCGATTGCTAGCAAATTAGAATTACATGCAAAGTTTGTTCTGGCATATGGTACTAAAAACAAATTATGTTGTCTGATCGCATAAGTAGGAACTCTTAGATTAAATTGATTAATAAGATCTGGACAGTCAAATTAGTTGTTAATAACTTTGAATGCAAAACAGATATCAGTTATTATTCCCCTGTTTTCCAAAGATGCAAGGCTAATATCAGTATTTGAACAAATGTTTCATGAATCTATCTTGTATTTTCTCAATTCGATTAATATAAACATAATATTGAGGTGACAAACATACAGAGCAAAACTCAAGCTGGCTCCTTACCATAGAACAATATAAGGACAAAAGAGTCTTGTATGATTTAAATTTCTTGCCGGTTCTACAAATAAATCCTAATATTCTATAAGATTTTTTTATAATTGCGTCCATATGCAGGGGCGTACCAAGGATAAATGGCGCCCATGGCAAAAATTGTGCCCCTATCCAAACATGTCACATCCACTTTTTGAAAATTAAAATTTAAAATAACTTGGCTGGAAATCTTTATATATAAAACTGAATATTTGTGGGTATGTCCGGAAATTCTAACCCACTTCCAGATATGCTACCGAGTTGAAATTTTGCATACAGGTAGGAAATGCCTTCATCATAACTAGAAAAATCGAAAATCTCAAAAAAGTACCACTAAAAAAGAGAAATTAATAATTTTGTTTTTAATTATATTGGACCATTGGAATATCTATTAAATATGCAGTGAAAAGATAAGAATTTTCGTTCAATAGTTGATTGGATGACTATATTCTGATAGTGGCTCTTAGGGCGGCATCGGAAATGTTTGGCTCAAATATTGTCGGTAAACAGCACTGATCTTTATTCAGTTATTTAGCAAAACTATGATTAGTCTATGTAAAACGAGACAACATCTATATTATATTTTTTTATTTTTGCCGATATTTATGAACTTTATTATTTTGGTTTATGTATTTTTGTTTTTGACGAATCTGTTTTAAAAACAGATAGACATATTTTAACCAAATTTAGTATGATAATAGATTAAAACCAGGATTCGAACAGAGGCCATATAGCATCTCAAAATTCTCATTCTAAGGGAGTGTTTCGGGATTAAAACTGTTAAATTAAAAACTTAAAATATCTTTTTAACATATTTTTTTAATTGCACCCCGAAAGGAGTAAATTGCTATTTTTTATTTTATAAAACGTCCCTTGGATATAGTCATGAAATTCGGAAAGCATATTTTCTCCATGATGTAAGCATCCACAAACAAGAAATTTTTTGAAATTCGACCCCTAAGGGGGTGAAATATGGTGAAATATGATTTCAAGGATTCCTCAATGTATCTTGGTTGGTATCACCCCTAAAGGGGCAAAATACTTCACTTTTTTATTCTTTTTGTTTTGTTTTCCTTTTTATTTTATTTTTGCCATTTTGCGCCCCTTTTCAAATCGCGCCCAGGGCACGTGCCATGCCTGCTATACCCCCAGGTATGCCTCTCTCCATATGTACGTCAAATATTAATTTCTTGTCAAAAATTACTCCAAGATCCTTAATAAAAGAAACAGAAGCAATCTTATCATTACTAAAGAGGTAATTAAAATCAATAAAAGCTCTGTTTCTTGTAAAAGAGATTGAAGCACATTTTGATATATTTATTTTTATTTTATTTAACTTTAAATATTCATTTAATCTATTAAGATCGGATTGTATATTGATACGATTTTGTATGGTAGCAATTTTTTGATATATTTTTAGATCGTCGGCATATAAAAGGAAATTAGATAATTGAAAGCAATTATTTATATAATTAATAAAGATATTAAATAAAAGAGGCACAAGGTGATTCCCTTGTGGTACTCCTGAGATGATATTTTATTTGAGATTTGTGACCATTCACAACAATTGTACTATATTTAACTAATGGGAATAAATTATATTATTACTATTATTATTATTAAAGAAGGGGGGTTTGTAGTCTCGCCAGTACCGTTCAGGTTTGTCCGCAACGCGTTGGGCACAGACGATTATTATTATTATTATTATTATCTGGTACGACCATGTTAGGAGAGCAAATGAAGGAAGATGGATAAATAGAGTGACAGACTAGAGCCCAATAGGACGAAGAAAGGGAGGTAGAGCAAGAATATCGTGGCGGGATGAAGTAGATGAAGTCATGGAGAAGAGAGACCTGAAAGATAGAGGATGGGAAGATAAAATAACTGGAGAATCTGGCTGAGAGAGGGCTAGCGAGAACTGAATTATTTATAGGACGTAAGCATCTAAAGACACTCAAGTAGTTAGTTCCAGTAACAATTCAAAAATCTTTTTACCTCTGAAGAAATGTTCTGCTTCTAGTTTTTTGAGGTTCACATTGTCTTTTTCGTCGTATTCTTTTATTGTTGGTCCTGTGTTTTATTAGTGTACATGCAAAACATTAACAATTAGTTAAAACTTCTTTGTCTGTGTCTATATAAATCTCAAGTTAGAACACCATAATTATCATTATTTGTCCTCTTGCGTTCAAGTTTTAATTATTATTTAGTTTTTGTTTCAGTTTAGTTTGAAAGTAATAAAAAGCACAGGAAACTTTCGCTCATTATATCGTAAATAACATAAGTTCTAGTCTTTAATTGTTAAGTTGTCTGTTGGAGAAAATGGAAGCTAAATAACATTTACTTTCTTCAAGTACTAACTCAAGTATTTACACTGTCAAATAGGTAAATCATTATAATTTTAACTTAAATATATTCTTCTGTTGTACTTCCTCAAATAACATTGTAATAATCTTGTTAAAAGAAAGGTAAACTGTAGGACTAGCATATTAATCAACGAGGGAGTATTCGGAACGTTTCTAGAACGAACCAAAATACAATGTTGCGCGCGCATGTAGTTCATATGTTTTGAAAGCCTAATCTTTCATACTATTACTATAGTCCAGGGGCGCTCAGACTTAAACCATCGGCGATCGACCATAAAAGCATTAGGCGGCAAGCGATCGACTAGGTAAAAATAAAATACAAAGTTCATAAATGGTTATATTTATTAATTGCAAAGATACAACAACTAATGTTATTTTGATGTTGATGACTGGCATTGCATGTCATCTGCATACTTTTCATAAAACGGCACATAATTACAAAGTGCCAAACGCAAGCATGAATTAAGATGTTCGTTACTGAGCCGATTGCGATATTTAGATTTAATTATTTTCATTTCGGAAAACGCAGACTCGCAGAAATAAGTTGACCCAAATAATGCTGTTAACTGAAGGGCTATTTGTTTCAAACATGGATATTTTTCTTCAGATAAACAAGCCCAAAACTTGTTATCTGTTGCTCTGGCTTTGAGATGTATATCTGACATAATTTTTAAGACTGGAATGAGATCTACCTCATTCCAAATAATATCTATTAAATGTTAAATCTTAAATTATCATCTATTATTCTATCAGATAGTTTAACATTTAATGTTCGTTACTAAATTAATAACTATTAAATTACAATAACTGTAAAAAAATATTTAAAATACTTTTTATAAATATGTACGCGATCGACTTAAAAACCTCTCGCGATCGACTGTTTGAGCGCCCCTGCTATAGTCCGTTCAAAGGTGAGTATGCAGTACAGGACATATGGAGTAGTTCTTTTTCATACTCTCTAATGGGTTTACACAATGACGCTATCTTTTTCTTGTTTGTCGACGTTGCCAGCTCTAAAACGCGCTGATCTGTGAAGACGCAGTATTCTACAAATTGTCATTTGTTTTTGTTGAGTGTTATTTTGAGTTTTATAAGAGTTGATTTTTGTAAATCATACGAGTTTTTCATATTATTATAATTGACACATTTGACACTTTTATAACATTTGGCAACACCGCTCCCATTTGTCATACGAGCAATACTGCATTCTCACCTTTGAACGATCTATATAACTATTATATTAGGTCGTCAAGGAATTTATGGAAAAAAAAGGCAAAGTTGGTTGATTACAAATATAAGGAATTATTTTATTCATCAAAGTATGCACCCATATTGCCTATACAGTTTTGCCATTTAAGCGGCAGGTTATTCAGGCCAGTGGTATAAAACCCTGGCGGAGGAGAGTCAATGAATTCTTGGAAGGCCAATTTTACAGCATTGTCGGAATTTAACTGTTTTCCTATTAAAAAGTTATCCAAATTGCGGAAGAAGTGGTAGTTAATGGGGGCTAGGTCTAGTGAGTATGAGAATATTTAAATTTAAGTATCTTGTATCTGTAATTCAGATACTTTGATCGTTACTTTATTTGTATACCATGATAACGAGCTGATATAATAGTTTGATTATAAATTGTCATTTTAAATATTTTATTTTTACTATAAATAAAATTCAGAAAACAATTGAAATTCTGACGTTTACAAATTAAAATTATATAGAAAATATTCTCACTCATTTTTCGTAGCTTTTGAACGGCCGTAAAATAGTAGGTATTTAGGTACCACAATAGTAGGTACAACACTTAAGGAAAATGGGTAATTATTAATGAAAACTTAAGTTTTTGAATAACTATTGTTGCTATTTTGATGAGCAATTTACTAAAAACATATGAAAAATTAAATCCACACAAGTGATTTGGGGGTGGACCGTGGTTTTGTGAGGCCTTGGGCAAGACAATTTAAGGCCCTTCAAAACTATCCAGTGATTGAAAATACACTTTGATAATTTTTTTGGGGCATTTCTTCACTTGAGGCCTGGCTCTAGTCCGCCTCACACAAGGGCCGGCCAGGCTAGTGTGGATATTAAGTTCATTTCCTAATTGAGAATCAGTTAGATAGGTAGGTGTGTTTCCTAAAAGACGTAAAATTGAATAAATTATTGAAGGTTCACATAAATTTAATTTATAAGCGTGAGAATGTCAACTGAAATTTTGTTTATAAATTGAGTTTGTATGGAATGAGAAAGAAAAATAATCACATATTTCTTATCAGTACTTTTTTATTAGTGATCAAAAATGATCGTGACATTACACGAATTCCACTTCAATTAGGGCTAAAATTTGATTGAAAGGAACATCCACTTAACAAGGACATAGCTGCGTATCTATAAGACTTAACATTAGTCTTATAGATACGCAGCTCATACGTTAGCACATATGGCTAACATAATACATAAGTTATTTAGTACAAATTTATTCCGTAGAACAGTGTTTTACCTTGAATTTAGTGGGCTTTTTGTGACGTCACGGTAATTTTTGAACAGCTTGTATAATACTGATTAACATGCACTGCTTGTTTGGTAAAAATATGGTATTTTCATTTTTCAGTGTTTTTCCAAATTATCTAGCAGCATCTAGATACAGTGATTTTTGGCATGTGTATCTAGATATTTTTTATAATTCTGTATCTGTATCTGCATCTAGATACAATTTTTCTTAGGTATCTGTATCTATATCTAGATATTTTTTTAGATGTAACACTGCGAAACTGCATGGATTATGACTCGAATTAATCGAATATGCACCGTAATCAATAAACTTGGCTCCTTACGATTTCTTTCTGTTTCCAAAACTCAAAAAATGGTGGGCTGGGTAAATAAAGGGTCTCAAATTTTAACATAAATACTTTTAGTTACACTACATGCATTAACAAATAATCCATTATGTGAAACATAAATTTACAAATGAATGCAGGTCAATGAGATTCTAGATTTTTTAATTAATGAAAAATGTCAATTACGCTAAAATATGTGAATTATTGTACAAATATGTTGACATACTTTTCAATAATGAAAACTAAGTTGATTAAATTTCAAATACATGATATATTTACAGAGGATTATAAAAGATTGAGGTCACATATATTTTTTTAAATATTTTAAATTAACATTTGTTTGGAGTTGGACCCATTATTAAAAATGTTAAATTGTTGGAAATTTTAAATATAAAACTGGTGCAGCCATCTACAAAGCAATGTTTATATATTAAGCTACCAAACTGTAGCTGTCTGTCCTTTATTATTTAATCAATAAAGGTATTTCCAGTTCCGAACGTCATTTAATGTTCGAAACTAGCGGCCTTGTTAGTTCACATACTTGGGTATAGATGGCGGTGTTTATATTCTTTGTGACAAACATACGTTCTGTTGCGTCTCCTTTCATTTGTAGGAAATAAACAAGGACAACATGTAAACTAAACTGACAGAAGTCACAGTCAAACAATCAATATGGGTTTGCTGGTCAGCAAAATGTATAAATTTTATTGAATTTGGGTGCAGCGTTGTGAAATTACGATTAACATTTGCCCTACGCGTATTAAATAGAGTGTATATTGTACCGTAATTGGAACAGCTGTTTGTTGTCCTACTTTCATACGTGCTAAAAACATTGAACCCAACAGGAACAAAAACAAAGCATAATTAACTATAAGTTTACATTTAATCGTTACCATAACCTCAAACGTCATGTTAATTAATTGAGGAAATTGTGTTATTTTTATGTGAAATTAATTAAATCAAACATGGATCTGAAGAATAGTGGTGAAACTTCTAGGAAAAAAGGTCATGATATGTGTGACCGTGATAGACCATTAAAGAAAGCTAGATATTTGTGGCAAGTAAAAGGAAAATATCATTTAAAAGACAATAATCCAAAACCAAATGACTCTTCTGATGATGAAAAGCAAGAACTTACACCTCCCACCAGTGAAAATGTATTGACCATGAACAATAATGTCACACAAGCTAGAAATAAAAATATATGTAACGACAGAGCTTGTATAGAACAACTTATAGCAACCTCAGACAAAATTATGGAGTTTCCTGACCCAGATAGTCCTCCACGGAACATCGACAAATCAATATCGGACGAAATACCAATAACACTAGTTAAACCACGCCCGAAGAACGAAGATTTTTACTTACGTAAATGGCAAGCTAGACAAATCGCTAAAGGATTTGTAGACAATACCATAAACAGAGTTCTCGAGAACTGGATGGTGGCTCCGTTCGATGCTGCTGACTTCGTAGAAAACTGTGACAACGGTGGACAAATTGAAGATGAAGGTATTTTAATGGCAATTCAATCACACGGTCTTCAATCAGGTATACGTGAAGCTGGTTCGGGAAGTAATTGTCGAATATCTAAAATTGGTAATGAATGCACTTGTACAAAAACTCGTAAAGATCTTTCACAGCCTACGCCTTTACCATTCCATTCTCGTACGTTTGAAGAGAATATGGATCAGGAGTATTATTGTAACCTTAATGTTATTAAAGATGAATCTGTACCTAGTTTAAATTTAAATGCTGGTAAGTCTAACGAAGTTTTTGATTCAATTCATTCGGATGAAAGTAAGGAGAATGATCCTACTTTACATATTACGGAGAATATTCAGGATCTTGCTTTGCCTAATAGTAGTTATGAAATGCATATGGATGACAGTGATTTCTTGGATGCTGCTGTTTCCGCAGCTATCAAGAAAAAAGGATTAACGTCTTACAATTGTGTTGACTACGGCTGATAAAATTATTTTTATAATCTTGTTTAGATATTTGTATTTTGTTTGAAAAGTCTTCAACAATTTATATTATTTAGTAACACATTACATGCAAAAAACTAGAGTTCTCTTATTCGATGGGCTATTATGGACTTTCCTTCAATATTGTATTTATAATAGTAGATGCACATTTTGACTGCTAAGTAGCCTTTATCAGTAAAAAGTGATTTTGCTACTTATAAAGGCTTCTCGTAAGCCACTAGTTTAATAATAATTAATAGTAAGTTGATTCGCAATTTCTAATTTTTTTGCTATCGTATCACTAAGTGACTACGAATGTGTTCACTCTCCATCTTTTCACAATGATATAAAATATTTTAAACTCAATCGCTCTTGCGTTTGCAAAAATTTTTACACCGTCTACTCCAGGTTTACTCTTTAATCAAGTGGTTTAAAGATTGCTTCGCTCTATCCGTTCTCCCCAGACCCGTTACCGAATGCAATAGTCTCTTTCACGTTCCGCAACTATTATATAAACACCGCAAGTTGTGACAATATGACTGCCCGAATACTGCATATAATGTGTTACGACAATTCGTATTTTATTTTGATATTATTTGGAGATGATTGTAAAAGTCTTTTTAAACGATCTGATTTTATAGACATGCTGTGTTTAGTTCTAAATGATAAGATATTGCATGCTAAAAGACATTTTAACTATAAAATAAGAAATTATTTGCATTAATTTTTACTAATTTTTCTGAGTACATAATGAAAGTTTTTTCTAAATCGACTGATTTTTGTATTATGCCATATAGGTTGTAGGATTAAAATTGTATATAAAAAAATGTTTAAAAATCTCTTATTTTTTGTTATTATAAAAATTTTGATTTTATCTATTTGTTAATTACAGTAATTATTTCATAAATATTATTGGAAATGTGTGCTCATATTTTTTATATTTTATTTGCTTTATTATGTTTACAATTTAATTGTCAATAAAATATTATCAGTGTATGTCATGATTATGTAATAAATGTATTGAAAAGAATTTTTATTTACTCTTAGTTTTCCTAAAACCTCCCTAAAAGCATTGTTCGTGGTAAGAATGACGAGAACTAAAAATTTATAGAACCGGGTACCCGTAACATTTACCCGGATATTACCCACTACCCGTTAATTACCCGCTACCAGATAATTACCCGCTAATTTTCACACATTTCAGGGTTTTGTAGATATTTAATAAGTGTTAGAAGCCAACAGAATGCCGGATGTCTAAAAATAATTTATTGATAAAAAAAATTTCAACATTTTTATTCGTCATTTCAGTACTAAGAGCTTCCATTTAATTTTTTTAAACTAAATTTAAATAATAAGCCATAATTTAAAAAATAATTAATTTCTCTCGTACGTTTCCGGCTCAGATCAATGTACATTACCTATAATTTTTTAATTTTTGGCCTAAATGTGTTAAAAGAAACGCCCCCTTATCCCCCCCTTATTACGGCTCTGAACGTAGGTGCACGCAAATTGGATATACGTGGCACAAATTTTCAAAATGTCCTCAACTCGCTTAATTATGAACAGATTTCATTGAAATTTGGTATGAAAGCTGAAAATTAATCCTGTGATGTAGAAAGTTGTTGCAAATTAAATAAATGTGTTCCATTTTTTCCAACAGTAAGTCAGGACCTATAATATACTTATTTATAGACCACTATCGCTAGTATTTGACTTATTTTGAGCCCTTATACCAAATTTGGACAAATTCGGCTCATAAATAAGCGAGTTATGGATATTTTAAATTTTTGCGGGCCTCTGGAGGCCCCTGTGCTTCATAGATCTTATTTTCGTTTAGCTAAGTTTAAAGATTACCTAATTCTACACACCTGTGCTAAATCTCAGCGATATCGGTCCATAAATAAGCGAGTTATAGCCGTGCTCCACTTTCGGCCGAAACTGGAGCAGAATTTTTTGTCAAAGTTCGAATTTGGTACTTTTAAGGGCATAGACAGAAGCACCTTGATGTCCTGATTCCAGAAGTGTGATGCTTTTGAAAATCGGTTCATAAATAAGGAAGTTATAGCCATTTGAACTAGATTTCACTTAATCCGGTCTAGTTTTCAGTCTTAATCCGCGACCTAGACCGCGGATTAATGAAAACTAGTTCAAATGGCTATAACTTTCTTATTTATTAACCAATTTTCAAAAACATCACACTTCTGGAATCAGGACGTCGAAGTGCTTCTGCCTATAAAAGTGCCAAATTCGGACTTTGACAAAAAATTCTGCTCCAGTTTCGGCCGAAAGTGGAGCACGGCCATTACTCGCTTATTTATGCACCGATATCGTTGAGATTTTGCACCGAGGTATGAAATTAGTCAATCTTTAAACGTAGGCAGAGCCGCAGTAAGGAAAACTTGCGCTAGGGGCAGAGCCGTGTTTTGGCCCCGTGGTAAATAAAAACAATGTTCTTAATTCTCAAAATTTAAGTGATGAGCAAAAAAAAAAGTCCTCTCCTCTCCAAGTGACGCGCAAAAAAAAGGTCTTCACCTCCTACAATCCAAAGTAACGAACAAAAAAAAAACAAAAAGGTCCTCATCTTCGCAATGGCACCCCTTAGCAAGCCCGTCAGCGCCCTTTTCCTTAGTGCACTAGGGGCCGTCGACCCTTCCGCCCCCCCTTACTGCGGCTCTGCTCTTAGCTCGACGTAAATGTCGAGAGTGAGAGTCGACGGAAGCATCGCTATCCAACGCGTGATCGAGTACCGATCACGTGATACATATTTTGGTAAACAAAGCAAAATGAACGCATGGCCAGCCGTTCGCGCCTAGATATCTTGACGACAACAACTCAGATTTCCAACGGTTGGTTACACGGATGTACACATTTAAAAATTAGATTGACGTGCAACGGTTGGTTACATGGATGTACACATTTAAAAATTAGATTGACGTGCAACGTTTGGTTACATGGATGTACTAATTTAAAAAATAGATTGACGTGCAACGGTTGGTTACATGGCTGTACTAATTTAAAAATTAGATTGACGTGCTACGGTTGGTTACATAGATGTACACATTTAAAAAATTAGATTGACGTGCAACGGTTGGTTATACGGATGTACACATTTAAAAATTAGATTGACGTGCAACGGTTTGTTACATGGATGTACACATTTAAAAATTAGATTGACGTGCAACGGCTGGTTACACGGATGTACACATTTAAAAATTAGATTGACGTGCAACGGCTGGTTATATGGATGTACACATTTAAAAAATTAGATTGACGTGCAACGGTTGGTTACATGGATGTACACATTTAAAAATTAGATTGACGTGCAACGGCTGGTTATACGGATGCACACATTTAAAAATTAGATTGATGTGCAACGGTTGGTTACATGGATGTACACATTTATAAATTAGATTGACGTGCAACGGTTGGTTACACGGATGTACATATTTAAAAATAAGATTAATGTGCAACGGTTGGTTACACGGATGTACACATTTAAAAATTAGAATGACGTGCAACGGTTGGTTACACGGATGTACACATTTAAAAATAAGATTGACGTGCAACGGCTGGTAACATGGATGTACACATTTAAAAATTAGATTGACGTGCAACGGCTGGTTACACGGATGTACACATTTAAAAATTAGATTGACGTGCAACGGTTGGTTACACGGATGTACTAATTTAAAAAATTAGATTGACGTGCAACGGTTGGTTAAATGGATGTACACATTTAAAAATTAGATTGACGTGTAACGGTTGGTTACACGGATGTACACATTTAAAAATTAGATTGACGTGCAAAGGTTGGTTACATGGATGTACACATTTAAAAAATAGATTGACGTGCAACGGTTGGTTACATGGACGTACTAATTTAAAAATTAGATTGACGTGCAACGGTTGGTTACATGGATGTACACATTCAAAAATAAGATTGAAGTGCAACGGCTGGTTACATGGATGTACTCATTTAAAAATTAGATTGACGTGCAACTGTTGGTTACACGGATGTACACATTTAAAAATTAGATTGACGTACCACGGTTGGTTGCATGGATGTACTAATTTAAAAATTAGATTGACGTGCAACGGCTGGTTACACGGATGTACACATTTAAAAATTAGATTGACGTGCAACGGCTGGTTACATGGATGTACACATTTAAAAAATTAGATTGACGTGCAACGGTTGGTTACATGGATGTACACATTTAAAAATTAGATTGACGTGCAACGGCTGGTTATACGGATGTACACATTTAAAAATTAGATTGATGTGCAACGGTTGGTTACATGGATGTACACATTTATAAATTAGATTGACGTGCAACGGTTGGTTACACGGATGTACACATTTAAAAATAAGATTGACGTGCAACGGTTGGTTACACGGATGTACACATTTAAAAATAAGAATGACGTGCAACGGCTGGTTACATGGATGTACACATTTAAAAATTAGATTGACGTGCCACGGTTGGTTACATGGATGTACACATTTAAAAATTTGATTGACGTGCAACGGTTGGTTACACGGATGTACACATTTAAAAATTAGATTGACGTGCCACGGTTGGTTAAATGGATGTACACATTTAAATATTAGATTGACGTGCCACGGTTGGTTACATGGATGTACACATTTAAAAATTTGATTGACGTGCCACGGTTGGTTACACGGATGTTCACATTTTAATCGTGTACATCCCTGTAACCAACCGTGGCACGTCAATCTAATTTTTAAATTAGTACATCCATGTAACCAACCATTGTACGTCAATCTAATTTTTAAATGTGTACATCCATGTAACCAACCGTTGCACGTCAATCTAATTTTTAAATGTGTACATCCATGTAACCAACCGTTGCACGTCAATCTAATTTTTAAATTTGTACATCCATGTAACCAACCATAGCACGTCAATCAAATTTTTAAATGTGTACATCCATGCAACCAATCGTGGTACGTCAATATACTTTTTAAATGTGTACATCCATGCAACCAACCGTGGTACGTCAATCTAATTTTTAAATGTGTACATCCGTGTAACCAACCATGGCACGTCAATCAAATTTCTTAATGTGTACATCCATGTAACCAACCGTTGCACTTCAATCTAATTTTTAAATTAGTACATCCATGTTACCAACCGTTGCACGTCAATCTATTTTTTAAATGTGTACATCCGTGTAACCAACCGTTGCACGTCAATCTAATTTTTAAATGTGTACATCCGTGTAACCAACCGTTGCACGTTAATCAAATTTTTAAATGTGTACATCCATGCAACCAACCGTGGTACCTCAATCTAATTTTTAATTGTGTACATCCGTGTAACCAACCGTTACACGTCAATCAAAATTTTAAATGTGTACATCCATGCAACCAACCGTGGTACGTCAATCTATTTTTTAAATGTGTACATCCGTGTAATCAACCGTTGCACGTCAATCAAATTTTTAAATGTGTACATCCATGCAACAAACCGTGGTACGTCAATCTAATTTTTAAATGTGTACATCCGTGTAACCAACCGTTGCACGTCAATCTAATTTTTAAATATGTACATCCGTGTAACCAACCATGGCACGTCAATCAAATTATTAAAAGTGTACATCAATGCAACCAACCGTGGCACGTCAATCAAATTTTTAAATGTGTACATCCATGCAACCAACCGTGGTACGTCAATCTAATTTTTAAATTTGTACATCCATGCAACCAACCGTGGCACGTCAATCTAATTTTTAAATGTGTACATCCGTGTAACCAACCGTTGCACGTCAATCTAATTTTTAAATGTGTACATCCATGCAACCAACCGTGGTAAACTGTATAAAGTGTAAATAGTGAATCTTCAACTCTTCAGTCCTCCTTTTGGGAAGGTTGTCCTGCTTCATTCTTTGCTCTGCTAGGGAACATAGGGCTCCAAAAGGCATTTCTAAATTTGGATAGATTGTAAGTTAATTTTTTGTACATCTTCATTATAGTACGTATTTTAGTTGCATTAATTTAGGGAAAGTTGTGGAATGGAATCGTTTTTCGTACTACGAATCACCTCGTAGAACGAATTAAATTCCTTGACCGTGGTATTTGTGTATTTAATAAGGATCTATGGAAATTAACATGTATATAAAGTTCCTCTATGCTACATCACTGATACTCCTTTGTGGTGTGTTCCATATTTATTCAGTTGAAAGGTCGTTCCGAAATGCCTCTGGATATTTTAGTCCGAAGCAATTCATGTTGCGGTGTAATCGACCAGAAATGCATCTAGTATAACATCAACTGAACCCAGTTATGCACCAACACGTTTGCATTGATTCATGAATGTAACCAGACCGACAATGTACGCCTTTGGCGGTCAGCGTGGTGTTAGATATCGATACCCACTCAAAATACCGGGCTCCTACAACAAATTAAATGTCAATAATTAATTCCTTAGTAACAACAATCATATACCGTGAATTTATTTTATCATTGAACATAGAGGTTTCATTTTTATAACAACCGTTGATTGACAGCAATATAACAGCGTTTATTTTAAAATAGAACATACTGTATGGCTTACTCGATTATACAAATAAATAAAAATAAATATAATACCCAAATGGTCCCAATGTGAGCTTAATGGATCGATCCGTGTTCAATTAGACTGCATATTGTACTTAGTAAACTGTGATATTATTTGCTAATATAAAACACTGTATGTACTCAATTGTAAAATAACTTTAAGGTTAGGTGGTAGAGCAGTCTAAACTGAACCTTGCCAATAAAGAGATTTATTATTATTATTATTATTATACGCAAAACATTTTTTTAGGAAATAAATAGGAACGAAAAATTAAAAATATCACGTCGTTAAGGATGAAATTTGTAGTTAATAATATTGCCAACTTTAACAGCTTATTATTTGACATTGGCTTAATATTTTACGTTCTGTTTTTTTTTTTTTTTATTGGAAAGTTACACATCTCGCCTATTTAAATAAATCATTGTATGCTCTAAAAAATATCAAAAACTTTTTTATAAAATTAATTTTGTTGAATATGGTACGGTCGGGAATTCGCACTATTATGAAGTATGAGTTCTTACGTGGAACTACGGTATCGCAGACCGCGCGAAACATTAATAGTGTATTTGGCTCTAGTGTTACTACGCAGCAGACAATATCAAATTGGTTCGCCAAATTTCGTACAGGTAACTTAAAATCCAAACAAAAAAAAAACCTGGCTCATCGATCACAGTAGAAATATACTGCAACCAACTGGATGAAATGATGCAAAAACTTGAAGAAAAACAGCCTAGATTGGTCAACAGATCGACTCCTATCTTATTGCATGATAACGCTAGACCACACACTGCACAAATGACTGTGGCAAAACTACAGGAATTAGAGTTGGAACTTCTTTATCATCCTCCATACTCACTAGACCTAGCCTCCACTGACTACCATTTCTTACATAATTTGGACAACTTTTTAATAGGGAAACAGTTTAATTCCGACAATGCTGTAAAACAGGCCTTCCAGGAATTCATTGAGTATCGTCCGCCAGGGTTTTATACCACCGGCCTGAACAACCTGCCGCTTAAATGTCAAAAATGTACAGACAATATGGGTGCATACTTTGATGAATAAAATAATTCCTTATATTTGTAAGTTATCAAACAACTTCGCCAAACAAAATTTTATATTTGGAAAAAAACATAAAATAAAAATAATCTACAACAAATTTTCAAATATTATTATAGGATGTAGTATAAGTTCCTTTTCATGACCAAGCGCCCATTTTTGTTCGGCGCCCCTAGGCACCTGCTTTGGTTTACCTGTGCGTAAATCCAGCTCTGCACCTACTATTAGGATTATAAATAATTAAATACAAAATCTTAATTAATTGTAGATTTTTATTTCCTTTTGATTGTACATTCAACATGAATATTGCCCAGCAATTTCAACAATGAAAAACTTAAATGGATTATGTAACATTACATTTAAAAATTTGGAGTTTCTTATATTTAACAAATAAAATATATTTAAGACTTTGGATAAAGGTATTCATCTGACAACTTTTAGATAATGTAAAAGGGAGTTACTTAACACAAGTGAGTTATCGCCATGAATATCTTCCTCCAAAGTTTTGAAAACAATTTTTCTATTTTAGGCGACAATAAAAAAATTATATATTAAAAGATTTATTTTATTTATTTATTTTTTTTTATCAATATCTTAAGCGAATTGGTCGCCCCTTATTAATTTGGCACAGCTCTTAAGTTAATTTGGTATATACAATTTTGTGCTTTCATTTCGAATAATATAAAAACTAATACAAATTTAAGCCTAAACTACTGTCGAAATAGATCGAAATGTATAAAAATTACCGTTATATTCACGTATCACACCAATTTATACTTCCACAAAATTTGAAAGTATAATTTTCAACAAAACATTTTTGATTGACATTTTTGCTTTTTAGATTTCTTGGATATGGAGGATATATAATTCTGAGGGTACTGATAGAGGTAATCATCCTTCGTCTTCTAGGACCTCTTCTTAATTAGCTAAAGATTTTGACGCACAGAAATGAAGGTTATTTGCGCCTTCAGGACTTCTTCCATTTTCTATATAATATTCTGTAAGATATAAGCTATTCCAAACCTTTAGGTGGAACTAAATTTTGCAATAATGTAACTTTTATAGTTTGATTCGAGATTTTGACCGTTTTGATTAAGCTTTGTAAATCATACTTACAATAAACACTTTTATGGTCTATTTCAAAGCAGAAAAAAGTAGATAGCGCTGCGAACCGAGTACGATTTACACTGGACAAATACAGTATAGTGGGAAATTTAAAATAAGTTACAACTAGGGCATGGGCGTAGTAACTGGGTTAGCAACTGATTGTAATATGAAAATGGTTAATAGGACATTGAAATAAACAAGGTAGATGTAAATGAAATACACTTATTTATACGACATAAATTCAGTTTAATGGGAAATTTGAAAAATTTGGAAAATGATATACTATATATAACAAGAGAGATTTGCTAAAAGAGTTTAAATAAAGCAATAAAACAAACAATATATCTTCAGAGCTAAAGTTTCTTATTTAAATAAATATTGTAAATAAAAATTTAAAATATATGTATATATGAAGGTCTAAAAATTATATCACTAACTTTTTCTTTGGGCACAATCAGCTGGGCTGTCTTTTGGCCTCACATTAGTCCTCTCTCTTGATCTCTTAATTGTCAAGTGTCAAAAAATATTTATATGTCAGATAACCTAAAAAATATATAACTGCGTAAAAACAAATTACATGGAGAATGTTCTCCATAAAATCTACGCCAAGAATATAAATAAAAGTCTAAATATATAAATAATAACAAAATATATGAAAAAAGTTAAATAATATAAATAATATATATTTCCAATGTACGACACTGAACATCTGTCAACTTGG
The DNA here is from genome assembly GCA_963971575.1 of Liopterus haemorrhoidalis. Classification (NCBI taxonomy): domain Eukaryota; kingdom Metazoa; phylum Arthropoda; class Insecta; order Coleoptera; family Dytiscidae; genus Liopterus; species Liopterus haemorrhoidalis. The sequence continues at coordinate 11,075,944 of OZ020622.1, read as the reverse complement.
ACTAAAAACAATATTTTAACAGTGTAATAGGGATGATGATCTAAATCAATCCGAAGCAAGGACAAACAGCTCATATCTTCTTACACACATTTTTCTACCTTGAAATAGACCATAGGTTTAAGTTAATATCATTATAAAATGTCATTTACATTAAATTTTTGTGACTTTTTTAATACAAATGTGGTATTTCTTAAATTCTTACATTTCCCAAAAATTTTAAAATCTATTATTTTATTTTTCTAATAAATGTCACTTCATAATAAATGCCAACATGAAAAATGAAATATGGCTAAGTTATTTCATTTTTCAGTTACTCAGTTTTCGGGACAAATTAAAAATACGAAACCTCCATTTAGTTCTGCCTAAACCAAAGAAATGACCTATACGTTATTTATGCTTGTTCCTCTTTCCTTTTCTTTAAGTTGGCAACATTCTCCGGATAATTTCAACATTGGTGACTCGGAGGATTGGACTTTTGGTTCAATATGTCACATGACTCTTATTCACATGAGGAAGAACAGTCTTTTTATTCTTACAATGACTGATCATGGGCCTTTATCCAATGTACAAACAATTATTATTATTTGTAAAAAAATCTAATTATTTTATCTTGTACCTTGGATATAAATAAACAAATTAAATTAAATATAATTTATTTGAAATTTAAATTAATAATAGGCCAATTTAGCGAACGAAACTGTTGAGTAGCTTACAGATCACAGTATTTCGGTTGCTGTTAATTTAGTGCACATCCGAAAGAAATGTTGTCGAATCGTATAACCCATTAAAGAAAACAGCAGAAGCAGAAGGGCTTGTGATAAACACAGAAAAGGCGAAGTACCTCAGGGCATCGAGAATACCTCAAAACGGATGCCCACCAACAATCGCAGAACTGCAAATAGAATCCGTAACACGCTTTAAATACCTCGGAAGCACCATGAACAGCAACATTACGGAAGAAATAACTTTAAGAATCCTTTCTGCGAACAAAGCCTACTATGCCCTTAACAGTCTGCTCAGATCACGCTTGCTGATTTAGCACCTTCAACATGTTTGCAGATGATACGGCAATTGCTACAAAAAACGAGGTTCAAAACAGAGCAGTCAGTGATTTACAAAAAAAAACCTTGACATCACTACTGATTATTTTAAAAAATGGTGCATTAAACTAAATACAAGTAAATGCGAAATAAAAATGTTCACGCTAAGAAAAAAAATTTATGTGAAGTGTGAATCTTCACACATTTCTGGGTTTTGCAGGTATTTAGTAACTGAATGATGATTATTAGGGATGCCAAAACAAATTTTATGTCAAAATATTTTTTTATGAATTTTAATTCGAATGCCTAATACCATTATTTAAGTTTCTAAATATGTACAGTATTTTATTTATACAGCAAGGTTCAGTAAGATTTTTAAAATTGCGCCTATGGCTTCCATCGGTTGCTTATATCATAAGTCCCGCCCTCTGATTTCGTCAAACAGAATTAAATTATAATTTCAACACTTCCCACTGGTTATTAAATTTACGCTTTTAAAAAATAAATGCAACATTTACCAAAATATAACTAGAATTTTGACAAAATAATTTAAACAAAATAGAAATGCAAAAAAAAAAACAGAAAAAAAATAAAATTAACAGGATTCGAACTCTGCAACGTTCGCACTGCAATTTACAAAGTGCGTTACGAAACCATCTGAGCTACCAGAGTTTCTTATCTGAAGTGTTACATAGCGAATTAAATATTTAACATATTTTAGTTAAAAACACAAAAAATGCGTTATTTTCCAAAAACATAATCTGATCAAAAATTCCTGTTGTACTATTCCGGTTCACACCAATGTACATTACTTAGAATTTTTTCAGATTTTTAGTTTAAACCATCCATTTTTGTCCCAGGGTGTGGGACAAAACATTTTTTGCACAATTTTGGCAAAAATCGCATCAAAATAATTTATTTTGCAAAAATAAAATTTTGATCGTTAATCCACGTACTAAGGGCTTTCATTTGATACCCTACTCAGAATTTTAAAAAAATTTTTAGCACATTTTTGTTTATATTTTTAGGGGGATATGTTTTTTAGATGTTTTAGTATTTTTCCTATATGTGGGTCAAAGAATTGTATAAGCATGCCAAATTTCAACTCTCTAGGTTTAGCCGTTTGGCTACAATTTTTACCGAACAGACAGACAGACAGACAGACAGACAGACAGACAGACAGACAGACGACAAAATGACGGTATAAGGGTTTTTTGGTCATACCTACAAAACCCTAAAAACTAGTAACCTGCCAGATATAATTATTAACAACAACATTATTCCATGGAACCTGCCTAAGCATTAAGATATTTAGGGGTGCATCTCGATAACAGACTACTAAATTAGCGATGCTCTATCCATTAGTAAATAGAAAATCAACCCTAAAAAGAAAATGTTCCCTCTTAATAAATAAAAGAATACTGAGACCTACCTTGACCTACGCGTGCATGCATACCGGGTGCTGCACACCGAACACACATTAAAAAATTGCAAGCTTTTCAGTCGAAAGTATTACGGATCACCACCAACAGCCCGTGGTTTATCAGGAACAGCCATTTACACGAGGAACTGGGTATAATGATAATAGAAGAATTCATGAAAAAGCTGTCAACAAAATTTTTCCACAGAATTGGATAGTGCTCCGGTGCCAAACACTATGAACTGGGCAAGCGAAAAATCCACAGAAGATTAAAGAGAAAATTACCGCAAGACACTATAATAGACAGTGACAGTGATAGTGCGGATAGCGAACAATTAAACATTAGTAGCGAATTAACAGACATAAAATTAAGTGACAGGGGAGTTTTTCGAACCGACCCCATAACGTGACAAACCCTGACAAACACTGTATAATCAAAACTATGTGTTACATCATGTATGTAGATCTAGTTAAATAAAGAGTATTAATAAAAAGCACCTTCAGATTTCTGGTTGTTCCCAAAGTTGAAGGAGTTATTGAAAGGTTAACATTTTTCATCAGACACTGAAGTTCGGGCTGCTGTTCGCAATTGGATCAACAGTAAACAAGAAAATGTTTACATAGACGGAATGAAGAAATGGATTCAGCGTTTGGAGAAATTTGTTGCACTAAATGGTGATTATGTGGAAAAATTATAATAGTAATACTTCAATTTGAGACTGATTTCTTTATTTTGTCTTTTTCTATTCTTATTTTATAGAGTTGGAGACCTTATATATCAATCTGCCCACGTATTAACATTAAATTCGTATGTCAGAAATTAATTTTCACGACCCCAGCTTTCTCTTTGGGACCCAGAGATTAAGAATCGCTGCTCTAGACGTCTAGTATCACTAGGAGGCAATAGGGAAAATGGGTGTACAAAATCACTTGCAATTGTTCGCTGTACAAGTTTACCCCTGTTAATTATGTTCACCCTTGGATTTTCCATAGACTTTGACGCAGACTATTTCAGCTTTTCATTACCTTATAAAAATATCTGAAATTCCATCTTTTTCCCTGTAATTCAACGGCATTTTTCAATATGCAACAGGCCTGTTAGCATTTGATAACATAACAAACATTACTGTCGTTATATGCGTCCCTTTATTTAGACAAAAGAGAGAGCAAAAAAAACTAACAGTAAAAAGTTATCCTATACGAGATTTTTATTAAAATTTTTTATTTGCATTTCATAAAATTATTGAGGGTAAAACTGGTATATTTTTAAAACCACGACAAATTTTATGAGAATAGTAATTTTTGAATTTATAAATATTTAATGATTACACAATGTCCATTCCTCTAAAAAGTATTCGAACAAAAGGGGCCTTCAAATATTATACAGGGTGTAACAGACCACCGGTGATCAAATTGGATCTGAACCGAAATTAGGACAGTTCTAAAATATTATAATTTGTGGACACGGCTGTATGATGCGTATTCAAGGGTGAGTTGAAGCATAGATTATTTCATTTGGTTTTGGAGGTTTCAAAAGAAGAGGTTTAAATGAAATGGACGGCGAAAAATATTATCTTTATCCTTGTGTGTTCAATTATCATTCTTGTTCTTTGTTACGATTCATTCTTAAAATTAATTTTATCACAAAAATTTCACTAATAGTAACTGAACCTTGTTTTCACCGCATTAGTTAAAATTCTGAGCACTAAAACAATGGTTTTCTTCATTCTAGTCTCATTATTAGTCTTTTTTTATTGTTCTTTATCACTAAAGTCTTGTTGTAAAAATTGCACCAGGGTTTCCGTTAATAATTTCGCACTTAGCGTGCGAAATCTTGTCCTAGAGAATCGGTCTAGAGCTTGCACAATCCAAATGGTTTCCAATACACAGCTCCAAGTCTGATAGATCACGTTCTCCTCTAAGGAATGGTGATTGACCTGTGGGATCACTGTGGAAACTTGGTCTGTAAGCTCGATCGTTTCCCAGAGGTTCAGAAAGGAGTGATATTTGCCCAACACTTGGTGGTCTTTCCAATTCTCTCCTGGGACTCTGAAAAACAAAAAATAAATAAAATCAGATTACAGTTTAATTACATTTTTTTAAATAGTAAATAAAACACTGGGTTATATTCCATAAAATATTTCATTAGAATTTGATATATATTTCGATTTGTTAGACAATCTTCTGAATAAAAAGAATTCTTGACCGTATTTTATAGATAAATATATAGGTATTTTCTTGGGTTTCGGTCGATAATTAAAGGCAAATTTAATCAAATATTTAGAAAGATTTATTTATTTAGTAACTAGTTTCGGTTCTATCTGAACCATTCTCAAAGCTTGCAAAAAATATTTATAAAAATCAGAGTTAAAATTATTATCATAAAATTTGAAACATATTAATTTTTTTTATTAATTTAACGGATAAAAAAGAAGATAAGAAAATATATTTAATTTTCAACATCTTTATAAATCACAGAATTAATTTTGAGCCTTCATACCGAATTCCAACAAAATCGGTACATAAATAAGCGAGTTAAGGACATTTTTAAAATTTGAGGGCCTCCTGAGGCCTCTGTTTTTCATAAATTCAACTCTCGTGTACTTGCGTTTAAAGATTACTGAATTCCACACTTCTATGCGAAATTTCAGCGATATCGGCTCATAAATAAGAGAGTTATGGTTCTGATCCAATAATGGTCTAAACTGGAGCAATTTTTTTACATTTTTAACATCTCTCTCTATCACAGAAGTAATTTTGTGACCTCATAAGAAATTTGAATAGAATCTGCTCGTAAAATAAGCGAGTTATGGATATTTTTCAAATTTGAGGGCCTCCGGAGGCCCCCGTGCTTCATGTATTTAACTTTCGTGCACCTACGTTTAAAGATTACCTAATTTTACATCCCGGTGCAAAATATCAACGATATCGGTCCATAAATAAGCGAGTAATAGCCGTGCTCTACTTTCGGCCGAAACTGGAGCAGAATTTTTTGTCAAAGTTCGAATTTGGCACTTTTAAGGATACAGGCAGAAGCATCTTCAAGTCCTGATTCCAGAAGTGTGATGTTTTTGAAAATCGGTTCATAAATAAGGAACTTATAGCTATTACTTATAACTAGTTTTCACTTAATCTGCTCTAGTTTCAGTCTTAATCCGCCAACTAGACCGCGGATTAAGTGAAAACTAGTTCAAATGCCTATAATTCCCTTATTTATGAACCGATTTTCCAAAAACTCACACTTCTAGAATCAGGACATCAAGATGCTTCTGCCTGTATCCTTAAAAGTGCCAAATTCGGACTTTGACAAAAAATTCTGCTCCAGTTTCGGTCGAAAGTAGAGCACGGCTATTACTCGCTTATTTATTGGCCGATATCGTTGATATTTAGCACCGCGATGTAAAATTAGGTAATCTTTAAACGTAGGTGCACGAAAACGGGACATGTAGTGCACACGGGCCTCAAAAGGCCCACAAAGTTGAAAAATGTGTATAACTTCCGTATATATTGACTGATTTGGATGAGAATTTCTATCGGGATCGATAGTACAGTCTTATTGATAAATGTTAAAATTTGGCAAAACGGTGCTCTAGTTTTTGCTGAAATTGGAGCACGGCTGTAACTTGCTGTATCTTTCTACATCACAGAATTAATTTTGAGCCTTCATACCGAATTCCAACGAAATCTGTTCGTAGATAAGCGAGTTAATGACGTTTTTTAAATTTGCGGGCATCCGTAGGCCTTAAAGATTATCTAATTCTACACCCCGATGCAAAATCTCAACGATATCGGTTCATAGTCGATTAATTTAAGAGCTCCGAACACAACTTAAGGCAAATAGCCAGGACAATTGTAATTTTTCGTGTTGAAAATATTGGTACACTTGATATATTTCGAAATTCTAAAATTACAATATTAATTTATTACACAATATTTATTATTTTATTAACAGCTCCAATCTACAACCCTATATTTTTTTTATTTATCTAATACTACCATAACAACACATATTTACAACAAGCTAAAATTTCAAAACATATCAACAGAAAATTCCATCCCTGAACAGGATTCGAACCCGAGACTTTAGCAACACAAGGCACGTATGTTACCACTGCGCTTCGCCGGTCGGCATTTAAAAATTTAATATATAGAAAAAAAAAAAAAAAAACGGTTACTGCGGTTTTAGTTATTGTAGTTTTAGATTAATTGCGGTATTAATTATAATTTTCGAATTATTGCGGTTTATACTTCACTATCAAAATTCCATTATTGGGTTAGCATTAGAGTTAATGCGTCATACATAAATTAATTAATAAAATAAATAAATAATAGGTTCCCACACCTATATAGTCGTCAAGGATGAAATTTGTAGAAAAAAAGGCAAAGCTGGTTGATAACTTACAAATATAAGGAATTATTTTATTCATCAAAGTATGCACCCATATTGTCTATACACTTTTGCCATTTAAGCGGCAGGTTGTTCAGGCCGGTGGTAAAAACCCTGACGGACGAGAGTCAATGAATTCCTGGAAGGCCAGTTTTACAGCATTTCCTATTAAAAAGTTGTCCAAATTGCGGAAGAAGTGGTAGTCAGTGGGGGCTAGGTCTGGTGAGTATGGAGGATGATGAAGAAGTTCCACCTCCAATTCCTGTAGTTTTGCCACAGTCATTTGTGCAGTGTGTGGTCTAGCGTTATCATGCAATAAAATAGGAGTTGATCTGTTGACCAATCTAGGCTGTTTTTCTTTAAGTTTTTGCATCATTTTGTCCAGTCGGTTACAGTATATTTCTGCTGTGATCGATGAGCCAGTTTTTTTTTTTTTTTTGTTTGGTTTTTAAGTTACCTCGTAAGAACTCATACTTCATAATAGTGCGATTTGCCGACCGTTCCATTTTCAACAAAATTAATATAAAAAAAATGTTTTTGATATTTTTTAGAGCATATAATCTATCTCAATTTGTAATACGAAACTAGATCTGGTTACTTTGGTGACTGTTGTGGTGTAAACAGACTTTGGCGTATCCGTGTGAACCAATACTATGATAATATTATAAATGTATTGTCAATATACAACATAAAAAATGAACTTCTCCTGTTAGTTCCGTATTACAAAATGAGACAGATAATACAATGATTTCTTTAAACAGGCGAGATGTTTAACTTTCCAACAAAAAAAAAAAAAACAGAACGGTAAAATATTAAGCCAATGTCAAATAATAAGCTGTTAAAATTGACAATATTATTAACTACAAATTTTATCCTTGACGACCTGATATATAGGCGCATAGGAGCAGCTTTTACACCTAAACAAATTTAATTAGAAATATATTAAATTCTACGTACAGCAATCTAGTAAATATTCTGATATATATTGAATTCATTGCTTTTGTTAAGTAGTCTGTCTCTTCAGTTTTGTCACGTCTTTGTATTATTAAGTAAAATTCACATTCCAATAACAGGACAAATAAAATGAATGAATCTAATTTGAAACGAAAGCACGAAATGTCAAAGGCATACGGCTTCCACATTCCAGTTACTGAATTATTATGGTTCCCAAAGGAACGTTTAAAGAATGAAATATAAATTAGGTTACTCTGCAAACCGTCTAGTAATTTATGAATATAAATTTTAGAGTGAACACAAGAAAACACTTCATATTACGCAAAAGTGATATTTTGCAAGGTATATACAATACACAAGCTGATACAATACATACAATATACTAGCTGATTACTGTTTAAACTGACATGGAAGAAAACGTATTATTTCTCCAATCAAAGCGCCCGGATTCGAGTCTTCACTAATGGATATTAATGTCATTTCTAGCAAAATTCTTAAATACATAAATAGTGAAATATGTGACCCATTAGCATTGATTTTTAATTGATGCATTTTATAAGGTTATTATCCTAAAAAATTGTGTGAATTTTCACACATTGCAGGGTTTCGTAGGAATATAATAAGTGAAGGCGGCATGCTGAGTGTGTAGGACAAATTTTGCTTTGTAGTAATCACGGCAAAATGAACGATATTTTTTTGGAAATTCCATTTAACGTGACGAAAATTGATATTAAAAAATTGGGGCGACACACACCAAATTTAAATATTTCGAAAAGTGCAAAAAGCAAAAATTATAATTATAAGACGCAATTCAACAGAGTCTTATATGATAAAACGTCGTGGTTAAACACCTAAACCTATCCTTGTATTATAATTTGGAGCTCTGAGTCCCAAAAAGTCATGAGCCGCCACTGCGTTTGTCGTCTGCTATGGTGAATCAACTTAACATTGACGTCTTAAAAATGGTCTAAAAACTTACAATGAATGTAGAAAAATTTGATGATATTGTCCGAATATGTATGTATTTTTTACCCTGGACATCGACAGTAGTTGAGACATTTTTTGTTATGAATAATGTCTGGCCAGCTTTACGAGAGAATTTTACAATAAATTCCAAAAAAATATATTCCGTTTTTACAAGTAATTTCCGTTGAAAAATATGAAAAGACGGGTCAAGAACCACCCACCGCCATAGACGCATACAATTAGGAAAAAAAGTAAAATCATAATAATAAAAAAAAAATATTTTAACACTCTGGCAGCCATGTCATGTCAAAGTGTAAATTTTTAATGACATAATAAACAAGGTTTAAATTTTGTAAGAAATTATGAATTTATTTTCAAATAAATAAAGATCATTCAGATAACTGCGATACAAGACATACAAAATTAGTATAATCTGTCTCAATTTGTAATACGAAACTAATACAATGTTCCATTACTCGACGAAAGTAACCGCGGTTGAAGTTTCCCGTTCCGAAAGTGTACGACATTAACCTTTTCAGGAAAATTGTTAAGTTTCGGAACGCGGTTACTGAAAATTTTGGTTACTTTTTTGTAACCAAACTAACCGTGGAAATATCGCGGTTAGTGTGGTTATTTCCTCCCACTACAAACTTTAGATCTAATGTAAACTACAAAAGGCGGGAATTTCAAAACAATTACAATAAGGCGAGAGTTAAGTGGAGGGAATTAATCGTTTCTTTGTAGTGCAAGTAGTAAATTATAATATTATTTTACTATAGTCTATAATTAAAACAGTAAGAATGAGTGTAAGTAACTGCTTTTTAGTAATATTGATCGATGTCGTGAAAAATAATATCGGGAAAAATCATATATGTTCTTATATAATGTGCCATTGTAAACAAGTACTAATCAAACAAATATTTTTATTAATAAGTTTGTAAGAGAATATCTATAACCTATAACGTCCATAAAATGACAGTTCAGTTGTCAACTGTTCAGTAGTCACACTTCACTGTTGTTTTATCAACTGTGAAGTGTGACTACCGTTCCGTAACTAAAACTCGTTTTCAGGTAACCACTGGGTAACCACAACTTACCATAACCTTACCGCAACCGCGACCGCGGTAGTTAGGTATGCAGTTACGGAACATTGTATAAATCTGGTTACTTTGGTGACTGTTGTGGTGTAAATAGACTTTTTTGAAACCATGTAAACTTGTAAATCTGGCTTTTACATTTTTAGTGAAGTTGCATTATACTGAGGTTATATTCACTCAAAAACTACATGTCAGATACCAAATATTTTGAATTGTATACAAATATTTATTTCATCTTAATTCGCTTATTCATATTTTCTGTTCTGGTTGCATAAAATATATTTCAAATGCTTGTCAATTTGTGTTTTATACAATTTGTGTTAGTAAGTTGACATATACGTAATTTAATGTCAATTATGAATTGTCAAATATTTTGAAAGGTGTTACCACCTTAAGGTGATATTTTAAATATACAACATAAATAATGAAGTTTCCCTGTTAGTTTCGTATTACAAAATGAGACAGATAATATACGAATTTTGCAGTGCCTAGGTTGATTTTTTTTAGCATTCCCTTTCACCAATCAACACGAGCCTTTTTTTGAGCTACGGTGAAATTATGCGGAATCCATCGGGAACAGATCATTTTCACAGCTAAATGTTCATGCAAAATCGAATGTATTCCAGTCTGCGATATGCCAAAGGATGCCTCTATCTCACGGTAAGTCACATGCTGATCTTCTTCAATCATTTTACGCACAACATCGATGTTTTTTTGAATTATAACCGATTTTGTTCCTTCACGAGATTCATAACTGACGGACGCACGACCACGACGAAATTCTGCAATCCATTGTAAACAGTCTGATGGTGTTAACCAAAAGTTGAACGAAGCGATTCTGTGCATTGTTGTTGAGTTAGGCCTTTACTAAAATCGTTAAAAATCATCTAACGAAAGCCTTCACGATTAATATCCATTTTTTCACAAACTTGTGTTTCTGAACGCTCACTGTGAACAAACTACTCGGTCAATTTATAATCTGGGACTGATTTCACAATACCAAATGTCAAATTTTACGAATATAGTAATGACACTTCAATATTGCCATCTAGTGGTCGTTGGTAAAAACATAAAAGGTGACCCTCGTAATATATAAAGCGCAAAGTACGTTTATTTGTGTGAGGTGTTGTGTGCTAGTTAGGCTTCGTGTCAAGTTGTAAGACTTCGTAAAATTGACCTTCTCTGCCGAATGGGTGCTGTTAACACGTATCAGTTGACGAGAAAACATACGCAGCGTATGTCCATTATTAAAACCCTACATAATACTATTTTGATAAATTAACGCTTTTAAATTATATTATATTAAATAAGAGTTTTTTTAAATGTAAATATTGTTTAATAAACTTTATTTTTTCCCGGGCGTCACCTGGTATATTTGCTAATATATTTTTATATTTTAGATTGATATAATACAGGTATTAATATTAATAAATGTTACACAATTTATAAATTATTCAATTTGAATCAATAATATTTTTCATAGTTGCCATATTAAAATACCATTCGTTTATAAAATTTTAGATACATATTTCATTAATTAAAAAATAATTCTGTGTTATCCAGCGTTCCATATTTTTGATAAAGTTTATCATCACTATGAATGAGAAATATTGAAATGGATATAATATTGAGAGAATGCTGGCGAGAACTTAATCAAAGAGATAAAAGACATTTCTAGATGGGAGAAATTATTAAAGACATGTCTTCTCATCCAGATACATTGAGATGTGGGAAACAGAAGAGAATGGAATAATTATTGTAGAAAGAAGCGACAAAAAGATATAAATTCAAACACAGTATACACTCATACCTCGCTATACGGCCGCTCTTTATACGTCTTTTCGTTATAACGTCCTTCTTTAATTATGACACTTTTTAAGAATACATAAAAACTAATAATCCTCAAATTGATTCTCTTTCTGAAATTTGACAAACCATATTGAACCTAGCAAAAGGTTTTGAGGATTTTAAAGGTGATGTGCTTGATTGACCCCTTTCACACGTGGAACTGATCCAATTAGAAGCTGAAAGAGCACTTGATGAGGAGCCAGAGCCTGCTGTATGCAAACAGCTAACATCAAAGAACTTGTTGAATTCGTTTTCTTATTTCGAACAAGGAATAAACATCCTTCTTCAAAATGATCTCGACGTAGAACGCAGCGCTAAAGATTTTCGAGGAATTAACTCAACCACTCGCTGTTATAAAGAACTGCAAAAAGACGCAGAAAACAAAGCAAGACAAACAACGTTGGACACATTTTAAACCAGGTCAATCTACAACAGCGGAAAGTAATGATGACAGTATAGTTTTTTAGCTTCAGTTTATTATTATATGTACAGGTTACCCCCGTTAAACGCGATGGATACGTTCTGGACATGATCGCGTTAAGCGAAATTTCGCAACCAACGAGGGATTTTTGAAAAAAACATTGTAAACTTCGAAAAACACTTTATTTATTAAATAAATATTAAGAATAACAAAAAGGCGTACATTAAATAATTAATAATTTATTTATTTTGTTCCACGTTGCAAAAAGGAATCTAGATTATCTTGTTTGGCCTCTATGCGTTTATTGCGCAAAATTTGCCGATAACTGTCAAGTCATGCATTACAGCCACGTTTAACAGCACTCACCCGCTCGTAATCTTCGTCGTTCTCTTCTAACAACTTCATGCATTGATTGTGAAGAGAAAGGGCCTTTTAGATGGTTTTAACAGTTAAATTTCGCATGGGAACAGGTTGGTCATTTTCTAGGGACGTATGGCAGTCCATTTTCTGCAGCTCTTCATTAGTCAAAGGTTCACCGTGTGATTTTAACAAAGTCTGAATATCATCTTCATCAAAATAATAATAATAATATCTTGGCTATTGTCACGAAGCCCAGATTGCGCTGGCTGTAACTTGTGACTTGTTACCCCTACATTGATCCGCAGAGCTAGACAAGTATAAACATTAGCCGTGATTTGCCAAGCCGAGTGTAGGCACCTTAAGCCAACAACATGTCTACACAATGCCACTTGTCTTTGCTAAGTGGCATAGTGTAAGCACTGCTTAAATCTTTAAGGAACGCAATCTTAAAGCTTTAAGCTTCAGGTCCTCATCAATAAAAATATTTGAGAAAACTGTAACAAAAGAGCTAACAAGTAAGTATTGATTGGCACGTGTTGTGTAAAATAATAGCGTAATTTTATCACAATCCTGTTAATTAGGTGTTTAATTTCTCTTAGTGACTGTTCTAACCACATCACTCGCAAAATTGTTACGTTACTGCCTACACGTGGCGATATTTCGACCACTCTCAAGCTAAAGCATGTAGCTGACATTTAAAAACATTTTAAGCGATATTTAATTGCAATGATGTGTTAGGTGCGAAATTATTCATGTAATAAAACACGTAAAGACATTGTAGATTGCAACTAGTTGCAACTTGCTAGATAAAATTAACTTATATTTCGGTTAAACCACGTTTCGTACTTAAAGGTAAATAAAAACACTGAAAATATCAAAATAGATTGCAAGATTATCAGTATCATTAGAAGAGGGAAAAAATTATCTTTTGACTGATAGCATTACGGAGTTTGGACGTTAATATGGGGAGCAGTATTTGGTAAAATCCAAAAAACTTATAAACATACGCTAAGAATTGAAGTCAATAAGAAACAAAACACTACATCAGGTAAAAGAATTTACAGAGATCAAGAAGCAAGTCACAAAGGAAATAAGAAAAGATGTAAGACAATTCAAAGAACGAAGAGTCCAAGAAATTCTGGAGACTACGGCTCAACAAAAAAACTACAGAAAGAGCTTTCTCAAGGACGAGACTGGATACAGAAACTCAAAGACCCAGGCGGTAGAACTATCTAAAGCAGAAATGGCATAATGGGAATAGCAAGTTAATTTTTAAAAAACGTTTTTGATATTTTTTAGATCATACAATGATTTCTTTAGAGATATGTAACTTTTCAACAAAAAAAAAAAAAAAATCAGCTGTGGCCACCACAGGACCGACCGCCATCATAAAGTACTTATATAAATTACATTCTAGCAGCAGAGTAGAAATAACTTGACCTAATATTTTCTAACAGAGATATTATTTATCATGACCATGGAAACGTTACATATAAATATGAAAATATTGAGACTTGGAAAAAATTTCGAAAAATTTTATAGAAATTATTCGAAATTTTTCGTTTTATCAAAAAACGTCTCAAATAAAAGTTATTAGTTATTGCGTTTATAGCAACTTTTGATTACTAAATTTTTTCGAGATATTTTTCTATGGTGAAATATTCGCAAAAATCTTAAAAACGACACGAGTAAACTCCCATTTTTAGTCAACCGATTTTTACCAAAAGTTGATCAATTCGTGCCATTGATGGCAGAAGCTTAAATATGAAGTTTCATGAAAATCCTTTCAGCCGAATTTGCTCTGCACGTGCACAGATAGACGGACAGACAGACGGACGGGCAGACGGACAAACGGACAGACAGACGGACAGACAGACAGACGGACGGACGGACAGACCGACAGACATCATGCTAAAATTAGACAAAACGTTATGTCCCTACATAACGTTTGAGTTGAGGTCCCTACCTCAATTCGTGGAGATCCATCGAAATCTCGAAACGTCAAAATTGGTATGATCACAATACCTCCCTTATATATGTTGGCGATTGGTAAAAAAAAGAACGGTAAAATATTAAGCCAATGTCAAATAATAAGCTGTTAAAGTTGGCAATTATTAACTACAAATTTCATCTTTGACGACCTGATATATGTCTTATAACCTCTACTACAAAATTAAACGCTCTCAATCTAGCAGTATTTTTCTATTAAGTTTGCTTCAATGAACTAGTAAACCAACCGTAAAATATATCAATATAAAATATATTTCTTATGCATTTCTCTGCGGGATTCCCGCATAAACCATTTTACTTGAAAAACGACTGCAAATATACTTCTATATGAAACTTTTAACAGACCTACCCGTATTCCGAAATCTTCAACTTGAAAACTCAGATTTGCAATATTCTTTAAAACTAGTTGAATAAGGAGGAACAACATTTAAAACTATACAAAATTCTTTAGAACTTAAACAGAGAATTTCATTTCATCTGAGACAATCTTGGTTACTACAATTTTATCTTTATTTTATGAGGTAAACTTAAAGAGATTCTTTACTTCACAAATTATTTTATTGTCACTAGACGTACATTTCGGCTACGAAGTAGCCATCTCCAGTAGTTGAACAAACTAGGAGAAATAACAGGTTTGAAATTATATATACACACAAAACTAATCTCTGCAAATTACCTAACTTAGAACGTATTGGGTTTCTGTCGGCTATTCGCATATTGGGGGTGTAATATTACACGGCTGAACTGTTTTGAAATATTTTGTTTTCTAAACCTATTGATTTACAGCGATATAATCCTTCACATCATATTGACCGGACAATATGATGTGTTTTTTAATAATTTTTAATATGTTATTTTATATCGTGACTATTAACTAAGCTCTGATGAAGATTTAAATTAAATCGAAACGTAAGCGAAGTTAATAAATTTGTTTTATTTTCTGACTGGTCCGAATCCCATTACCTTCAACTATAATTTTTTAATAATATTTCAGTTAAAAAATATGGACATTTAAAATACTTTTATACGTAGTCCATTTACCTTTTAAGAATTTTGCAAAAGCTTTTAAAAACATGTTTTATATTCATCGTAAGTTAATGTAAATTTCTTAAATAGAACATTAAGAAGCAGCATCTGGAATAAAAAAAATTATATCGTGTTTCCGGAATTCAGAAATTTATTTTGATTTAACTATTCAACGTTATCTTGAGAACGCTAAAATAAGCAATTAAAACCATTTCAAAAAAGTATTAGTTAAAACCGACGTTATCTTATGAACGTTAGAAGAGGCTATTAAATCCGTTTTATAAATTAGAAGCTTTTAGAAGGCATAATTATACGCTTTAACGTGTTTTTAAAATAGTTTTAAGTAGAAAAATCTATAAACTACGGTATAAACTTTAATTAAAATTACTTAATTATTCGGCATTATGTCATAGCGTTATAAGTACCTTTTGGCTTTTTCAGTATTAGTTCTTATACGGTACACGAAGATTCTACTGCCAGCGATAATTTAGCTCTTTATCTGTATTAGACCAGGTATTTCCAACGATATATAAAATTAAATACCAATGGGATAAGTAGTTATTAAGGGAATAAACGATTTTTTGCGTATTTCCAATTATTAGTAACTACATTATCCATAGGATAAGTTATTCCCACCGTGTCGGTACAGATAAATGTAATCCATTGGATAAAAATTACAGATTTTGACAGATAGGTGTCAAAAAAACATTTTATTGATAAATATATGTATAATCTGTCTCACTTTGTAATACGAAACTAAATCTGGTTACTTTAGTGACTGTTGTGGAGTAAATAGACTTTTGTAGAATCATGTGAACTTGTAAATCTGGCTTTTAAAAGTATGGTTAAGTTTCATCATAGTGAGGTTATTACTAAATTGACATGTCAAATATTTTGAATGTATATATTAATATTTATTTCATCCAACTTTCGATTATTACTCGTATAATAGTAAATAATATTATGATTATCAATGAAATATTGTGATAAAATATAAAAAACAAAAATACATATTATATAATAATAATTTATCATTTTATTCTGCTGCCCTTAAAATCTAATTCTGGTTTTTCAAAATTTAATAACATATTTTAAAAAAAATATTCATTTTTTGAATGTAAATCCCAAATTTTTCTCTGTAAATCTTTCCGAAACATGTAGTCTGTGGTTCCATCTGTTTCCTTATTATTACCTCTCCCCATGTTCGTCGGTCTTAAATTTTCTACACCTTCATTTAAAATTTTTCTTACTTCTCCTTCAGAAATCTAAAGAAATTGAAATGGGTAAATTATTTTATATTTCACAACGAAAAGGACACTAAGATTTACTGAAAAAATATCTGCCACAAGGTCTATAATTTCGCTTCTTTTTAGTTTTGTTCCATTTTTTTCTAAAAGTTTTCCATAAGCGTTATATATGTGTTTTTTTGTATATTTATCTAATTGTTGTCTCTTATGCATATTTTTTGATGTTATGTTCTTATTTTGGTTGTATAAAAATACTTTTCAATTAAAAAAATAAATTGACATATAATTTAATGTCAAATATGAATTGTCAAATGTTTTGAAAGGTGCAATTTCAACAGTACCACCCTAAGATGATATTTTAAATAGACAACATAAAAAATGAAATTTTCCTCTTAGTTTCGTATTACAAATTGAGACAGATAATACATAATATAAATATATATACGTAAAATATATAATATAACAGGTATCATGTACATATTAGACATAACTACACTTTATATACATATTACATACACCTGTTTCCATTATGTGTACTATTTTATTATGTATAATAATTACGAATGTATATCAAAATAAATTCAAAATAATTTAGTAATCTACTTTAATTTATACTGAAATAAAAAAATATTGTCGATTATTTTTAAATAATTTATTGGGTTGTTACATAAACCCGTTCGTTTTTTTTTTCACCTTTTATTCAATAAAATTTACATTCTAAAAAAAACTTTTATTATCAAATGTATTGTCCATTATTTTCTATCACTTTGGACAAACGCTCAGGCAATTTCATAATGCCATCTCTCCAGAAGGTTCCGTCTTTGCTCTCGAAAAATCTGTCCAGGTGTATTTTTGTATCGTCCAAAGATGCGAAATTTTTTTCCGTTAAGGGAATTTTGTAGAAAGCAGAACAAATGCTAGTTGGATGGTGCGATGTCTAGACCATATGCTCCGACTACTGTTCGTTCCGCTCTCTACAAAATTCCCTTAACAGAAAAAATTTCGCATCTGTGGACGTAAGGTAATTTTTTTGGTTATAACCAGGGCTCGGACGTTTTTAGGCAAATCTGCACTAACGACATTATTAATGAGATGTTCATAGATGTAAAAAAATCACATCATAGTATCAATAAATGGGTACTCGTTATCTAAAAACATTCCTGTCTTATTAATACATAATGTGCACTGTTGAATGCAATATCATTGTAAGATGTTATCATTGTTAAGAAATGTTATTAAAGAAAAACGTTTATTTTAATGCAAACGTCAAATACATTCAAACCTGTAATATTTTGAACCGTTATTTAATCTGTATAGACTTTGCAAGTCTTGTGAAATATTTATTTTTCTTCTAAACTGTGAACATAGCTGAACAATAATTCTTATAGGTATTTAGATTTAGACCATATACTTTCAAACACTTCTTGAATATATCTACTAATATTCACTTTTTTACAATAATAATAATTATAGCTTTTTTAAAATATATTTCTTTCTAAAAGAAAAATTTGTAGACATTTTTCTTATTATTGCTATCTATATTTTTATTATTTTGGAGATATTAAAATGGCTAAATTAAATGTTTTACAACAGATTTTAACAGAAAATGGATTTACTGATCATTTTCAAGTTATTAATGAAAAACACCTGTTTTGTATAGTTTGTAAAAAATATATAATATGCACAAAAATAAATCATTTAACTCAACACGTCAGTGGAAAGATACATAGAACTATGTCGATGGATTACAAGATAATTTTAATGCCGACCGGCGTAGCGTAACACATGCGCTCTGCGTTGCTAAAGTCTCGGGTTCGAATCCCGTTCAGGCATGGAATGTTTCAAAGAATAAGAATTGTCCTGGTTAATTTCCGATGCAGAAAAGGCCATAAAAAAAAAATAAAACAAGTATCTCGTGACTTCGGCCTTTATTTAAATAATAGAATTGATGCAGTTCTTCAGAGAAATCCAGACCTTCGTATATTTACACAAATTTATTACAATGACTGCCCCGATTTTTTAAAACCATATTTTAATCAATATTATTTTTGCAGTCCGCGGACCGGTGCTGGTCCATAGACCTGGCGGTTGGGAAACACTGCCCTAGACCATTTTGATGAGTTTATGTTACTGATTTTTGTGTTCGGTAAAAATATGTTTTATTATCAAAAGTGTCCAACTACATCAAAAATTGATGTGAAGTGTGAATTTTCACACATTTCAGGGTTTTGCAGGTATTTAATAACTGAATAATGATTATTTGGGATGCCAAAACAAATTTAATGTCAAAATATTTTTTTATGAATTTTAATTCGAATGCCTAATACCAGTATTTAAATTTCTAAATATGTGCAGTATTGATTTTTTACATAGCAAGGTTCATTAAGATTTTGAAAATTGCACCTATGGCTTCTACTGGTGGCTTAAATCATTAGCCCCGCCCTCTGATTTCATATACTTCAAACAGAATTAAATTATAATTTCAACACTTCCCACTGGTTATTAAATTTACGCTTTTAAAAATTAAATGCAACCAAAATTTAACTAGAATTTTTACAAAATAATTTAAACAAAAGAAAACTGCAAAAAAAACAAAAAAATTCAAATTGACAGGATTCGAACTCTAGTTTGCAAGTTAACTGTTTAGCAAATTAGAAAACCAATGACTAAACGCACATAGCTATGAGTGCTGACGTAACAACTTGCTTACATAGCAAATTAAATATTTAACATATTTTGGTTAAAAACACAAAAAATGCATTATTTTCCGAAAACATAATCTGATCAAAAATTCCTGTTGTACTATTCCGGTTCACACCAATATACATTACTTAGAATTTTTTCACATGTTTAGTTTAAACCATCTGGGCTACAGGGTGTGGGACAAAAATTTTTTTGCACAATTTTGGCAAAAATCGCGTCAAAATAATTTATTTTGCAAATATAAAATTTTGTGCATTAATCCACGTACTAAGGGCTTTCATTTGATACCCTACTCAGAATTTTAAAAAAATATATTTTTTTTTCGATGAACACATATTTGTTTATATTTTTAGGGGGATATGTTTTTTAGATGTTTTAGTATTTTTCCTATGTGCGGGTCAAAAAGTTGTACAAGCATGCCAAATTTCAACTATCTAGGTTTAGCCGTTTGGTTACAATTTTTACCGGACAGACAGACAGACAGACAGACAGACAGACAGACAGACAGACAGACAGACAGACGACAAAATGACGGTATAAGGGTTTTTTGGTCATACCTACAAAACCCTAAAAATGTTAAAAACCACTGTTCTAGACCGTAATAAATCTAGATTTTAAATATAAAAAAAAAAAATTCCGTATAAAAACTGAAATGGGTTTACATAAGTATTAATTTGTTTTAAAAGTGTTCTTCCCCTGTTTTGATGGGAAAATACGCCAAGATTAAAAACGCAATCAACTAAAACCTTTCACTATTAATAAATACCTATTATTTTCTGCGAATATGATAACTCTATATTTCTTATCTCGTAACTTTTCAAAGAATTGTTTTTAACTCTATATACGTAGTATTTTAATGGATACAGCAAAATACACAATACATTTCTTCGTAATTTTTAATACCGTTAAGTCATAAACGTGATTTTTTTATCACTGGAGATAGTATATAAGTGTTTACAGTCGGCGTTCAGTATTCAGTTTGATAAAGAAGCTGTAGAATACTCATCAAAATGAAAATTGTGATTTTGCTGGTTTGTTTAGTACCTTATGTACTTGGAAGTTGTTCTTCTAGTAGTTCCCATAGTCTTATTGTGGGAAATTGTAATAGAGTAGGAACGTAAGTAATTTTTTTTAATTTAAAACGTAAATAAATATAATTTTTTCTTTACCATATGTTTTTGTTGCAAATCTAAACCAGTGGCGAAGGGAGACCTTCGTTAGACTTGCCCTCCCATAAAAAAAATATTAATAATAAAAAAAATACATAAATATATTTTTTTATTTTATTTTTTTATTTAAAAAAAGATTTAGGCAAATCTTCAAAAATACATCAAATTATATCCTATACAATTTTTTGTCCAAGGCTTGGTTTACTAGTTAAAGTTTAATAACTTCCGTTTCCGCTTTCGGATTTTAATAAAAAACAATAGGGTTCTTCCCATTTATTAGGAGAATTTTTTAGTATCAGAACTAACTCTTTAAGTTAAACCGTTTTTGAGTTATCGTGTATACACACAGTAACACACACAAACACACACACACACAGACACACACACATATGGACGGCACTTCGAAAATAGGTTTTTTGGATTCCCTGGACCATGAAACGTGGTCATCAGTCAAAATCTCGACATCGAAAATTTTCGCGATTACAATACTTGCCCCTTATATATTAAGGTCAGGCAAGTAAAAACATTGTAATAAGCTTATTGTTTGCTGACCGTAGCGTAATGTTAACACACGTGTCCTGCATTGCTAAGGTCTCGGGTTCGAACCCTGTTCAGGCATGGAACTTTCACCATAAAAAATTAGAATTGTCCTGGCTTCTTGCTTTAGTAGCAAAGGCCATAAACGTGAAACTAAAAAAAAGCTTATTGTTATTGTTTTGAATTACTAGAATTTGGGCTATTAGTGTCAATAATTATTATGTTCCAAGCACTTAAGTGACACAAAAGGGCAGAAAAGTAGAATCTCTGTCAAGAACTATGGCGCTCTATACAGTCTGACAATTTTAATTTGCCCATACTTGCTATATCGAGAATTATAAGAGCCACAAGGTTGGTTAAATTACAGAATAATTGTCATTTTATAAAAGAATATCAATGAGCAATACAATTTCTTTTTTAGACTAGTGGTTATCAAAATATGTAATGTATTTTTTTATTATAAATGGGCATACAATAGACTTGTAGAGTATTTTTTTTTTCTTCATATATACTTTGGTTTATAGGTAGCTTTCTCCGTAGCTCCCCAAATATCTTATTAAAAACTGGATTAAATAGGCTGACCAGATGTACTCTTATAGCTATATAGTTATATATGTACTCTTAGAGTTATATACTCTTTTCTAAGTAATATCTTTTACTTTTTATACAAGAACTCTCAATATACTCTTTTATTGTTTGTTAAAGGGTAACAAAAAATGTCTTCGTTGACTCCTTTCCTTAATTTCCTCCCTTCTGTTATTCACTTCTTTCATCCATTCATACCTCCTTCCTGTTTCATCCAAAATTTCCTTTCTCGTTCTCGTTTCTAGTCTCGTGTGTCGTATTTCTTCACATTCTTCCAACAAATGTTCTACGCATATTTCTACTCTATTTCTGTATAAAAAATCTGGTCAGCCTAGCACTGAACAGAGAGGAATAGTTTCTTTTCTCATATTCATTTTTGCTGTTGAATAAATAATAAATAAGATATTTCAACCCTATAAGTGTAATACTCCCCTTGCCCTCTAAATAATATTCTTTTTATAAACTGCATTGAAGAGAAAAAAAAAATGTACAGAAATAAAGCAGAAAGATTTTTTCTTTCCCGTTATAAACTATTTTTGTCATATATGATTTTGCTGTTAAGTTAATAATAAGGGAGATATATGTAGATTTTAGTTTTAGGTTAGAAAAAATGCATTGAACAAAAAGATTTGTTTTCTTACTATAAACAACACATGCGAGAAAGGTAATACGTAATCCACTTTTCTTCAACGCTCTTATTTTTCCACTCAGAAAAAATACTATTTTCCAAGATATTTTTTAAATATATGTACTGCTGGAAAAACTTCTTTCCCGAAATATCCAAGTCAGGTGATGCATAAATAATAGCTTCTTCGAATTATTCTGATCCTAGAATTTCGAAAAGCAACATCCAATCAAAACTTTAAATTTCTGGAAAGATACTGACCGTTTTTTTAAGGTATTCCATAAAAACTTAATTTCTGCATCAATTTTTTCGGTTTCTGTTGTCCTATTTTTCTTAAGTTCGTTAGTTCCATAAAATTGCATGCTTTTCTGCTAGCCAAAGAAATATTTGTATCAAGTAAAATATTTTTTACTTTAGTTACAGAAATGTTCAAACTTTATATTTTTATAATATTTTATTCAAACAGGAATATTTAAACAATTAGATAAATTTTTTGGAGCCCAGCAACGATGGCTATTTGCGCCTGAAACAGCTCATCTAGATGAGAATATAAACGCGGCGTTCATCCTTTGATGAACGGCGCATGGTCTAGACCAGTGTTTCTCAACTGAAAACGTACCGCTGACCAGTAAAATATTTAATTTTTTACCGCGGACCCCTAAAAATAAATGTACTATTGAACAAATTGTATATGTAGATTCTGCATATAACTTAATGATAAAAAATCACTGAAAAATGAACAAAATACACAGAAAATGAACAAAAGATCATAAAAAAATTAACAAAAAATCTAAAAATACTAATTTATAAAGTTTTCGCGGACCACTAAAATTTTTCCAAGGAACACCAGTGGTCCGCGGACCACCGGTTGAGACACACTGGTCTAGGCGCATATTATTTAATTAAACTGTATTGTTTAATTAAGAAAATATAAATGAGTATTCGGGACTCTTGATAGCCAGTCGGGACGTCGGGACATGAGGCTCAATAACGGTGACAGTCCCGATATATCGGGACAGATGGCAACCCTACTCATACCAAATTACGTGAAAATATGACTAGCCGTTTTTGCGTGAATCTCGGATAGACAGACAGACAGACAAAAATTGTCTTATAATTATCTAAAACGCGTAGCAACCAAATATGAGGCCGAAAATATAAAAGAAAGCCTCCAATTTTATTAATATATTTTTTTTTTAGGTTATTGTTACGAGATACCTTCAGTCAACCAGCCCAACCTCAAGGCCCTACTATAGCCCATCAACAATATCCAGGCTACGGCGCCTTTGCCGGAAATATTGGTTGCTACAAAGTAAGAATTAAAACAATATTTTTAAACATTTTTATTCTGACATCTACTTGTTTCAGATTATTGATAAAATGCCTGGGGGTCAAGGTGGTTGTGTTACCCAGGATTTCTTAGGAGGAGGGATTGGCAACAATTATGTCAAACTCAGGTTCGAATCCCAACCGAGGACAGCATTCAAATATGACATTGAAATTTGGAGTACACAATATTAAACCATGATTAAATTTGAAAGTGTGTCAATTTTATCTGCTCGATAACATTTTTTTTATCTTATAATATCTGTTTCTGAACAAGTTACAGTGGACCAAAATTAGTATTATCTTAACTTTTTAAATTTATTTTATTTTATTTAAATATATTGGACCGCTGTAAGTTGTAATTTGGCTTAAATACTTATTTATAATGTATTATTTTGAAAGATATATTAAATAAATAAAATAAGATAGGAGTATTTTATTTAAGAGAGTAATGGTTAAATATATTTTTGAATGTCTATTCCAGGGATTCTCAAACTTTAAGGATTTCTTGCTTTCAGGAATTTTAAGGAGACCGGGGTGTCTCCTTCCCAGTATGGCCGCCGTTGCGCTACTTTGTATAATCTAGTGACTTAAGTATTTTTCAAATTCTTGTAAGTCAGGAAAATAATAATAATCTTCGCTAAGAATTGATTCATGTTGTATCTTTGTACAAAAAAATTACTGATTATCAAATACACATTTTAATAAAATATACATGTAAAATATTATATGATCCTTTTGCGGTCCCTCTAAAACCACTTCGGGGAAATTTTATAAATTCTTTACATAAATTTGCAATGGTTCCACTAACTTTTGCTATGATTCTTGAGGCTGTGGAATTTTGTACTCCACAGAAATCTCCAACAGTTATAAGCATATTTTCACAAGCATAGAACCTAAGCGCTTAATTAAAGCGATCCTAATTGGCATATAGAATTGCTGTACAAAACCCTTATCGAGTGAGCTGAGAAAAATAATCTAGTAGTCAACAGTTCAAAATCAGCAGCAGTAATTTTCAAAACCTCTAGATCTAATTTAAACTTTCAGAGCATTGAAAAATTACCAGAAGTCAGCACCACTAAAATTTTAGGCCTACACATTAATTCAAATCTTACTTGGACTGAACACATTAATGAATTGTGCAAAAAACTAAACAGGGCTCTATACGGAATGAGAATAATGTCTTCCAAGTGCAGCAAATTGGTTATGAAGAACATTTATTTCGCTAATTTTCATTCACTAAACGGGCTATTCGAATTTTAGCTAACTTAAGAAATAGAGACTCATGTAGAACGGCATTGAAAAATCTCGAAATTCTGACTGATCCTAGTGTTTACATCTATGAAATATTAATTTTCACTTTCAAAAATATACATTTATTTAACGCTAACATCCCACAGCATCAACATAACACTCGACACAAAAATGAACTAAACACTAACAAGTACAATCAAACACTATTTGAAAAAAGTATTAGGTATAATGCTTGTAAATTTTATAGTAATTTGCCTACAACTTTAAAGGAAATAAATAATATAAAATCCTTTAAGAAAGAAGTGAAGTCAATTTTAATCAATAGAAACATATACTCTGTTGAGGATTTTTTTAACAACGGTTAGTCTAACATGAGTGGCTATTTAGCTTATATTTTATTTATACATTTTATACTTTTACATTTTATACTTATAACACTTTATAACATTTTGTATTTTATTTATTTTTTTATCATATGACTGTAATAATATTTTTTAATCAATAAATATGTGATATAATTGACTTGTCCTGAAATTATGTAATTTTTGGATCAATAAAGTATTATTATTATTATTATTATGGAGTTTGTCAGGTCTTGACAAGCGTCCACTAATCTCAAACTTCAGCAAACTTTGGAGCCGCGTCATACTAGAGAATAGTGGAGCTAAATACACACGACTGCATCCCAAACCCTGGCGATATGCAGCCGCCAAATTATTATTATTATTTTGGGGTTTGTCAGGTCTTGACAAGCGTCCACTAATCTCAAACTTCAGCAACCTTTTGAGCCGCGTCATACTAGAGACTAGTGGAGCTAAATACACACGACTGCATCCCAAACCCTGGCGATATGCAGCCGCGGAAATTACGCTAGATCCAGTGCCCGCACAATGCGGAGTGACCCGAGCAGCACTGCTTATTATTATTATTATTATTATTATTATTATTATTATTATTATTATTATTATTATTATTATTATTATTATAGAAATTAGCGTTGAAAGTAATTGGTTCATTTAGCTCAAGGCATCGTTTCTATCTCTTTGAAACTCTATTAGCTGTCTTATTTGGTCATGCAAACCAGCTACAGTAGCCTTTTTTAGTCGAAATCTTGAAAAAAAAAAAAATAATTATAATAATAATAAATCTTCTTCGCTCCACAACTCTAATCTCCAATTTCTTAGTTCCAAAACAGATTGGTTGTAGCAAATTCATACGAATTATTATTGGTACACCATTTATAATAACACATTATATAACGGAAAGATTAACCATTAGAAACCTACTGATTGTATTAAAAAAAAAAATACTAATTTAAAAATTTAGTGTACGTTTTGTTTTATTGATTCAAATTAAGTACTATTATAAAAATAATCTTCATTAACTTCCAGAAAGGCATGATTAAATACGCCTCTGTACATTCTACCAGTTCTGAGAACTAGAATACTTTTAATTTACGAATTTCAAAGAACACGAAATAGACTTTTTCTTCCTTGCTTGAATGTTTTTATAGAACTAAATTATACTTCTTTGTTATATGTTTCCTAGTGTCTCGTTTCTTTTATTTAATAGTTCGTTTTTGTATTTAATGATGCTTGGCATCAGTACACAGAGAAGTGTTCTTTGATAAGTTTTTTCTTCATTTTTAATATTGCAAATGCATCACATACTACCATAGTAACACATAAAGCAACCACTTCTGTTCGTGTTTAACACAATAGCTTCATGTCCTTGTCACTTTAATTTGATGACAATATATGTCCTTTTATCTTTTGATTTTAGCGGTAAAGATAATTGAAAAATCTAAAAGAAAAAACTGAGTGTTTTTCATTAAAAAAAGAGAATATTTTCGTACAGACTGAATAAAACAGTATGGCAAACAAAAAATTCTGTAGGCGATTTAATAAATAAACAAGTAATACAAATATGGGGTACACTGATGTGTAGTATAATATTTAGGAAAAAAACTGCGTGTAGATAAAAATTGTACTTTATTTTTTGTGTAATAAAATAACGAGTATTCAAATAAAAGAAATAGTAAGAGCAGGCCGACAAAAAAAAAGTAAATAAATAAATCACATACATATAAGAAAATAATATTCAAATAGTTTATTATTATATGTACTAACTCAGTGTTCTTCAACCCGTGGTCCGCGGACTGGTGCCAGACCGCAGACAATTTCTGCCGGTCCGCGAAAAATTTCGACCGAATCATGTAGATGCACACTTTGTTCACGTGTATATAGCACATTTTTTTAGTCGACGCCGATGCTAACTTTGTCCGAACCATGATTAATTGAATATTTACAAATTTTGTGCCAAATAAAAAGCGTTCGCGGACAGTACTACTATTTTGTTTTCATTTGAAAAAAAATGCTGCTGAATCATACCGACTGCTTCGAGAAGCTTATGGTGAATATGCTCCATCGCAAGATACGTGTGAACGATGGTTTCGGCGTTTCAAAAGCGGTGACTTTGATCTTACAGACAAAGAACATGGAAAACCTCCAAAAAAATATGAAGATACAAAATTGAAAACATTGTTATAGGAAGACGATAGTCAATCACAAAAACAACTAGCAGAGCAGTTAGGCGTTAGTCAACAAGCTGTTTCCAATCGCCTACGAGAGATGGGTAAGATCCAGAAAGTCGGCAGATGGGTTCCACATGCACTGAATGAGAGGCAGATGAAAAAACGCAAAAACACTTGTGAAATTTTGCTTGCACGATAAAAAAGAAAGTCTTGTTTGCATCGTATCATTACTGGCGATGAAAAATGGATTTATTATGAAAATTCTAAACGCAAAAAATCATGGATGAACCCAGGTTCGCCATCCACATCAACTGCAAGACCGAATCGCTTTGGCAAAAAGACAATGCTATGTGCTTGGTGGGACCAAAAGGGTGTGGTCTATTATGAATTGTTAAAACCTGGTGAAACAGTTAATACACAATGCTACCAACAACAACTGATCGAATTGAACCATTCGATGCTCATAAAACGACCAGAATACGAAAGAAGACAGCACAAGGTAATCTTTCTTCACGATAACGCTGCATCACATAAGGCAAAAGCAGTTTACAACACAGTGGAGGCACTCAAGTGGGAAGTGATACCCCATGCCGCTTACTCACCAGACTTGGCCCCTTCAGATTACCACTTGTTCGCATCGATGGGTCACGCACTTGCCGAGCAGCACTTTTGTTCATATGAAAATGTGAAAGAATGGCTAGATGAATGGTTTGCGGGGAAGAGTTCTACTGGCGAGGTATTCACAAATTGCCTGAAAGATGGGAAAAATGTATAACTTCTAATGGAGCATACTTTGAATAAATAAACTTTTACTGTTCTTTTGAGATTAATGTGTTTTATTTAAAAAAAAATCCGCATTTCATACTTGTAGACCTGGTACTTACAAAAGCAACTTACAAAAATCAATTTTTCTCAAAAATGGCTCTAACGATTTTGATTAATTTTTTTTGTGTGAATGTGAGTTAAGGGATGTAATAATACGCCCTTATCAATATTTTCAAAAATTAGAGCGTGAAAATATCTACGAATTATGCTGTTTCTTTCTAATGCTTTGTTTTTTCAAATAATTTGGAAGGTTAGTTGTCAACTTGGGTCACTATACGTTACTATGGGTATGCAAATAATTATAATGATATAGACAGAGAAAGCATATAGTATTGAATATCGATACTTGTAGGAACGAACAGTCACTTATCAACAATCCGACTTGTGAACGCCAAGTATAAAAAAGTGATTTGTGACTCAAATTTCAAAATTGTATCAGTGTCTTCCTCTTTGATAAATGTATAAACTAAAATCGTTAAATTAATCTAAAACGTGTTCTGAACAATTTAAAACGTGAAAACAAGAACAAAATAAAAGTAAAGAAAAATAAATAAAACAATTGAAAAAGTGAATTCTTTTATGTTATAAACTTTTTAATGATCTTACTAAATCGTACAAAGGATTCATTTACGGTCTGCCATCTATAAAAGTTCCTCAATAAGAGGATTTTTTTGTAATTATTTGGAAAATTTAAGTTTAAATATGTGATAAATGATTTATTCCTTCTTGATATGTTCCCAGCAAACATTCAACCATCGGCCGAATGCCGGCAAATTGCTTTTTCTGTTGGTAAATTGCTGGCACTAAAAGTTTGTGCAACGCCAGTATTAATAATATACTTAACATTTGTATTTCGCACTCCTCCTATACGAAGTAATTTACCAGCATTTTATGAGCACTCCGTATTTTTGATAATATGTTACATTTTACTTTTGTTTCACCATCGTTGAATAAATTGAATAAGTTGACAATATCGCATCATTATATTGACCTCAACGTTAATTTCTCCATTAATAGTTTAAAACCGATGCGATATTGTCAACTTTATTTGTTAAATAAATTTATTCAACGATGGTGAAATGGCCAAATGAGTATTTATTTTGCACCTAACTATTAATTTATTTTAATACTGGGTAAATAAGGTAAATATATATATATGTTACATTTGAAATACTAGAGAGTGGGTATAATATAAGCACTGGTCCATCAGAAATAAATCTTGCAATTAATGCGATTATTTTGCACTTTACCGCTGCTGGGCCGGCAATTGATACCTCAATGGGCCAGCTAACAGCCACGGGGACACCGGGATACTGGCCCATTACTTTCAATGCCGGGAAATATGTGCTTCAACAGTACTGGCCCGTATAAAAATGTTTGCTGGGTGCTTACTAGTGTTTTTGCATATTTCTCATTTTCCATAATCACAACAGGAAAATACAATAATAGACAAATTATGTTAAAAACAAAAAACTAAAGTGACTCAAAAAAGCTTGTATCACGAAGTATAGTGCTCCGCCTACTGAACACTGCACATTACACTCTACACACATGAATTCGGTTCTCAGAAGTTAATTTTTTTTTATTATATTTTTTATTTTAAAAAAGGCACACACTACGTTAGTTACAAATACAAAAAATCTATAATATAATTATGCATAATTTTGCCGTGAATTAAAAAAAAAATCGTCAAAAAGAGAAAAAATTCTTTAATTTAACTCCTTTCAGTGATCACGAGAAGTGACGATCACTTCTCGTGATCGCTGAAGACGGAAACAGATTGTTGAGCAGTTTCCGAAACGTCCGAATATATTTTATATACTCATGAAGTATTATATCTTTTTGATACTAATACTCATTATATTGTACTATTCTAGCCTAGTACTGTCAGCAACGGCAAACGTCCAAAATAATGGTATCCGCATTAATATTGGATCATTGCAAAATAATTTCAAAGATGCAAATTATAAATTATCTTGCAGAATGCTAAGGATATTCTATATTTGTTTCTAAATGCATATATTCATTTCATTTGTTAAGTTTAATACATAGGTAACATGATTTAGGTAGCAATATATCATTGTCATACTCTGAATATTGCATAGAAATTTATGTTTAAAACAAAACACTGGCTTTACATAGATGATTTAAATACACATTGCATTCAATTTGTATCAGTTAATATACGACGGTCGCCCAGAAAGTAAAAAATGTTTGGTTTGTACAGAACAACTAACAGAAAAAGATCTCATTTATCTCACATTTTATAGAATAAAAATAGAAATTTACTCCTTTCGGGGTGCAATTAAAAAAATATGTTAAAAGGTTTTTAAGTAAACAGTTTTAATCCCGGAACACTCCCTTAGAATGAGAATTTTGAAATGCTATATGGCCTCTGTTCGAATCCTGGTTCTACTCTATTATCATACTAAATTTGGTTAAAATATGTCAAACAATATAGATGCTGTCTCGTTCTATATAGACTAATCATAGTTTTGCTAAATAACTGAAAAAATATCAGTGCTGTTTATCGACAATATTTGAGCCGACAATTTCCGATGCCGCCCGAAGAGCCACTATCTGAATACAGTCATCCAATCAACTGTTGAACGAAAATTCCTATCCCCTCACTGCATATTTAATAGATATTCCAATGGTCTAATATAATTAAAATCAAAATTATTAATATCTCGTTTCTGGTGGAACTTTTTTGAGATTTTCGATTTTTCTAGTTATGATGAAGGCATTTACTGCCTGTATGCAAAAGTTCAACTCGGTAGCATATTTGCAAGTGGGTTAGAATACCCGGACATACCCACAAATATTCATGCAGGCACCTTTATTTTGGACGTTTGCCATTGCTGATAGTACTAGGTTAGAATAGTACAATATAATGAGTATTAGTATCAAAAAGATATAATACTTCAAGAGTAATATAAAAAATAAATTCGGACGTTTCGGAAACTGCTCAACAATCTGTTTCCGTCTTCAGCTATCACGAGAAGTGATAAACATTTCAGTTTTCTTCGAGTTTTTATACCGAGTATTGTAAGAGTGGGAGCAGGTATAGGTGCGTTGCTATTGGTTGGGTGGTTGGGATCAGGTATGGGTAGGGACGGGACTACCTGCGGAGGATTAACGACCGGATTAAGGTTGTTTGTCACATTATTGTGTGGTAATGAGTTGTTTGTTACCGAATTATTGACTTGAGGATTAAAAGGATTGTTTTGAATAATGGAAAGCCAGAGTTGAGGAAATTCTATGCTGGCTTGGCTGACAGCATCTCCCGAGTTTTCGATCAAAGCAGACTCTTTCAATTTTCTTTTGAACTTGTTTTCCTCATACATTAAGGGTTTAGCATCTTTCCATTGGAAATGGTGTTCATTTTCCCAAGCATGTTCAGCCAGTTTGGAACTGTAAATTTCGCCCTGCTGAACTTTCTTCTTATGCTCGTTTACCCTAACCTGTAGAGGTCTGCAAGTCTCGCCAATATATTGTTTCCCGCACTGGCAGGGAATAGAGTAGACACAGTTTTTGTTTAGGACAGATTTGGGTTTCGTACATGATAGGATAGATCTTAAAGTCGAACTCGATTTGAAGGCTCCTTCGAAGGGGATATTATGCTTCTTTAGTATCTTACCAATTTTCTCAGATACTCCTTTATAATAGGGCATAGAGACATATCTCACTTCGTCAGTTCTAGGTGCGTCATTTTTCTTATGATTGATAGCATCAGTAATAATTTTATGACTGTAGCCATTATCTTGTAAGGTGGAACGGATGTTCTTCAATTCAACTTTTAGAAGCCTTTTAGAAGAACAAATTACTTTGGCTCTATTAACTAGACTCAGTGCAACAGCTCTCATAGTGCTATTATGATGGAATGAGTTGAAATTAAGATATAGACCTGTGTGTGTTGGTTTTCTGTAGACCGTGGTTGCTAGAACCCCCTTGCCATTTCTGATTATCAATACATCTAGGAAAGGCAGTTGATTGCTAACTTCCAGTTCAACAGTAAACTTAATGTTAGTGTGTACTGAATTTAAGTATTGATGGAATTCGTGGAGTTGGAATTGAAAAATAAAGGTGTCTGCATTAATATTGGACCATTGCAAAATAATTTCAAAGATATCACAAATATTCAGTTTTATACATATAGATTTTATATGTATGAACTTTTTTGTATTATATGTATTAGACTTAGAGCACTACTTAAATTTATATATTTCACTGTAACTTTAAATATGCTACTACCATGTACCTGTCCCTATTTGGATTCTTTCCGTAGGACAGATGTAAATTTAAATAAATAAATGAATAAATATAAAATAAATAAATAAATAAATAAATACAATTTCAATATTACAATTCTATTCTTTGGGTAAACTTTCAACAAAATTTTTCTTTCAACTTGCTCATGCGTCGCGTTTTCGAGAAAACCCGTGTTCCTTCTACCCTGTATACTTTAATGTGTCATTATGTATTTTCTGTCAAAATGTCCTAAGCAAACATAAAATAAAACATGAGCTGTTATTTTAAGTACAATTCCACCTTCATTGAGCTTATCAATACCAGAACACAGCATTCATACTCTACATCATGACCAGCATAACACATCTGTTGTGCGGGTAGCGGCACGATCAGGGGCCTTTGTCGTTGACAGAACAATAGCTTACCTATGTATTATTAAGTAATTTTATTATGAAAATATTTGATAAAATTATAGAAAATTTCATTTACATAAAAGTTCTTTAGTATTCTGTTTTCATTATAAAACTGCATTTTACCACGAATTATTCAAACTTTTAAAGTAAACTTTAAAGTAGGTAAATTAAATTTATGGAAAAATGTATAAAAATTTTAAAAGAAATTTAATTTAAATATTTAACTTTTATATTGACTTATTTAAGAAAATAATTAATTTTAATAATTTTCTTATAAATTCACCTACGTAATAAAATGTAGAGAATTACAATGAACAGAACGTGATAAAGATGAGAAAGGAGAGAATGTCATAAAGTCAGTGCCGCAACAAGGGTGGTGCGACAGGTGCCGCCGCACCAGGCGCCGGATTCATAGGGGCGCCGAATGGCCAAATTTAATTTTTTTTTATTATTATCTTTTATATTAATAAACTATAATCAACACAAATTTGATTTCATAATCGAAAGTTTCAAATGGCAGGCAAGATCATTAATTGATGACTGTACAACTGCCACTGCAATGCAATTATTAGAAGTGATCCACACTTATGATTTAAAAGATGTGTACCCTAATATTGGCATTGCACTGCGCATATTTTTAACGTTCCCTGTAACTGTTGCTTCGAATTAACGCAGTTTTAGTAAATTAAAGTTAATAAAAAATTATTTGCGTTCTACAATGGGCCAAGAGCTTGTAAAATTTAGCTTTAATATCAATAGAAAATACTACAGCGCAGTCATTAAATTATGAAGACTTAATTAACGAATTTTCACAGTTAAAAGCCAGAAAAGTTCAATTTATTTAATTTTCCATTCCGTTACAGTGATTATATAATATATTATTAAAATACCTAAATATTTATTATTTTTTGTTCAAATATCTCTTTTTTTTGTCATTAAATATATAGTTTTTTATTTATTTTGTTATTCAATTATGTAATATAATATTTCTTTAGCCCTTTTGTGTTTCATTTTAGGTGTTTTTCATTTTGTGTTTTATTGACCTAGAGTATATATTTTGTCCCTTTTTATATTAGTTGATTATCATGATTTTTGAGTTTATTAAATATTTGTAACATAATTTGTTAATATAATCGTTAATATTGCAATTTAAACCAAACCAAAGAAAAAGGTTAAAACTAAACTAAAATATAATACCAACGAATGTTTTTTTTTAAATTAGTTTATACATTTATTGTTAAAAAAATGACTTTATAATATATATTTTTGTATGTTCCTTTACTGGTAATAAGATAGTTCCTTTATTAGGAGTAAGTGTTGCTTTTCTGGCGATTTTGTGATTTTTATGAATAAAGTTATGTTTTTTATTTTTCCAAGTTCTTTTATTTTCACTTGCATCAAAATAAAACAATAAGATTTTAAGGATTCTCTATAAAATTTGGCAAGTAAATATCTTAAATAACATTTTGGTGAAGAAAACAACGTAAGTAAATGTTTTAAACGTTCCCTTACTGATGCAATCACCCTACCATAAAATTTTAAAAATTGCGTATGTTATAAGAGTGGGGGGGGGGGCCAAATAATTTTACGCACCAGGCGCCAATTTATGTTGTTGCGGCACTGCATAAAGTATCCTAGAAGGAAGATCAACATCCTTTCGAAATCTAATTAGCTAGTCAGAATTTAATAAGCGTTTTTATAAATATATTGTATCGTTTGGTGTTTCATATTGCCGTCGAATTTTACTCGCATTTTTATTTTATTTATGTTGCCAGTTTATTTTTCTTCCATTATTTATTTTTTTATTTTAAATACAATTTATAGTTGTTAACACAATTTGTCTATTATTGTATTTTCCTGTTGTGATTATGGAAAATGAGAAATATGCAAAAACGCTAGTAAGCACTTTATTTTTAATATATTGAAAATCATGTCAAAAAAATAATAAAATTATGCTTCAGACAAGGGTCACCTTTAATGTTTTTACAAAGGACCACTAGATGGCAATATTGAAATGTGTCATTACTATATTCCTAGAATTTGACTTGTTATTGTGAAATCAGTGGCAGCTTATAAATTGACCGAGTTGATTGTTGACAGTGAGCGTTTAAAAAAACCAAAGTTTGTGAAAAAATAGATATTACTCATAAAGGTTTTCATTGGATGATTTATTCCGATTTTAGTAAAATCCGTACAACATCGGTACAGGTGAAGAAACTTGGATTTATTCATATGAACCGGAAACTAAGCAATAATCCACTGTTTGGGTCTTCCAAGATGAACCGAAACCCAAAAAGGTTGTTCGTTCACGAAACACTTCCAAGAAAATGATCGCTTGTTTCTTCGGTTGTACTAGACATATCGCAACCATTCCTTTAGACTCTAAAGGAATGGTTAAACTTTTAACTATCTACCTGCTTGACAAATGTATCGTTTAAAATTACCAAGAACTCAAATGATCTATAATTATCAACGTTTTAAGTATCACTGTGCTGCTCCATCAATCTTAAGCATCAAATATTCAATGGCTGCAAAAATGTTGCCTTATCTGAATAACATTAGAGATAAGCTTCAACTGTTATATGTCGTGTGTTAAACAAAGCCAACCTTTCAAGCTTCGTAAAATGGCCTACAGCAAATGTATTTTAAACGAGAAATCTCCGGGAGATAACGTTAAAAAGTGATTAAAATTTATCACGGTACAGAACTGTAAATTACTTACTTTTAAATTTATTACTCGTGTAAATTTATTACTCGATGTAAATTTAAATTTTCGAAAATCAAATATGTTAAACAAATATGTGTAAATATTGAAACAGTACTGATTAAAAAATAAAAGAAAATATTTGGGTTGTGGTATAGAATATCTAACAGCAGAAGTGGGAGGGACTCATTCTCATAGTGGTATGGTGTGAATTGACTCATTCTCATAATGGTTGTAAGGTGAAAAATGGTTAATTTTCATAATAGTTTGAAAGTGGTAAAAGCAAGTGATACATTTTAATGATTCAAAAAGTTAAGTGCTGTAATATTAACGCTCTATAATGGTGTAAAGAAAACGAAACATTTATAAACGTTTTGTGACGTTGTCGAAATAAATTTTTTTAAATCTTTTTCAGGTTTTAACCCATTTTTGTATAATTTTGTTTGTTTTGTCAAAACGATTAAAAATTGAAGTGAAGATTAGCTGAAATGGCAAATTTATTTATCCAAAGTGGAAATCCAAAAATTATAAGAATGGACAAGCGTTGTTTTGCTTATGAAGAATTGGGAAAAATGTAGTCAAGTTGACCAACACTTCTTCTGTTTAAAACTTTTACTAACTAAACCCAACCTTTTTAGGTGCACACTACCTTATTTTTCCCCAACATTAGCGCAATCAAAATTTAGTATCATTGGGCAATAATATCTTAATTTATTTATTCTGTTTTTGTTATATATCCCCGACCATATTTAGCCGAAGATTTTAAAATTATCCTCTCGAAGTTTTCCAAAGAACGTGTAAAAACTAACTTCCAAGTAACTGACAGTCAAAATGGGATTTACCCAGTGATACCTTTTGTTTTTGCCCCTTCAGTACTTCTTCTAATGTACAAAAAACAAAAGACAGCGTGTTTGAAAGACTTCAGTAGTTAAAACCAGCACCAGCACTGGGTTTGCAACTGTGTGAAAACTACCTAAACCTATACGCTTTTTGCAACTATGTATTTTATAAGTTTGTCTCATTTTATAACATTTCTAAGTGCCGAATAGAATTCTTATTTTTATTCATTTTGGTTTTTATTATCCGAGTTTTCAGTAATATTTTGCACGTTGTATCGTTTAGAAAGATATGTATAATATTTCGAGACGCTATAAAAGAGAATGAAACATTACATTTTGTTATAAAAACTATTCAGTTTATTTTAGTTTTTGCATCAAAGTATGGGAATTTTAACACATGTCACATGCACATTTCTTATTTTCTATTTGCCTGATTAGACTTTTATAAATGCTAAAAGGTTTATTCATAAACTACATGATAAAAAAATTAAAGTTGAAATTAAAGGTAGAATATGTAGCAACAATGCTTTTTTGAAATAACATAATTTAAAAATATATATAATAAACTCAAAATGTAAAACAGGCCTGCATTTCTTTGTCTGAAAAATGTCTTTTCATTGAAGCAACAGAGATTCTCCAAAAATGCGGCATAAAACTTTTGTCCTGCACCTTGTTTCCAGAAGGGTTTATAATGGAAAATGTTTTAGTCCAAATAATTAAGGGCCGGTTTCTCAAAAAAATCAGTTGTAGATATCGTATCAATATAGTATCCATATCCATGGATACCGAAACTTATCGACACAATAGCAGAATTTGGGTTTCTGGAATATATTTTTCTATTTATTGATGAGATATTGAACACATAACTTATTGATACGTTATATTGCCGATGAGCACCCTTTACCGTATCGATAAATATGAGAATTGTCATCAATGTCAGTTCTGACATAAGACAGATCAGGTTATTTCGCTAATGGAATATATTTTTGAAAAAAAAAAAGTATATATATACTAGTAATTGCTTTTTAAAATAACTATACTTGCTTTGAAAACAATATGCGATGGGCGATGGAGGAGTTTTTATTAAGAATGAGAAAATGTGTGGACAATAATGGTGGTTTGATCGAACATTTGTATTTTTTTTTTTTGTAAATTAATTGTAAAAAGTAATAGTTTTTTTTTAAATAGTCAAATAGTTTATTTTAGAGATATTTTGTTTCTTTTTTTATTGTTTTCAAAGCTTGCTACGTTCAACTTTGTAAAACTTATGTTGATTATTATTTCGTAAATAAATGGTCGCCATTTTGAAATGGTTAACATAAAAATATGATTTTTTGGTGTCATTGTAAAGCTAATTTAATATACTTTTAGGAAAAAAATATAAAATTATCGATTCCCTATGCTAGATCAAAAGTTGACATCATTTCCGGTGAAACCGGAAGTGCCTCAGAATTCTTATAGTAACCTTTAGATGGGCCTTTTTGTCTAGTTTAACTTTTGTTCTGAAGATTTTTTGTATCTTTACAAATAAAGGAGATTTTCGGGGTGCCCCGTTTCAAACAAACACCCTATATACATATATAGGGCCGCAGACAATATTTACACAATTTCGGGGGGTTCCATGCCAGAAAAGGTTGAGAAACACTGCTCTATAGCTCCTATTTTTGTTTGTGGTTTGCCGCAAAATTTTGGGAAGAGCTTTGGTGAACTTAAGTGAGTAAAGGTTGTGAAGCACTGGTATCAATACGCGT
Organism: Liopterus haemorrhoidalis; assembly: GCA_963971575.1. Lineage (NCBI taxonomy): Eukaryota > Metazoa > Arthropoda > Insecta > Coleoptera > Dytiscidae > Liopterus > Liopterus haemorrhoidalis. The sequence continues at coordinate 11,037,653 of OZ020622.1, read as the reverse complement.
CGCAATTTTCAAGAACGCATCTCCGACGCGAAATTGGGTCTGGGTGTATGTGGTCGATTTATTCCTTTATTGTCTCAATTTGCTGATGCATTTTCAATTTTCAAATGAAGTGAGTTTCTAACTGGTTAATGATAGGAACTAAAATGTTCATTAAAGCACATTATAAAACCATTTACCAGTGTAATTAATTTTAATTTTCCCCTATTAACAATCGGTGCATCGACGTATTTGTTTCACTCAGTTGGAAAAGCGTAAATTTCTTTAATTGATTCAGTTTTCATTTTCACAACGGAGAAGTAACTCGAGAAGATAAAAAAGAATTAAACAAATACTGAGAACATCATAAATACTGCATGAATTGGAGCAAAGAGAAAATAAAACGAGTAATAAAGACGAGGGAGTGCAATTTAAATTATGTGTTAATTTGTAAAACACAGAAGAAAACATTGATAACTCACTTTAAAGATTTATAAATTTCTTCTTGTTCTTTCTACATAATATGTTTAGCCGTTTTTGCGAGAATCTCAGACAGACAGATAAGAATTGATTTTTTGCGGATATTGTCTTAAAATCGCCTGAAACGTGTAGAAACTATGCCAATTATGGGGCCCAAAACCTTCAATTTTATTTATTAGAGTTTCCCAAACTTATTGAGCCGCGGAGCACTTTTCACGAGAAGAATTCGTCGCGGAGCACTATCGTTGCTATATATATAGCAACACTAGTAGATCGCGGAATACTAGAAGACACGCGCGGAGCATAGTTTGGTAAACTCTGAAATGGTGATAGATAAGAAGTAAGTATTAGTTTATAAAGATAATTAAAGGAAATACCAGGCTCACATTTTGTCGGTTCTGAGCCGTTTTAGGGTTTTGTAGGTATGACCAAAAAACCCTTATACCGTCATTTTGTCGTCTGTCTGTCTGTTCGGTAAAAATTGTAGCCAAACGGCTAAACCTAGAGAGTTGAAATTTGGCATGCTTATACAACTCGTTGATCCGCACATAAGAAAAATACCAAAACATCTAAAAAACATATCCCCCTAAAAATATAAACAAATACGTGCTCATCGAAAAAAAAAAAGAAAAATTAAATTCTGAGCAGGGTATCAAATGAAAGCCCTTAGTACATGGATTAACGATCAAAATTTTATTTTTGCAAAATAAATTATATTGACGTGATTTTTGCCAAAATTGTGCAAAAAAAATTTGTCCCACAGCATGTAGCCCAGATGGTTTAAACTAAAAATCTGAAAAAATTCTAAGTAATGTAAATTTGTGTTAACCGGAATAGTATAACAGGAATTTTTGATCTGATTATGTTTTCGGAAAATAACGCATTTTTTTGTGTTTTTTGCGTGACCATGTAAAATATTGAATGATATTATGTAGCACAGTAAATGAAGCGCTTCGATGTTGCAATGGTTAGTATACTGGTGTTCTAATTTGCCAACTCGAGTTCAAATCGGCCTCGAGGCAATTTCATTTTTTCTGTTTTTTTGCATTTTTATTTTGTTTAAATTATTTTTTTTAAATTCTAGTTATATTTGGGCAAATATTGCATTATTTTTAAAAGCGTTAATTTAATGACCAGTGGAAATTGTCGAAATTGATTACTATTGGACTTACAACCAAGTAACTTAAAATATAACGTAACTATAAATATATAATACCATGGATACAAGTAAAAAAATGAAATATCTACTATTATATTGTACAAGTGTTGGTATGTATGTTCTATTCAACTTCTGGTGTATCTTCATTTTTCCGGTAACGCAGAGAGAGGAAAATGAACCGCCGTCTTACCCGCGTGATATTTTTTTAGTTCTTAGGCTTAATTTTATTACGACAGGGAGTACTGACTAATTTTTATTGATAAAAATCATGCATTTTTTCCTCGAAACCGTGTCGTTGATCGTCACCGACCCGTGCCGAGCAATGGGCACGGATAGGTTGTACCAGACGATAAAATATGTTTATTCATATTTCTACTATTAAGGAGGCGATTTCAGACCAAAACTGAGTTGAAAAACTACAGTTGAAGGTATTTTATTTATAAAATTGATGAAATGTGTAAAAAATACATAAGAGTTGATAAAGATAATGCAGTTTTTTAAGGTTTTAACACATTTCCATAAATTTTGACAATTTTTGCTGACCATAAAATTGCCTTCAGTTAAAAATGCTATTTAACGGAAAAGAAGGTAAGAATTAAGAAAGTAAGAATCAGTTTTGAGTTATCAAAATATATTTTAAGGGTCGTTCGAACGTTTTAAATGTTAAACCTATCTGTAGAATACGTTCAAATAAGTTTTCAGGGTGAGGATAGATGTGTTAAGCAGTTTTGTTATTTTAATTCTGGAAACTGTATGTCATTAACTATTTTACTAACTATATTAACGAAAGTATAAAGTAGAGTGTATTAGGAGGATAGATAAGACAGAATAATATTCGATATTTAGTAATCGCGTAATTTTAATTGTGTTAAATCTTGAAGTATAAAATACCCAGATGTCAATTTAATATCTTATTTATTTATATAATGGATTACTATAGGATGAAAGTGTTTTTTTATCATCTTGAAGGTCTTCCGCTGTTTTCTTTTTGCAGTAAAAATGCAAATTTTAAGACGTATTTCAAAAAAACTTAAATATTATGATAAAAGTATTCATCAGCGCCTCTCTCGAACAACGAGACAACTACCGACATTCAAATTTAGGAGGCAATTCCTTCGCATTACTGAATTATAACAAGTATAGGTGAAATTTTAGTGATTAAATAAATTAAAAAACGACTATAATATATTTACATGTAAACCAAATTATTTTCAAAAAAACTGAAAATTATAAATACCTTTTTAAATAGTTAAACAAAATATTAAATTTAATAACGTAAAATATTACTACAACGAATATATTATTACAACGAAAATCCGCAAATTTCACATCTATCAGTGTTACTCAAAAGTTTTTCTAAATTTCCAAGTGACATAATTAATAGTAAATCATATGCAATAATATTTAACTATTTTATTAATTTTTCTCTATTTTATTCAGAATCCATGTATTCTTTATAGTGAAATAAAATATTATTGTTACGTTTAAATGGTACAAACGTAAATTAATTAACTGATTTGGATAATCCTTTGAACATTGTATGTATAGATTAGAACTTCCCGAGTGTTATAATCGACATTGCGGCAAAATGCCTTATTATATTAAAACGAGTCGCGAAGCGACGAGTTTTGTCAACGTAGGGGGAGAAGCCCGGCGTAGCCGGGCTGAGGCCCCTAGTATAAAATATATGTTATGTCATGTGTTATAATGTCTGTATCATATTAGTGCCTAAATATATTACTGCTATACTGCTATTTATATTCCTATAAATACACGAAAACAGAAGGGCGGAGCTTATGACTAAAACAACCAATGGAAGCCATAGGCGCAATTTTCAAAATCTTAGTAAACCTTGATATATAAAAAAAATACTGCACATATTTAGAAACCTACATAATGGTATTAGGCATTGAAATTAAAATTAACAAAAAAAAAATATTTTAACATAAAATTTGTTTTGGTATCCCAAATAATCATTATTTACTTACTAAATACCTGAGAAACCCTGGAATGTGTGAAAATTCATACTTCACATCAATTTTTTAACTAAAAACACTTTTAAGCTTCTTTAAAAGTTTGAAATTAATTTATTGACAAATTACTTTCGTGGTTTGAGTGTCTAATATTATATACATTTAATTAATGTTGTGTCAAACTGGGAAAGTGATACCAAAATTGATTATTTGGAATTCTTAATTACTCTAATTTTTTAGAGATACAGAAAACATTAATCTTCCTTTCTCCGACCTTTCACTGTTCTTGAGTTAAAGATGAACGGATGAGGGAAATATTTAAGCTGCTAATGGATCTAAATTATACAGATGAGAGAGAATTACGTTTTCTTATCTCCAGGTTATAAGAAAAGGAGTTTATAAAAAAATATAAAAATAAGGTCAATAATAATCTTCAACATTAAGCTGCGAAATGAATGGATCCTGCAGCAGTATTTAGTCATTCATATTAATTTAATTTAAAAAATTATACACCATTAAAGAAGTGTCCTCAACTTGTCTTGCAGGACTGGAAACCGGTTAAAAAACTGTATAAAAAATCTGTTAATCGTCATTTTTAAAATTTTTTCATTAACTGTAACCAAAAATATAATATAACTGACAAAGGAGTCCGTGTATACTCGGTGAAACATAGTTAATATAAAATAAATAAATAAATAAAGCACTCGGTAAGTTTCACAATTATAAGTTTAATGTTACTCTATACATATTTCGGCAGTGACGCCATGTCCAGAAGTGCAAATCTAAACTTATTTTTTAACAGATACATTCAGAGCCGCAGTAAGGGGGGGCGGAGGGGGCGACGGCCCTGGGCGCACTAAGGAAAAGGGCGCTGACGAGCTTGACTAAGGGGCGCCATTGGGAAGGCGAGGACCTTTTTTTTGCTCGTTACTTGGAATTTGAGAGGTGAAGACCTTTTTTTTTGCTCATCACTTAAATTTTGGACGTGAGAACCTTGTTTTTATTTGCCAAGGGCGCCAAAACATGGCTTTGCGCATTTACCACATTTTAAGCATATTTTTGTGAATTTTTTTCAAATCCTTTGTTAAATTGATTCATTTTCAAACAGTACATATATAAAGTATGTTTTGAAGAAGATACAAAAAAATTTTGAAGGCAAAATATGGCGAAATGAGCCAGCTGTGGCAAATCTTCTCAGACTCCGGGAAAAAAATTAGATTTTGCGGTGACCAGCATAACTCGTCACTGAATCATCTGAAATCAAAAATCCAAAAAGATTTTGTTAGTTTATGAGTTTGCCGAGGTACGGACGTTGAGATATTTTTTTTTTCATGTTTTTTTTTTTATTTAACAATCACAAATATACTCATTTTTATGTTTTTTTTAGGGAGAATTAATTTTTTTTGTGTTATAACTAAAGCTAAAAACTGAAAAATCATTTTAAATGTAAAAACTCAACGTCATTACCTCGGCAAACTCATAAACTAACAAAATCTTTTTGGATTTTTGATTTCAGATGATCCAGTGACGAGTTATGCTGGTCACCGCAAAATCTAATTTTTTTCCCGGAGTCTGAGAAGATTTGCCACAGCTGGCTCATTTCGCCATATTTTTGCCTTCAAAATTTTTTTGTATCTTCTTCAAAACTTACTTTATATGTTTACTTAGTTTGAAAATGAATAAATTTAACCATAGATTTGAAAAAAATTCACAAAAATATGCTTAAAATGTGGTTATCAGACCCTTCCCCCCCCTAAATAAATTTGTTTGTCAGTTTAATGATGTACATATATGCCTGTATAGGGAAAACTATATATTTAATTCTAAGAATACATAGGAAATTTATTGATATATGTATGCATTCTAATTTGTAAAAAAAAATGTTTTATTGTACTACTTTGCAAAGCAATAAATATTTTACATAATTCAGAGTTTCTGATTTGTTCGAAATCATAATATTCAAAACTTTAGTGAAACGTTACTAATCCTTATTTGTCAAATCAAAGTTGCGAACAATAAATTCTCACCGGCGGTATTTAATCTGTGTTGTGCTTTACTCCAAATCTCACGTGCCTAATCTAATTAATAAGAAATTTAAATTTTGATTCAGATAATCAAATCTTAATTACGATCTATGTGTCTTAAAATTTTGAATTATTAAATATTTCAACAATGTTTTACGTGATTAGTTTCAAGTATGAATTTTTAAGATTTATATAAAAATTTGATAACCCTTACTTTGACTAGCGTGACATGATTTGCAGTAATAGGTGTTCCAGCTGAAGTTCGTATTACACCATGTAACATAGCCGTGCTTCTCGTTGCTCCGGAACCAACTGCAACAAAAAGAAAACAGATTTTATGAAATTGTTGAGAGCATGAAAACATAATATATAAGATTGCGAAAGATGAAGAGGTTTAAATTCACCTATTCACTTCAAAATGTAGTACAGGAGAGTACAAAAAATTTCATAAACACAAAACCGTTTGTTTATATATAAAAATAAGAGATTGCGGAACGAGCATGTAGGATGGCAAAAGCAAATTTTATGAAAGAAGGAAGACTACTAAAATAGTGGGTCATCATGCAAACTTTGAACTTATTGAGTCCAAGGTTGGGTGCGTTCAGAAAGAAGCGAGGGATGGGCCAAAAAATCCTCTCGAAGATTTTTTTCCAGAGAGGAAGTTACGTATTAGGTGTGTGAATTAATTTGGTCCGTTTTTAGAGTTTTGTAGGTATGACCAAAAAACCCTTATACCGTCATTTTGTCGTCTGTCTGTCTGTCTGTCTGTCTGTTCGGTAAAAATTGTAGCCAAACGGCTAAACCTAGAGAGTTGAAATTTGGCATGCTTATACAACTCCGCACATAGGAAAAATACTAAAACATCTAAAAAACATACCCACCTAAAAATATAAACAAATATGTGCTCATCGAAAACAAAAATATTTTTTTTTAATTCTGAGTAGGTTATCAAATGAAAGCCCTTAGTACGTGGATTAACGATCAAATTTTTATTTTTGCAAAATAAATTATTTTGATGCGATTTTTGCCAAAATTGTGCAATGGTTTAAACTAAAAATCTAAAAAAATTCTAAGTAATGTATATTGGTGTGAACCGAAAAAGTACAACAGGAATTTTTGATCAGATTATGTTTTCGGAAAATAACGCATTTTTTGTGGTTTTTGGTTCACAAAGTACAAAAGTTATACCAATGTAAGACACTCACATGCAAGGCGTGCGATAGCGTAATGGTTAGAGCACTGGTGTCGTAAGCTAAAATGCGCTGGAAACGAAGGATTTCGAGTTCGAATACGGAGTGAATTTTATTTTTTCTGTTTTTTTTGCATATTTATTATGTAGAAATTATTTGTCAAAATTATAGTTATATTTTGACAAATGTTGCATTTAATTTTTAAGAGCGTAAATTTAATAACCAGTCTTATTATATGATTAACAGACGATAAATTATTTTAAAAATATCGTTCATTTTGCCGTGATTACTACAAAGTAAAATTTGTCCTACACACTCAGCATGTCGCCTTCACTTATTATATACCTGCGAAATCCTGAAATGTGTGAATATTCACACTTCACGTAAATTTTTTTCTTCCAGAAAAGACTTTATTGTGTAAAACATGAAAAAATACACTATACAAAGTATTTGCCATCGATTGCTATTATTTTTTTCCATCTGTCTGGCAGTTGTTGTATTCCGTGACGGAAAAACCTTCCAAGCGATCCATTCATAGTGCCATTTCTCTATTTTTTCATAATTGTTCAAGTGCTGTCTCAAAAGCCCGTGTGCCATCGATCTAAACAAGTAATAGTCTGATGGAGCAATGTCTGATGAATACGGCGGGTGAAGTAAAACGTCCCAGCTAAGTGCTTCCAAGGTGGTCTTCACAATCTTTCCAACATGTGGTCTGGCGTTATCAATCTGGAGGATCACTTTATCGTGTCTCTTTGCATATTCCGGCCGCTTATTCTTCAATGTGTTGCTTAAACGGAGCAACTGTTGTTGGTAAAGTTTGGCAGTGATGGTTTGGCTCTGATATAATAGCTCATACACAGAGCATACTTTTTTGCCGTGAATATTCCGCTTTGGTCTCGATGCGGATGATTTTCCTGGGTCGCAAATGGATTTCCTTCGTTTGGGATTATCGAAATATATCCAGTTTTTGTCTCCAGTCACAATACGATGCAAAAACCTTTTTTTGCCTGGCAAGCAAGATTTCAATCATGGTTTTGCGCCTCTCGATGTTTGATTTCTTTCAGTTCAAACGGCACCCATCTTCCTTCTTTGTAAATCTTTCCCATGTCTGCCAAATGCACAGAAATTGTTGATCAATCAACATACAACAATTGCGCGAGCTCATGTTTCGATTGACACGGATCTTCATCGATTAGCGCCTGCAATTCCTCGTCCTCGAATTTCTTAGGCTGACCTTGACCAGGTTTGTCATTGACACTGAAATCATCACTTTTGAAACGTCGAAACCATTTTTTTGCATAATTTATCGGTGGAAGCACTTTCACCATAAGCTTCTACGAGCATTCGATGAGCTTCAGCGGCTGACTTTTTCAAATGAAAACAGAAAATGAGAACTTTCCGAAAATGATGCTTTTTTGGCTCGAATTTCGACATTTTCGAATCAGATAAACACGGTGTAATTGTTGCAAACCCAAACGTTTATCACTTGAATTTTATTGCCAAATGTCAGCACTAAAACATAAAGCCGGTTGCAGACATTAAAATTACATAGTACAGCAAGTAACCGCCAGATGGACCGAATTAATTCACACACCTAATATCCTGGCTTTACTGGAGACAAATCAGTGGGTATTTGCTCACAAGCAGTTGGTGGGCTTGTAGGTGTCGACGGTTGTACAGATATTTGTGACAGCCTCCTCGACTTTCTTCTTTTCGAACGCCTCATCCGTCGCTGACGTGAAACTTGATTACGCAGATTTCGCTGCGTCATGAAGTCCAGCTCGGGGTGAGTTTCATACCAATGCGAATGGAATTTGACAATATAGCGCCTGCGATGGTGACGGTACCTCGTAAACTTGAAGCAGATCTTCCTTCTCCTTAAGTGTCCACCTGTGGCAGGTGACTAGCGGGATTGTAGCTTCTACCAACTGTTTGTAGGTCTTCATCCGACAAGGACTTGTTGTGGGAAGCAATAGAGTTTCCTGTCGTGTTTGGAAATTTTATACGTTTTTTTTATGGTTGACCCCATGAAACGGTGGCAGGATATATCGAAAAGATGGTAGAGTTCAGGTTAGCCTCAATTGAGTTGAGATTCCTACCATGGTAACTTTAAACTGGGCGCTAAGACTTTTCGGTTGAATAACAGCCGTATCCGTTTATTATTACTATTTAAAGAGGGGGAGTTTGTAGTACCGCTACTACCGTCCAGGTTTGCCCGCAACGTGTTCGGGACAGACGAGATGTTCACCTTTAAGCTTCACAAAGAAAGTCTAGGGAACTTTATCCCAGCAATCTGCTACATACCTGACCTCCTGCGATTTGCAACCAATGGGATCATAACAAATCCAGCGTTCGCACAATATAAAGTGATCCAAGCAGCATTGATTTTTCCATTCTGCAGACCAGAGATATAGCAGATAGGAATGTTCTTGATTTCTTTCTGGAAAACAGCTTTAAGGCCACCCAAAATCAAGACTACAAGCTTGACAGAATATCCCATGTATATCATTCTTAGCTTAGGACAAGAGATCCAAGTAGGTACTTGGTTCTCTTCTCTTCCTCTTTGAGAGTGATGATATTTTCAGCTAGAAAGGATAATTCGATATGACAAAGTCCTGCAGGATGATATCTGGTATATTGGCCGACAGAAGATGGTGGTAGAAAATGCATAATTCCAAGAAATACGACATCTAGAATTTTCCACCCCTGCTTCAATGTCAATCCTAGCATAAGATAAAACAGGTATTGTGTCAACACCACACTTCTGTCTCAAAAAGAAGTAAAAGACTCGAAGAGCAGAATTGTGTCGGTTATATAGCTTTATCAAACAAAAGAATGGTTAATAGCACACACCCTTCCAACAAATCTTAGCACGCCACTGCGACTATACCGTACCTTGTAACCAAATCTGGCTTTTTCATCCTACATCTTTCTAAATTTGGATGCCTGTTCCAATCCAGAATGGCGATTTTTATAAGAAATTAACTTTTACTTTAATTTTACATGACTTTGATGTTATTTTCTTGTAGTCTGTCAATGTACTTTTTATTGATAAGGTTGCTGAACTGCTGAAATCTTTACATATAAAAGTAATTAGACTTCAAATGATGCTCGTATTTCAACTTTCTTAAATTTATCATTATATCAATATTCATTCCATTCAAACTGAAATAATATCCGGTTTTGAATTACAATGACCTTGGGAGATGTAAATTGAGCTTTAATGGTTACATCGTTACATTTCAATAATCAAAATGTATTCATAATGAATGATTTGTTGAATGTTATTGTTCATATTGACACGTGAATGTAAAAACAGAAGCACAATTAGCGATATTATGCATGTTTTTCATATTATAAAAACATTTGTGGCTGTGTTAAACTAAAACTTACACAAAAAATGTGTTATTAAATTATAATTTAGGTTTTAGCCAACAGATGGTGATGGATGAATGCATTATAGTCCTTATATAGATATACAGACCAATTCTGTAACTCAGTTACTATGATTATAGTAACTAAATTTGTCACTATGAGCAAGGTCAGTTACTATCATGAATAAAGGATTCCACACACCAAAGCGGCCGCGGTGGCGTTAATGCAGCGACCTAACGCAACCTATACAATACAATGAGACCACGCACATACAAGCGTTCCGCTATCTGAGAACGCCACCGAATGCAGCGTTCAGTCTAGCGATCACCAAACACTGGCGGCCGAACTCGACAAGTTGCGTTAGGCCGCGCGATATTCATTGTTTATATACCACAGAGTGAATATATTTAAGAAAATAATGTCGAAAATAGATAATTTAACAGAAAAAATCATAGATCAGTAAAGGATCATTTAATTTTGTAGGACTAAGCTCATCCTGATTACAAGAATATTAGAAAAACAAATAAAGTGTGGAACGAAGTAGGAAAAGTTTTGGAAATTGATAGTAAAGTCTGTTCCAAACGGTTAGGCGGAACTAGATTTTTCAATCTAGCTACTTTCATCGTTTAAATCATGCTTTTCAGCCGTTTTGTTTAGCTTTGTAAATCATACTTGCAACAAACATTTTTTGGTTAAGGTTAATATCATTTTAAAATGTCATTTTCTTTATATTTTGATTTTTTGTGTCATTCTTAATACAAATATCCCAAGTAAGGTCCCTTTTCCAACCTAAAAGAACGAAATTCCCATTAAGTTCCGCCTAACCGTTTGAAACAGACTGTAAGTAGATTATTATTTTTCCTCTACATACAATTAATTATTCTATTGTATTCTCGCAATCAATATTATCATACAACTATATACCGTGATTCACTAACTGATCGCTACCGCTACCGCCACTCCCACCGCGTTAATGTGAGGAGACCTGATCGCTAGTCGTATCGCTACCGTGGCCGCCACCGCGGCCGCTTTGGTGTGTGGAATCCTTTAAAGTTATACTATTATAATATTTTATCTTGTAGTAACGATACTACACAGTAACTTTTTACAGAATTGATCTGATAGTCTATTCCAAATGTTTAAGCGGAACTAAATGGAATTTTTATTTTCTTAAGTTGTCACTAGCTCACTTTTTAGCGCTTTTTTCTAGACTAAACAATATACGAAGATTTCAAAAATTAAAACCGCAGATCCCTATATTTTATTATTTTTAAGTTAAGAATTTTTGAAATTTCATTTTGCTTGCGAGTTGTTTCAAATGAGTCCTAAGACCATTTAGGATATCAGGATATCAAAAATTTTAACCGCAGGTCTCTATCCCATGTAGATTTTAGTCTTGAAAATGAAATATTTACAAAATTTTCAATACGACACGGAACAAAATGGCGTTAACTAAGGAAGGACCTATTTTTTATCTAAGTAGAAAAAACTCTCTGGATTTGAAAAATTCAAACCGCAGGGCCTTATAATTTATTGTTCTTCAGTTAATATTTTTGAAATAAAAAAAAAAAATTAAAAATTAAAAAAAAAAATTGATTCGGGGTTGTGTTATAATAAGAAACTCTTTAGGACCTCGGGATTTCAAATATTTTTTAAATTAAAATTGCACAATTTACCATTTCAATTAAAACGCCTCCATTTTCCTGCAAGGATTTGTTTTGCGTGTCTATTAATACGTCACAGGATCAAACCCCGAAGATAGCAGGTTTGATTTGCGGAGTCCATGTTTCTCGCATGGGCAATAATATGCAGTATATTCACTTGTTAATTCTAGCAACAACCTTTACCTTCTAGCGCCTAATGGTAAAACTAAAAACATTGTTTAGAAAAAGGTTCTCAGATAAGTGACCCTTTTCAGTTTAATCCTGGCCTTTCACATGTTTATAGTATTGTCTTATGTCACCTAATTCTGAGCATGTTTGTTGTATGTTCCAAAAAATGTAAGTCAATAATGACGAAATGTCCCAGAGCCACTATATGAGGTTACCTTTTATGTTTTTACAAACGGCCGCTAGAAGGCAATATTGAAATGTGTCGTTGCTATATTTGTAAAATTTGAGATTTGTTATTGTGAAATCAGTGGCAGCTTATAAACTGACCGAGTAGTTTGTTGACAGCGTTTAAAAAACAAGTTTGTGAAAAAATGGATATTACTCGTGAAGGTTTTCGTTGGATGATTTTTTACGATTTTAGTAAAGGCCTAACTTTTGGTAATGAAGCAACATTAGAAAAGACTGTTTACTAAAAGACTATGTGCGTCCGTCAGTAATGAATCTCATGAAGGACGGCCAAAATTGCTTGTGGTTGAAAAAAAACATCGATGCTGTGCGCAAAATGATTGAAGAAGATTGGCATGTGACTTACCGTAAGATAGAGGCAGCCTTTGGCATATCGCAGACTGCAATACATTCAATTTTGCATGAAAATTTAGCTGTGAAAATGATCTGTTCCCGATGGATTCCGCAAAATTTGACCGAAGCTCAAAAAAGGCTCGTGTTGATTGGTGTAAAGGAATGCTAATAAAATCCAACCTAGACACAGCAAATCCGTATACAATATCATTGCAGGTGACGAAACTTGGATTTTTACATATGAGCCGGAAACTAAGCAACAATAAAGGCATTAAAAACAAAAAGGCAACACTAAAATGATCGCTTCTTTCTTCGGTTGTACTAGACATGTCGCAACATTCCTTTAGAGGATTGGAGAACAATTAATGCTGAATGGTATAATTTGTTTGCCAGAAGTCATTGACAAAATCAGGAAAAACCACCAAACATTTCGCATCATTCTTCATCATAACAATGCAAGGTCCCACACAGCACGTCAAACAATTGATTATTTGAAGGAGAAAAACCTTGAATGAATATCTCATTGCTCGTATTCACCTGATTTATCCACTGACATTTTTTTGTCAACCAATGTCAAACAAAAAATGCATGGACAGCGATTTTCATTCGCCTTCGAAAACCATGTTTTTGAGATACCAATTTCAGAGTGGAAACAATGTTTCGAGAATTTGTTTGAATACATACAAAAGTGTATAAATCTTAAAGGCGAATATTTTGAAAAGTAATAGAACAGTTTGTTCCAAAAAAAAATGTTATCTTTCTTAGTTTTTGTAAAAACTTAAAAGATAGCCACGTATATATAAAAGGCAACGTCTCTCTGTCTATCCGTATGTGCTCCTTTCAGTTGAGAACTGATGATTCTACATGCGGTTTTTCTCTGTCTGTGGCTACATCTAAATATAAAGATAAATTGGTTAATTGGTTTCAAAGTTATAATAATTTGTGTGTGCGGGTAAAACGAAATCAGTATTGTCCAATGATATTTATCGCATTCTCTGACAACATATGTTTATATCCTTACCAGAATAAAAATAATTTTGAAAATATGTTCAGTAGTTTGAAGGATATAATGATATTTCTATGAAATAATCTTATTTTATGCTCCCATCTAGGAATTATGAACTTATTATTTTATTTTCATTTTTCTTGCCCCTCAGCAGTTTCTCGATGCTCTTTGATAACACTATGTTTTAAGAGTTTAAACATCGCTTGTTAGAGTAGGAAATAGGCAGAATTCTATGACCCTTGAGTATTCTGTAGTGTACATCATTACAGAGAATGAGCCAATACTCCAAGGTTATTGGTAAACGTAATGCAATATCCCAGACGTATTTCAATAAACCATATCGTTCAAATTCCATTAAAATCCACCTGTTAAGTAGATGTACATTAGCGTTCTATAATTCGTTCAACAATTTCAACTCTACTTTGAAAGTTTTTACCTTCTGAGGGTGTATTCTTAAATTCAGCATAATACTGTCGCATTTGAGAAAAATTGAATCGTAGCATTCCTCAAATTGTATTCTTCAGCAGTTTTCTACAATTGATGTAACAATTTTCACATATGACAATTTTTAAATGCCAGACATAACAAGACTTACAAACAAAATAAATAAACAAGGTACATTTATTTGGCTGGAAAAATCTCAACGTGATTGCAATTTGCCGTGAAGGATGCATACAAACAACCACTTCAGTTTTTGTTCGAATACTTTTAAAAAATTGATGTAAAGAGTGAATTTTCATTTCAGGGTTTTGTAGGCATTTAGTAATTATAAGAAGCCAACATAATCCTGGATGTCTAGGAATATTTGTTGTATAATCACACCAAAGTCAACAGTTTTTAGGGTTTTGTAGGTATGACCAAAAAACCCATATACCGTCATTTTGTCGTCTGTCTGTCTGTCTGTTCAGTAAAAATTTTAGCCAAACGGCTAAACCTAGAGAGTTGAAATTTGGCATGCTTATACAAGTCTTTAACCCACACATAGGAAAAATACTAAAACATCTAAAAAACATATTCCCCTAAAAATATAAACAATTCTGACTAGGGTATCAAATGAAAGCTATTAGTTTTTGCAAAATAAATTATTTTGATGCGATTTTTGCCAAAATAGTGCAAACAAATGTTGTCCCACACCCTGTAGCCCAGATGTTTTAAACTAAAAATCTGAAAAAATTCTAAATAATGTACATTTGTGTGAACCGGAATAGTACAACAGAAATTTTTGATCAGATTATATTTTCGGAAAATAACGCATTTTTTGTGTTTTTTGGAGGACGATGTACAAAAGTTATAGTTATGTAACACACTATACTAGAAGGCGTAACCTGGTCTAATGGTTAGCTTGCTCGCTTGCTACGCGGCAATCTAGGATTCGCTCCCGGGCAGAGGAGACAATTATTTTTTCAATATTCTAGTTACATTTTAGCAAATGTTGCATTTAATTTTTAAGAGCGTAACTTTAATAAACTGTTGGAATTGTTGGAATTATATTTTCATTCTATATGTCATGTATACGAAACCAGAGGGGCGAGCATATGACAACCAATGGAAACCATAGGCGCAATTTTCAAAATCTTAATGAACCTTGCTATACACACACACACACACACACACATATATATGTTTAAAAAATACTGCACATATCTAGAAACCTAAATAATGGTATTAGGTATTCGAATTAAAATTAACAAAAAAATATTTTAACATAAAATTTGTTTTTAAAGCTCTTAGATTAACAGACAATAAATTATGTAACAAATATCGTTCATTTTGCCGTGATTACTACAAAGCAAAATTTGTCCTACACATTCATGCCGCCTTTACTTATTATATACCTGGGAAAAAATGCCAGCGCCTTTTTCTACATTTGCTTCGTATTCAAGTCTTCATTAGATTAATAAGAAATATATTGATAAACGGCTTCATTTTTTTCAATTTCAAAAACGTATTTTTCTCTATTAACAATGTGTTATTTGGTTTATAAGTATTTCATTACTATAAATGAGTTATTCCTCTTTGATAGCTTAAAAACACAAATCTAAATTAATTAAAAATATAGGTTGAATCACAGCGTATAACAGTATAATAAAATAATATTTTAAAACCTATTTTATTTACCTATTGTTCATATCTTTCGACAGTGTATGATTGCTTTTCGATGACACTGTGTTACAAGAGTTTAAACATATTATGTTAAAGCAATGAATAGTCGATTTATATTTCCTTGGAGTATTCTGTAGTGTATAGTATTACAGAGAATGAGACAACACTCCAATACTATTGATAAACGTAATACAACTACGGAATACAAATACGAGATGCACTTTATAAACCACGTCGTTCAAATTTCATTAAAATCAACTTATGAAGCAGGTGTGCGTTGGCGTTTTTTAATTCATTCATCAGTTTCTACTCTCCTTTGAGTTTTTACCTTCTGGGGGTGCTATTCTTGAATATCGCATGAAAATGTCGGATGCGAGAAAAGTTTAATAGTATTTGTAGCATAGTTTTCTCAAACTGTATTCTCGAGCAATATTGGACAGATTAAAAAATAAAACACCAGATAATTTATAACTATGAGGTGTGAGGTTTGAGATGTGATCAAAAATTTCGTGCAATTTTTTAATTTACAAAACAATATTTATTTATTTATCAATTTTTATATTGTCCCTTTTAAAATAATTCCCATCGATTATAACGCACTTACGAAATGTGTAAATTAAGTAACCGGACTGATTATTATTTATTTATTTTTTTTTTATTCGAATAGAATTACAATTCAATATTGTCTCCCTCAAAATAACTTCCTTGGGAAGCCTCACAACGCTGGAGACGGTTCTTCCAATCCTCATAGCAGTGCTGGAACTTGGATACGGCAATAGCTTTCAGCTGGTCGGTTACAGACGTTTGAATAATCTTTTATCCCTCGTGAAAAATCAAAAATCTCCGAATATACAGAAACACAACTTCTTAAATTAGCTGTCAAATATAATGGCGTATTCGAGTGGACCACTCTGGAATTGCTCTCCGAGCGAACAAATGACGTCATGCTGTATCCTAGTTTAACTAGCGAACGCATCGGATTAACTCCCAATTAAATACGTTTTTATTATTGTTATTATTAATTATTTAAAAATATAGTGATTTCCTTGCGTAAACTGTGCAGGATAATACGAGGGATGTTTCCTAAATTCTGGGAATTGTGCTATAATTAAATTACGCAGAACTTATAGGCAATGTAACCGGTAAAATAATTGCTTATGCTGATACAGTATTATACAATGAGGCGCAATCATGGAAAGATGTAAAAATTGCAATGGAGCGGGATATGACAATAATAAAAAACTGGCTAGATACAAATTTGTTAACTTTAAATGATTCTAAATCCTGTTTTATTAATTTCTCAATATATAATAACAATCAACCCTCCTTCGATACTATTGTACTCCATAATGAAGATTGTAAGGTATTATTAGACTGTCAGTGCGAGATAGGTATCAGAAAATCAGATAAAATCAAATATCTGGGTTTAATTATAGACGAGCACTTTAGATGGGATGAACATATAAACAAATTAGTAACTAATTTACGGAAAACTTACTATATTTTTAAAAAATTAAGGGAGATCATGCCAGTCAGAATTCTGTATAATTTTTATTATGGATTAGTACAGTCGATATTGTCTTATGGGATAATTGGCTGGGGTGCTGCAGCCGATAAATATCTTAAGAAAATAGTTATATGTCAAAAAATTATTCTTAAAATTTTAAATAAAAAACCTATGTCATATCCAAGCGATAAACTTTTCAATGAATCAAAAGCCATGAATTTGTATCAATTATATACCTTGTCAATATTGCAATATACACATAAAAACAAAAATATTATAACAAGGCTGTCTCACAGTTATAACACTCGCAATAAACAACAAGCTAAACATAACAAATCTATTAAGAAAATTGGACAACGATGCTTTTCTTACTTTGTACCAAAAATATTTAATAAATTCCAACAATACTGTAATCAAAATGTAAACAATAATGGTAATATAATAAAATATAATTATAAGAAATTGTCAAAAGAATTTTGTAAAAACTTATCTGGTGAGGATTTAAAATCGTTATATAATATGTAAATAATTAATTGAACAATTTGTTTCTTAACTTTATTGTAATAAGCGTAAATAAATAGCATAAATAATAATTTATAAATTCACAAATAAAATTGTATTTGAACACCACACACAGACTGGTCTCCTACAGTCTATAGTGGTAGCATATACTTATCCTCCAGTTTCTCTGGAAGAATTAGAATATGCGTCTTCTTTATTTATTTATCTACTCATAATTTACTTTTTTTCTGTTCTAACCTACTTAATTTTCATATTCAATAACGATATTTTAAAACGTGTTTGAATTGTATAAACGTTATTGTAAATGTACTTTATATTTTTGTCATGTAAATAACAAAATTGTATATATATATATATATATATATATATTTTGATAAATAAATAAAAAATAATAATAATAATAAAAATAATGTTATTGGTGCCAGACAAGTCTTGACATATTTATGCAACTATCTAGTGCAATATTGTTCAGTCTGATTTAGGTGTTCGACTGATATAGACGCGTTTTCATAGCACTGCTTTTGTAACCATGGAATACGTAGCAAAATCTCAAAGAGCAATAATTTTCTTTTTGTGGAAAGAAGGTGTGAAAACATCAGAAATTATTCAGCGTCTGCAAGGAGTATTTGGTGAGTCTGCAGAATCCAAAAGTACTGTTTATCGGTGGATCGATCGTTTTAAAACCGGTAGAACATCACTAGAAGACGATCCACGCAGTGGGTGCCCAAGCACGTTGGTAAATGAAAGAAACATTACTGCCGTCAAAGACCTACTGAAAGAGGACAGGCGAATGACTATTCGTCAAATTAGTGTGCGCCTAGGGATAGGTACACGACAAGTTCATAACATCTTGCATGATTGTTTGGGCGTTAGCAAGGTTTCGCCGCGCTGGGTGCCAAGGCTGTTGGGACCAGAACAGAAACTCAATAGAAAACGTCCGAAAAAGTTCTTAGATGGCGGCTTAAAAAAATTAGTTTATCGTTGGGATAAATGTATTCAGTTAAATGGAGATTATGTTGAAAAACTACATTGTAATATTGACGAAAATTAACAAAATAATAAAAATTATAGCTAAATTTCCAGAACTTTGGAAACATCCCTCGTATTTTATGTATAATTTTTATAATTTTATTTTTGTAATTGCAATAATTTATTTGTTTTCTGTTTATTTATATTCTCAAAATATTACTTTTTTTAAATTATTTTATGTCTTTTAATTTCCTGATTTGATTTATTATACAAAAAGATGCATCACTACGTTATAAATATTCAATTAGTTCTAATAAACATACAAGCTTTGAAATACCGCTATGTGCCACATTGCTCGACGCTGCTCTGACTCTTTAGCCAGAGCAAGAAAAAATGTTCGCAGTGCACTCTCAGAGCAGTTACCATTCCCAATCGAATACAAATTTTATCAACTATAGAGCAACTACTCGCTCAATCGAATATGAAACTTGCTCGCCGAGTGACCTAAGGTGCATAGAGCACCCAATCGAATACGCTATTTAATACACATCCAATATTGCTGCCAATTGAGACAGTCGTCAAAGGCAGATCATCATCATCATTTCGTGTCCACAATACCACGTCATATACACTTCTCCTAAAATCTTGTTACTAAGAGCGCTTCGTCATTGGCATCATTGAGGTCGTTAGGTGTGCAGCTACCTCCTATGTTTGTACAAACCAGTAGATGTTGGTAATCCTGGTATTTTCCGCAGTCGTATTCTGCACTTCCAGCAATGTATCCAAGGTCAAAGACAGGTTAACCAACGTGGCAGCAAAAAAGTTTACCGATTCGAAAATGTAGCGCAGAAATTTAAAAAAATTGCAACTTTTTGATCACTCCATGTATTTCATCAGGTTTTTGTCCATGTATTTTAAATACAAGGTGTCTCAAAAGAAATTTTATATTTAGTGGATCGATTAAAAAAAAAGTAAACCGTATATAGAAAAAATGTTTATTAATTATTAAAATACACTTTTTGGGGATTTATTTCTTAAAAATAATATCGTCTAAATGTAGACCCTCGCGTTCTCGGCACTCATTTAATCGAACAGTAAAATTACTTATGACGTCTCGGCAGGTGGACTCAGGGATGGCTGCCATTTCGTGACGGATATTTTCTTTCAAATGCGCCAGTGAAGTCGGTTTATTGGCGTAAACTTTAGATTTAAGATAACCCCATAGGAAAAAGTCCATAGGGGTTAAATCTGGACTGCGTGGAGGCCAATTTATGTCAACTCTCCGGGAGATCAATTTGCCTGAGAATTAAGCCTCTGACTGGCATCTTGGGGCTTTAATTCTTGCACCAATTGAATTTTGTAGGGGTGCAGCTTTAGGTCTTTGTACATAATGCGATGTAATGATGATCTATGCACATTTAAAGCACTTGCGCGCTTCCGAATTGAAAGGTTCGGGTCGTCACGAACAGACTGATTAACATTCTCCACGTTTTCTACCGTTCTTGATGACCTAGGTCGCCCGGATTTTGATTTATCCAGCGTTGTACCAGTCTCTTCAAACTTTTTAACCCAATGTCGAATGAGAGGAATGCTTGGCGCATCATTTAAGTGGCGAAAACCTCGAATACTGCAGAATTTTCTACGCGCTACAGTCGCCGAATGACCGTTTTTGTAAAACTCTCGCACGCATAACGCGCGGTCTTCTCCCGAGAAACGCTCCATAGCGACTGAATTCCCAAGAGCCAGGCTACCGATTGACATAACCCCCGCGCCCCTCGGATACGTTGCGTTCACGCAGTAAGCTAAATAAATATAAAATTTCTTTTGAGACACCTTGTACTAATCCTCGCTGGATCTTCTAGCTAATATATCTTATACAAGGTGGACCGTGGCTTAAGTTTTCTTCCCAAATCTCTTACTTTTCTCTATTCTTTCATGCTCAACACATATCATAACCTGACACTGTTTTCGTTGTCACTTAATATTGTCGACTGTATTCAAAGCGACACTGTGATATTTGTTTGGGTTTATACAGTTTTATCAAAACAAAAGTCCTATTTTTAGAAAGGTTTTAAATAAATCTCACGTAGAGGCGTATACATTTTCCTTTTTCCCTTCTTTAGTCTACTGTTTTTCATGTACAATGCAGCTTACTTAGTATTCAAGTTATGTCGATAAAGTCGCGGTTCACAGTGGATTACACAGGATTAAATTTGAGTGGATTTTTTTGATTAGAAACACTTGGTTTTGGATTGAAATTATGATTTTTTTAATAGTATTATTAGTATTGTTGTGTAAAACGCCCACCGTCCCGACGTGTTTCAAATACAACAGAAAATTTCGTAACGCGATACAAAAATTCAATACGTTGAAGCTATTACAAAGCAGAAGTAATAAATGATAAGTACGAGGGCGTATTGAAAAGTAAGGTCTCCTATTTTCTTTTTTTTTTTTCATAGAAAATCACATTTATTTACAACCCTACATACATCGTTGGAAAGGTTGAACATTTAGCTATTTTTCTACAAACTCGCCTTGACGATCAATCACTTTTTGCATCCTGGTAACCACCTTTTTAATGCCAGCGTCGTACCAATCTCCCGCCGCGTCGCGAAGCCAACTAACGACAGCTTCTTGCGCTTCCTCATTTCCGGGGTGTAATGATGTGCCCAAGTTTCGTCTCCAGTCACAATCGAATCCAGAAATTCTTCGCCCTCTTCCTCATAGCGGCGGAGACATTCTGTGGCACTTTCCACGCGCTTTCTCTTGTGTTCAGCAACTCACCGCTTAGGGACCCACCTGGCGGACACCTTGTGGTAACCGAGGACCTCCGACACAATATTCTGCACGGATAAGTAGCCACACTTTTCATTAAGACCTTCCCTTATCTCATGAAGGGTTATTCTCCGGTTATTGCGCACCATCTCGTCGATTCGATCCGCCGTTGATTCCGGCAAACTCAGCCGCCCCGACCGCTGCTCATCGTGGACGTTTTCCTGGCTCTCAGAAAACTCCCGGCCCGCACGTTTTTTATGTCAATACACTTCTCACCGTACACTTCCACTAACTGGCGATGAATGTCTATCGGAGAAACCTTTTTTGCATTCAAAAATCGTTGGCTTCGCGACGCGGCGGTAGAGTGGTACGACGCCGGCATTAAAAAGCTGGTTACCAGGATGCAAAAAGTGATTGTTCGTCAAGGCGACTTTGTAGAAAAATAGATAAATGTTCAACCTTTCCAACAATGTACGCAAAACTGTGAATAAATTTGATTTTATATGAAAAAAAAAAAAAAATAGGAGACCTTACTTTTCAATACGCCCTCGTACAATACGCCAAGATTTTGTCACAAAGGTAATCCTAGGTCAGGATTACGACATCTAGACATTGTAACGCTCAGCTGTTTGATTAAAAAACTATGTGTAAGCGTCTAGCATATGTTACCTGATTACGAAAATGCATACGCCGCATTTTCGTAATAAGGAAATATTTGTCATGACGAATGAATATTGGAACTGGGTCAACCAGTAAGTACAAATGCGTGGACGTCGCACGGTATTGAGGCAGAGGAACCTAGACCACTCCTTTACACGTGACGACCACGAAACCGACGCCAGATACTCGTACCGCTGGTGAGCCAAGCAAGCAGTCACCATGTAAATGGGAGAAGGCTTCTCCACGCTCCTCGACTCCTTGATGGTCAAATCCGATTCTGGCCAACACGGGGTGGACCGAAAACATCCCTAATTCAATGGACAAATTCATACCATTATATTGTAAATAGGATACATAATTAATAAATTTGTATTGTTAAAACCAGGACTCGTCTTCAAGCAAACCACCCAAGTGACAATATGACTGCAAATACAGCGATAAAAATGATCTTTTTACATAAATTCATTCTTATTCTTTCAAAATAGTCTCCTTCCTAATCTATCGGACGATTATTTATAATTTTTGAAATCTAGGCTTTTATCTACCTAAATATAAATTTAGGCTCTCCTGAGTTAACGCCTTTTTGATCCATGTAGTTTTGAAAATTTGTTAAATTCATTTTCGAAAGATGGTATCTCAAAAACTACACGACATAGGGACCTGCAGTTAGAATTTTTGAAATTTACAGACTATTTTCTACCAAGATCCTTTTTAGTTAAAAAAACTGGGGAACTTTTACAATAAATACGAATTGTCAAAAAAAAACATTCGTCGCTTTACGACTCGTTTTCTAACTTCAACACGTGCGGAAAAAAGTTTTATATAGTAAAGTTTTTTATTTGTTTCCTTTCGGATTAAAATCTTCATAAACATTTCACATTTCATGTACTACGTATAACCTTTCACAAACAAAACAAAAATCATTAATTCTAACATAAACATAAACAATACACAACAAAAAATTTCAATTTTTTTCTCCTCTTTTCTTCCTCATCAGCTCCATCCATCTTGTGTCGGGTCTTAAATCATTGACTATCTGTACAGCTGATTTGGAGTTCCTTAAGTCCTCTGTGTTAGACGTTCCAATGTTTCTTCTCCTGTTTTACATATATCACTTGTTTCATTGCTCTTGTTTCCAGTACATATTTCCATTTTCTTCATTTCCTACTCGTCTTTGTATTTTTGTCATTTTTCATTAGGTATTCTGCCGTTTCCATGGATACTAAAAACTTGTATCTTTTATTGTAGTTGGAGTTGTGGATTATTTCCCTTCTGATCTGTATTTGGATATTTTTTCTCTTAAAGTTATTTCTTCCAGCATGCTGTATTCTTGTCTTCGTCTGTTTTCCACTGCCATCAACGAGTAGCCCATCGTTTCGTAGAAACTCGCGCATTTGTTCCCATTTGTTTTTTTCCTGTCTTCTAATTTCTGTACTTTGTATTTATTGCCAACTATTGAGTGCAAGTTCGTTCCAAGGAGTCAGTCTTATCTTTTCTTCGTAGCTGACAGTTTTTCTTCCAACCTCTATGGACACTTGAACCTTTTCGACACTTTGAACCTTTTGGTTTCTTCCAGTAAGATGTAGATGGGTGTTAATTTATCTATGCTGAGTAACCATCGCAGATATTTATATTGTACTCTTTCTACCCTTTCTTGTTCTCTCCAGCCACATATAGCATGATACTAAGAATTAATTTGTCGAAGAGCAGACATCTTAACTTGAAATTACTTTTAAACTTTCTTTCTCCAACTCCCCAAACTTGTGCAAGGGCTTTATTTGCCTTTTTTGTTACTTCCTTGATATGTTCCTGTTCTTGTCCGTTCTTTTGATAAGAATATATCTCAAATATTTAAATGTTTTTACCTTTTCTAGTTCTACTCCGTGCCAGAACCATTTTTCATCCGGTTCTCTCCCACTTGTTTGTGAAAATCGGCAAAAAGTCTGATGTAACGAGTTTTTATACTATTTTTTCAGCAGTGGATCACTTTCAGGTATCCTATCCATGCTAGACTATTTATTTTTATCGTTCATTGTACTATCAATCACATTTACAGATGAACCCTTATTCCGTAAAATGTTTCTTTCAAAACAATTGTATTTTTGGTAATGTCCCTTCGACAAATTCATATTTAAACTACGAGACAGAAGACAATAAACTTATAAATTATATTAAATATGAAGGTCATCTTATGTCTCTTATATTAAATTCCATTTCTAAAAAAATCAATTTTTTCGGGCCCGAATATATATTTGCATATAGCCCCGCAAAGCCTGCGCCATTCCTATCATAATATTGAAAATTATATTTGATATTAAATTTTGCAGAATATTGTAAAACAAAATCTCCAAAGGAGATATGCAACTGTACCGAATATTTTGATGTATATTTCTGATTGCAGATGACTCTCTTTAATAAATACTAGCTGAGATAGCTGAGATTGTACAGGGAATTATCAGACCCCCCCAAACGAACGAATTCTTTGTTGAAAGTAGGTGTACGGTGTTAATACAGCCGCTAAATCAACGATTTGAAGAAAATTCCTCTCTTCTCGCTGAATTGATCGGGACTATTTGGACAAGCCAATTTAATTAAAAGCGAAATTTTGAACAAAAAAATATCAAATATTTTAATTGTTTGATGCCATTACTTTCACTGAGTCCTAAAGAATAAATGTGCATAATTTCACAGATCACACAGATTGGTCTAAGGATGTAGAAGTGTCTAGGATTTCTTTGTTGTACCTACGAAATGCTAAACACTTCTATGCGCCATTATATTTGCAGGATCCTAAAGAGAAACTTTGCAAAATTTGGTCCAGCTCGATCTAAGATCCTGGAGTGTCTAGGATTTCTTTGTTATGAAATAAACATGGTGTACCACAAGGATCTGTCCGAGGTCCCATTTTATTCCTAATATATGTCAAGGATTTGCCGTACGTTAATGCCGACATGGATACCATCCTCTTCGCTGACGATACAACTATCCTTCAATCCAGTAGACAAATAACTTCACTCCTTGACAAAAGAAACTTAGCCTTATTCAATATCCAAAACTGGTTCCTAGCTAATAGATTGACAATGAACAATAGTAAAACTCAGTACATGGTGTTCGCAACCAGGAACATACAAGATGTTAATAACCCCACTTCGGTCTCGTTCTTAGGACTTGAGATAGACAGCAAGTTAACCTGGGAACAACACATCAACAAACTTGCGAAAAAGTTGTGCTCGTTGAACTATTGTCTAAATAACTTAAGCTGATGTGCTTCCTTGATGGTACAATAATCATTTTTTTTTTGCTTCCTTCTAATCCCGATTAACGTATGCACTATTAATCTGGAGCCACTCTCCCCACACAGGGCGCATATTCTCCCTGCAGTGTAGAGCTATTCGAATCTTAGGTAATATTAAATACAGATCCGTCTGTAAATACAAATTTATTGAATTGGGGATATTAACATTCCCACCCCTTTACATCAATATATGCTTCATGTACGTACATGAAAACCAGAGCAAGTTCTCTCTACAAAGCTCTGTCCATAGACACGACACGAGAAATAAGAACGAAATATGCCCTGACATTATTTATCAACAAAAGTGTCTTTATTATTTTTCAAAAAATTCCCCATGAAGATAATTACACTTTTGCATGCGTTTGAAGTAATTTTCGAAGCACTTTATCCACTCCGATTGAGGCATTTTCCACTCAGATTGTCAAATTATGTGGGATTCAACACGAACAAATCTTTTTGACGGCCAAATGTTCATGCAATAGTGAATGTATGCTGGTCTCACTAAAGCCCAAGAATACCTCAATCTCACGATTAGTCACATGACGGTCTTGCAGTATCAGTTCACGCATAGCATCAATATTTTCCGGAACAACAACCAATTTTGGACGATCTTCACGAAATTTGTCCTTAAGCGAACTACGGCCACGATTGAAGTCGACAAACCATCGATAAACAGTAGTCCTTGATGGTGCTTCATCGCTTAAAGTCGAATTAAGTTCATCGATACTCTGTTGTTGGGTTAATCCACGTCGAAAATTATAAACAAGAATCGCTCGAAAATGTTCACGATTTAATTCCATTTTTACACGAGATGATATTTTTTAAGGTACTGTAAACAACACAAATAGCGTTCGTACGGCAAAACGTTCTGAATACGTATACCGTTAAAAATGTCAAACTTTACGATAGAAACGTCAGTTGCCAGATGGCAGCACTAGTTTAGCGCATTCCCGATATATAAGAGGCAACCCTCGTAAAAGACATAAGAGTGTATCGTTTTTTACTTGCCCCACCTCAATATATAAGGGGCAAGTATTGTAATCGCGAAAATTTTCGATGTTGAGATTTTGACTGATGACCACGTTTCATAGTCCAGGGAATCCAAAAAACCTATTTTCGAAGTGCCGTCCGTATGTGTGTGTGTCTGTGTGTGTGTATACACGATAACTCAAAAACGGTTTAACTTAAAGAGTTCGTTCTGGTACTAAAAAATTCTCCTAATAATTGGAAAGAACCCTATTGTTTTTTATTAAAATCCGAAACCGGAAACGGAAGTTATTAAACTTTAAAATTAAAAAAAATCGTAACTAGTAAACCAAGCCTTGGACAAAAAATTGTATAGGACATAATTTAACGTATTTTTGAAGATTTACGTAAATCTTCTTTTAAATTCAATTATTTTTTTTTATGTATTTTTTTTTTAATTATTATTATTTTTTTATGGGAGGGCAAGTCTAGCGGAGGTCTCCCTTCGCCACTGGTTTGGTCATACCTATAAATCCCTAGAGAGTTCTATGCACCATTACTTCCACAGGTTCCTAAAAAGTCTCTATGCAAAATTTGATCCAGATCGGTCAAAATACCTAGGAGTTTATCGCAGACAAATGAATAATTTTCTTCTTTTATATATATACAGAGATTACAAAATTGTATAACTTTCATGTGTTATAAAGCTTTTATTTATATTATACAAAGCTTTGTGTTTAAAATCTACAATTATAGCACTTCATGCGAATAAATTTAAATCAAATCCGTGTTACTTTGTATTATTAATAGTTCTTTTATCACCAATTTCGCTGGTACTTTTGTCTCGTTAAAATGAGTACTTAACGCACGTGTTGGAAAATAAAGAATCGCCGAATTAGAGCCGGAGTTCTGAAAATATCTAACGGCAATGAAGAAAATACATTGTATTTATTGAGAAGGAAAAAACAATGCAGTACAAATAACAGAAGTTGAATATAATTAAAACTATAAATAAGGCTATAAAAACAAATAATGTACTCATAAAACAAGTTACAGATTTTAAATATTTATCTGTAATTGAGGAGCGTTCATGCAAAAAGGCACATGTCTATTTTAAACAAAAATTTAGGTTTCAACAAAGTTGTCCTCTTCAGTATGGATTATATCTTTGGAATACTGCAGAATCTGAAAGCACAAATAGCCGTCTTTGCTGTGCGCCGGAAATTTTAACCAACTAAACTAATTTCAGAATCTGAAATTCCCAAAAAATCATGTTTTCAAAATTTTCCCTGGTCGCATTAGAGCAGTGGTTCTCAAACTTATTTGGCCTACTCCCCCTTCAGAAAAAAATTACTCAGCGCCCCCTGGAAATCTACATTCTTTAAGCGAAAAAACAGAAAGATATATGTATCTATATTTATACCTACGTTCTAAAATATAGTAAAGAAAGATGTAAATAAGACACCTTGAAGCTTGAAAATAAAAATTATTTATTAAAATCGTATTCTCATCTAATGAGAAAGATGTACTTGGTGCGCTGTGATCAATGTATCAATCCTCGGCTCTATTTTTGTCAGTAATATTCTTAAATCCTCGCGATTAGCTATTTTCAGTCGGTTTCTTTTTTTTTGTTAATAGATTTGTGACCGCACGTTCCACTAAATATGAAGAAGGTAATGCAATTAACAACTTTTGTATTATAGCCCATAACCCAGGATAAGCTGTAGGTATCTGTTTGTAACGTTGTATACGGATTTTGCAGTGCCTAGGTTGAATTTTTTTAGCATTCCCTTACACCAATCAACACGAGCTTTTTTTCGAGCTTCGGTCAAATTATACGGAACCCATCGGGAACAAATCTTTTTCACAGCTAAATGTTCATGTAAAAAAGAATGTATTACAGTCTGCGATATGCCAAAGGTTACCTCTATCTCACGGTAAGTCACATGCCGATATTCTTCAATCATTTTGCGCACAGCCGATGCTTTTTTGAATCACCAATTTTGGTCGACCTCCATGAGATTCATCACTAATGGACGCACGACCATGGCGAAATTCTGCAAACCAATTGTAAACAGTTTTTTCTGATGGTGCTTCATTACTAAAAGTTGAATGAAGCGAATCTATGTATTGTTGTTATTAGGCCTTTACTAAAATCGTAAAAAATCATCCCATGAAAATCTTCACGAGTAATATCCATGTTTTTCACAAACTTGTTTTTTTAAACGCTCACTGTCAACAAACTGCTCGGTCAATTCATAACAAATGTCAAATTTTACAAATATAGTAATGACACATTTCAATATTGCCATCTAGTGGTCGTTTGTGAAAACATATAAGGTATCCCTCGTATATGGGTATTTATGGCTATGACAAGATTTCTATAAAACAAGTTTAATTTAAACTGGCATTAAGTATTATATTAGGATAGTAAATAGTAACTATTTTTGTCATTAGCAAGGTAGTTACTAACCCGTTTACTAGCCTAAAATAAACGCTCCGTAACATCGCAGAAAGCTAGACAAGCAACAAAACAAAGAAATCTTTGGAGAGAAACATGACAATAACAAAAAAACTAACCAAAATCTCAGGTTTACACCGAAATGTTAATAGACTTGGGAATAAGTAAGAAAGTAAGTAAATATACCCGAGTAAAGTCTGATTAATCGAACCCTGGACCTTTTTAAAGAAGTAATATATAAACTTTTGTATAGTATACGGTTTAAAGTTAGTTTAAACTTAGTTTAAAGTTTTATTTAAATTAGTTTTCATGTAATAGTGCCACGTTTTTAAGTTATTCCGTTATAGTTTTATAAAACAAGGTAATACCTTAAATATAGGTCTTACCTTTTCTGAGAGTGTAGACGCATTTAATAACGCGACGTTTGATCCCCCCTTGCCCGGCTCCGGGACCATCGATATCTGAAATCATAATTACCGATTACTTACTTTCAAACTTACTATGTCGTCTGCTTTTAATAGGATTCCATTAAGGAGTATTGGTATTCGGTATTCGTACTTCATTTGTTTTATGAGACACGCCTGGTTTTAAATAAAGAAAGTTGAAAACAAGATTAATGGAAGAGAAAATTATTAGTCGCAAGACTCAATACGTACTACAAATTTTAAATAAATAAGGAGGTTTCTCTCAAAACTATATCCAATTTTCTCTCAAATATATGAGTCTAAGAGAACTTGCCTTCTGGGTGCAAATTTTGAGTTTGGATATTAGTGTTTACAACAGTTATGGAGAAAGTTTTGCTGGAGTATTTGTGAGGGCACATTTTGCGATTAAAATTTTTGCCGGAACTTGTAATACTAAAACCGTGCAAAAAATGTTGTTTTGTAAATATCTCCGTTTCATTGCAAAATTCGAAAAAAATATATCTGAACCTTAAGTTTTGTTTTAATCTTCTCTTTGCAGACGACCTCAAACTTTTCCGTAAAATATCGTCAGCAACCGACATAATACAATTTCAAGAAGACCTTAACACACTGGTTGAATGGTGCGCCACAAACTGCCTTCATCTCAACCCAAACAAGTGTAAAGCATCGTTTTCTCACGAGAAAAAAAAATCCTGGGGTAGTGCAATATCACTTAAGTGGAGTGAACATTGTGCAAGTTAAGGAAATGACTGATCTAGGTATTTTATTTAGCAGCGATCTCTCTTTTGCGAAACATATTGGTATTATAACCAATAAATCGCTGAAAATGTGTGGTTTCGTTAAACGCAAGACTAATGCGTTTACTGATATTAATTCTATAAAAATTTTGTACTTCTCATTAGTTAGGAGCCATTTGGAATATGCGTCAACTATATGGAATCCTTCACAAAAGTGCCAAATTGAACGTGTCGAATATGTACAAAATAAATTTTGTAATTACGCACTGTTCAAACTTGGTATAGACTACAACATTCTCAATTACCCTGAAAAGTGCTATGTACTGAACATAGCCTCACTTACTTCTAGACGGTCTTTAGCCGACATGTGTTTTCTATACAAAGTTATGAACAGTATCATATTTGTACCAGATATTTTATATAAGTTTAATATCCATGTACCTGCGAGAGAGATTCGTTCCCAGTCGTTATTTTATTACAGAAGTCATGCGACTAATTATGGATTTAATACTTGCGTTGACAGACTGTCTAGAACAGTGCTTCCCAACCTTTTATGGCCTGGGACCCCCCAAATTATATAAATATTGTCTGCCCCTGCCCCTATGTATGTGTATATATATAGTTAGGATGTTGTTCCTTACAACAAGAATTGTTGGACAAGAATTTTTATTTTCCTTCTTATATATATATATATATATATATATATATATATATATACACACACATATATATATGGTGTATCAAGATAACATGGATGGGAACACGAGTTTGTTCGAAAAGGCGACGTTGCTCACACGTCACTCACACGTCAAAAATTTTGAATTAAAATTTATCCACAAAATTTAATGGTAGTATTGAAATTTTCCGGAAAAAACCAGAATTACAAGACATCAAGGACAATTTCGAATTTTTAAATAGGAACGTATGTCATATTGGATATCTTTGGATAGAGCTTTTCAACAACTTTTCCTTAAACATTTTTTTAATATCTTTTACGGTTGACAAAAAACTGATATTTTTAAATGACGATTATAGTCCCTACAACGACTTGAAAGTAAAGTATTTTTATTTACAAATGTTCAAAGTGCCTTCCATTTTAATTTAAACACATTCGCATCCTTACTCTTGAGTTACATGTAGTTCGGAGAGCAATTAAAAAAATATATAATAACAAATATTGCACTTAGAAATCGTACCTACTTCAAAGCACAACTTAAAAATACTTGAAGTGCCTCCAACGCGAATCCATTAACCGACACATACAATTTATTTGACCTTTATATAGTCTACTTATAGTCTGTTTCTTTTGTTAAAGCGGAACTAGATTTTCAAATATAGAAATTTTTATCGATTAAATGAAGATTTTGATCATATTGTTTAGTAAAAGCCCATTTACTCATTATAAAGTTAGCTAGTGACAACTTAAACATTTGAAATAGCCTATAGTTTAAATTATTTGTCAAAATAAGTATCTAGTATATATATAAATAGTAATCTTGCAAGATTGAGTGCATTTTTATTATATTTTCATGTTTCGATCTTGTATGACTTCGCGGCCCCCCGACGAAGCCTTCACGGCCCCCCGGTTGAGAAACGCTGGTCTAGAACATATAATTCATTAAATAACAGCAATACCCTAGACCTGTTCAACATGTCTTTTAACGCATTTTTTAACCAAATAAAATCCCTTATTTTTGCCTGAATTATTATGTATTTTTCTTTATCTTTGGCCTTCTAATAATCATCATTCACTGACTAAATACCTACAAAACCCTGAAATGTGTGAAAATGCACATTTCACGTAAATTTTTTAAATGTATTCGATAGAAATTTTTATGTTCAACCACGTGTGACATTTATTTGTTTACTGTTCACTTATTTTAATTTTTAGGTATGCAACCCGGCATACATTAAGTCGTACAAAAGTTTACTTCACTGCTGATTTGGAGGCGCTTCACTGACGATTTGTTTTTATTTCACTGATTTCAAAAAAACCTAATTATTTATAAACAATTCATCAAAAATTTAATGTGCCATTTCTGTCCAGGAAATTGAAAAGTTATACAGCGGTTAAAGGGTTTATCATTATCCTTGGCTTACAAGAAGCCTATATCCTTAAGGAATACATTATTTCCTGTTACACTTTAATATCTAGGATAATAAAAATGTAATAGTTTTCCAACTACAAAGTAATCTTTAATGGGCTTTTACTGTATAGTTAAATGAAATAGGGTATCATTAAGAATAAATGAAAAAGTCATTATGTAAACCAACATTATACAAGGTATCTCAAAAGAAATTTTATATTTATTTAGCTTACTGTATGAACGCAACGTATCCGAGGGGCGCGGGGGTTATG
The DNA here is from genome assembly GCA_963971575.1 of Liopterus haemorrhoidalis. NCBI lineage: Eukaryota > Metazoa > Arthropoda > Insecta > Coleoptera > Dytiscidae > Liopterus > Liopterus haemorrhoidalis. Next base: position 11,005,280 of record OZ020622.1, on the reverse strand, counting down.
TCAATCGGTAGCCTGGCTGTTGGGAATTCAGTCGCTATGGAGCGTTTCTCGGGAGCAGACCGTGCGTTATGCGTGCGAGAGTTTTACAAAAACGGTGATTCGGCGACTGTAGCGCGTAGAAAATTCTGCAGTATTCGAGGTTTTCGCCACTTAAATGATGCGCCAAGCATTCCTCTCATTCGACATTGGGTTAAAAAGTTTGAAGAGACTGGTACAACGCTGGATAAATCAAAATCCGGGCGACCTAGGTCATCAAGAACGGTAGAAAACGTGGAGAATGTTAATCAGTCTGTTCGTGACGACCCGAACCTTTCAATTCGGAAGCGCGCAAGTGCTTTAAATGTGCATAGATCATCATTACATCTTATTATGCACAAAGACCTAAAGCTGCACCCCTACAAAATTCAATTGGTGCAAGAATTAAAGCCCCAAGATGCCAGTCAGAGGCTTAATTTCGTAAATCAGGTGTTTGAATCAGATTTTCAACGTTTACCAACATTTTGTTTTCGGATGAAGCTCATTTTCATCTTAATGGTCACGTAAATAAGCAGAACTGTCGCTACTGGAGTGCAACGAATCCGAAACGCAAGCATCAGAAACCCCTACATTCGCCTAAAGTGACCGTATGGGCTGCGATGTCGGCGCGAGGAATTATCGGCCCTTACTTTTTTGAAGACGAAAGGGGGCGTGCAGTTACAGTGAATTCAGAGCGTTATGTGGAGATGCTAGACAACTTCTTGGTACCTGAACTGCAAAACTTTCCTGGCTATAACCAAAGAACAGGACGGAGCAACTTCACACACGTCCAATATGTCTCTGCCACGTGTTCGTGAAATTTTCTCAGGCAAATTGATCTCCCGGAGAGGTGACATAAATTGGAGAATGTTAATCAGTCTGTTCGTGACGACCCGAACCTTTCAATTCGGAAGCGCGCAAGTGCTTTAAATGTGCGTAGATCATCATTACATCGCATTATGCACAAAGACCTAAAGCTGCACCCCTACAAAATTCAATTGGTGCAAGAATTAAAGCCCCAAGATGCCAGTCAGAGGCTTAATTCTCAGGCAAATTGATCTCCCGGAGAGTTGACATAAATTGGCCTCCACGCAGTCCAGATTTAACCCCTATGGACTTTTTCCTATGGGGTTATCTTAAATCTAAAGTTTACGCCAATAAACCGACTTCACTGGCGCATTTGAAAGAAAATATCCGTCACGAAATGGCAGCCATCCCTGAGTCCACCTGCCGAGACGTTATAAGTAATTTTACTGTTCGATTAAATGAGTGCCGAGAACGCGAGGGTCTACATTTAGACGATATTATTTTTAAGAAATAAATCCCCAAAAAGTGTATTTTAATAATTAATAAACATTTTTTCTATATACGGCTTACTTTTTTTTTAATCGATCCACTAAATATAAAATTTCTTTTGAGACACCTTGTACCACCAGTCCAACTGAAAATTATTTTCCTAAATGTAAATAGAAAAGTTTTGGTTAGTTTCATGTTTCCATGTTGGTGTTTCGAAATAAGCTAGAATTTTAATATGTTTTTTGCTTTATGTTTGTTTAAGTTTTGTTTTTTTTTGTATGTTATTTAATTTGCGTGGTTGTTACTCGAAAAATAAACCTATGAACAAAAGTATTTTGTTAACATGTTAATCACTAATTAAATTTTTAATTTGTTTAAAATCAGCGGAAAATGCTAATCCCGTTGATATGGTTACATATCACAGTTAAAAGGTATCATTTGCAAATAGTGCTTAAATTGCAAATAGTGCATTTGCTTTAGTGGTTATTTATGGAATAACAACAAATTTGTTAAAGTTAAACACTGGTTCCCCAACCTTTTTTTAAACGCGACCCTTTTTAGAATTTTTAAAAATTTTCGCGATCCAGTTTTCTAATCCGCCATATTTGATCAATAAAACAAAAAAAAAAGGGTTTGACAAAATATATTTTAGGACTTAACAAAAGTGATGATATTTTTTATTAAATAGTAATTACACAAGTCAACAAAAAAAATTTTTTTCTTTCGAGTCTATTTTAATGACTATTTTCTGATTCTTTATATCGAAAAATAACTAAAACGTTCGTTTATTTTTGAAAAACTTTGCTTTTGTACATTTTACAACGATCAATATATATTTATTTATTTTTATGACCATATAAGGAGAAGCGCGTTATATTAAGTAAGGGTGGGACGAGCGGGTGGAAAGCAAGTGGCATTTCACTTACGTGGTTCATAGTCGGTATGCGCATGTGCATTGCAGCGATACAACGCATTTTGTGTGGCGGCAGATCCAAAAATGGCGTCAAAAAGTTGTAAACACGAGGTAGACTCATCCTGCTATATTTGCGGCGAATTTATCAAAACAAGAGAATGGTTGGATTTCTGATGGGATGCATTCCCAAATCCAACCAAACATGACGTACATTTATAAAATTAGGTGGTTCATATAATTATTAGAATAAATTTCTAGAAATGTCATTGAATATTGTATTGAACCTCCTGTAGGCTTTGCCGCAGATTAGGTTAACATATCATGAAATGCTCCAGGATATATGCATACATACAATGCTAATTACGAAAGGTAATCACTACCGTATTTGAACAATAGATTATTACACATCTAAGAGCACCAAGAACAAATAAAACGCAGTTAAACGCATAATATATGCAATTAACATGTTTATGCAATAGTATTCTGAAGTGTTGCATGGCATTAGAACTGCGTATTGCGAGAATTAAATACGTCAATAACTTTAGATATGCCACCTCCTAAATTCATCTTATGGGAAAAATTATAGTAATCAAGCCATGTGGGGAAAGTGTAGTGGACCAATTAGGGTAATGAAACTTAAACATTATTCTCTATTTATATCGTTGTTTAAAAATTCATATAAAAATAAACGTAGAAATAGGAAATAATTTCACTCAGCTTTTTGGACAAGAAGCGTTTATTTTAACAAAACACAACGTTTCGCCAACAACATTGTTGGCTTCTTCAGGTACAACATAATGCACCGATAATCCTTGAAATCATGAAATTTTCCTAACTAACCAACTCAGTGAAAAGAACCAAAAATAAGTAATGAGTTTCGGAGCAATCATACAATTCAACGTACCAATCCCTGGTACGTACAAAGTAATGAGAGAATAGTACCATTCTCATGATTTCAAGGATTATCGGTGCATTATGTTGTACAGGGTGTGACACTGTCAACTCTGTTGATTTGTGCGTACCAGGTTGTCAGGGGGGATAGTGTCGCAGCCTGTCATATTGATGCGTTGATAAAACTTGATATCATTGTATTTATGTATTTTTTTAATATTGGACAGTTGTCTAGTTTATTTAGTCTCGTTTCGAATAGGGGATAGGCATGATTTTTTTTTTATTTTTTATTATATTCCTCTTGTTGCATATAAACATAAAAAACAGTTTTTATTATTTTTTTTTTTTGTAATTTGAAGGCTTAAAAAAATCATAAATGTATGTAGCGCGCGAAAACGACGTGTGACGTCATACCCCTTCTAACTGACGTATGACACTACTAGCTTACCGGCGTACATAGTCTGTTGTGAACTTATTTGTTTGTATAACTTTAATAGGTTATGTAAAGTTAGAGTGATTTTAGTTAAAATAAAGTTTAATTCTATAAAAACAATTTATACATGTTTACCGAATTAAATTTTATATTAAAATAGATAACTTATATTGCAGTATTTCAATTATGCCTCTAACGTTTTGTAACTTCATGTGAACAATGTAGTAAAATTCTGACATCTAAATTACATAAATATTTACATTTTACAGAGTTGCAGCGTTTGTTTACATAAAGTTATAGAATATAAAATAAAAATTACTTTGACATCACGTATTTACTCAGCACTGTAGCATTAATTATTTTTCATATATTCCATGAGCATAAATGCATCAATATTGGGTAAATTATCACTCTGAGCCCTAACAAAATCTTTATCTGCCATTTTAATAATAAATGCGTGAAAAATTGCTTAAAAACAAATACAAAACTCTCGAACAATACAATACACACACGTGTAAAGATTATGTTGTAGCTGTATCTGTGATGTGAAACCCCTATCGTTTGACGTCATACTCAGTCGTTTTACTCGGCAACCTTCGCTCCGTGGTCGGCTTATTTCAAATTTACAATATTTTAATTCAAAAATTTGGCTATAATATTAATTAAAATGTAATTTTTGTTTTGTTAGATGACATAACTAACATTAACATATCAAAATAATGTAGTTTTAAGGAAATACAAATTTTATGCGTATCCCCTATTGTAAAATTTAAATAATAGTTTCTAGTTTTGATCATTATATTACAATTTTTAATTAAAATTTAAGTCCTGTTTTCCTATGGTCTGTAATCTTCAAGTACACATTATTGTCAATGAATGTCTGCAATTCACCATCCTTGGAGATGATTGATGTACAGTCTGTTATAGTTACGTTTAACTAACATAGGTAAATTTTCTTTATTGATTGTATAAGATTGTTTTCTATCATGATGTTATTGTTATAGCACCTGAAGAAGCCAACAATGTTGTTGGCGAAACGTTGTGTTTTGTTAAAATAAACGCTTCTTGTCCAAAAAGCTGAGTGAAATTATTTCCTATTTCTACCTATATTCAAAATTGGACGTTAAATCACTAATTTACTATAAAAATAAACTTCGACATTTCTGTCATATTGTTTTCTGAGTTGTCATTTTCTTTAGTTCTAATTAATTGGACTGTGTAAATAACCAACCACAATGTGCCTCGTGTATCCGTGTTTACTTTGACTCTTCCAGTCTAAGCTGGACTAAATATATCATTATGTGGTAATACACGTGCAGGATATATTTGAGTTAATATCCTGTTATCCTTTACACTCTGAAAAACACATATATATTCTGGCAAATAAACATTAATGTACAATATTATACCTACACGCATTCGTAATAAGTAAGTAAAATCTTTTAGCAGAGGTAAATTACAAATTAGGACCAAATATTGACAAAGAAATCAAAGTTGTGGGTGGTGTTACGATTTCGCCTAACGGTGGGGTGAGACTGTGTGTGTTAAAGGAAAGTCGATGTTTATTTTTATATTTTAAATTGTATATATTACATTTACTATTAATTTCACAGATATTTTTATTCAATATTTGACTGTCAGTTCTTGAACAATATTTTGCAGATTTATTCTCTAAGAATTTACGAATATAATTACACATAGAAATGTCTAGGCTTTCGTAGGCATAAATTAACGCCTCAAATTATTTTTAGTTTTAACACATGTAATGTACTGAGTAAAAATGAATCGTTTTCCCATCTTAAAAAGTTTATGAATAAATAATTGTACATCTATAATTAGAAAGTGTCTGTATATAGAGGAAAAATTTTAAGATGGTAGCGCCACGCGGATTTTTTTGAAACCATTCTAAATCAGATACCACTTGACATTTACTAGTAAATAATAGCGTATCAAAAAACGACAAAAAATTAATAATTGTTTGGGATTTTCTGATTTTGTGAAGTGACATTACTTGTAAACATCTAAAATACTACATTTTGTGATCTGGTTTTAAGTTATGGCGGTTTTCCATTGTCGATTATTTTAACTATATTGGGGGAAATAATAATTCCCGTGCTGTTTACCAAGGGGTAGAAATCTACAATGCTGGGCATATAATATTGTGTGGAGTCACTGAAAAAAACAGAGAGTTCATAAAGATTTATGCATTATGCCTACAAACTTGTGCATTACAAACCCACACACAATAACAGGAATTTTCAAGATATGCGATAATAAATACAAAATTGAAAATATTTTTTGTAGTCACTATCATTAAAATGTAATGAGCAAACTTTGATACAAGGGCTCACTTTTTTTCCAATTTTTAAATTGTTTATCTAAACATCGCGACGATTCCTAACCTCTTGCTTTCCCAATTTTGTTTCGAATCATACGGTGTCTGATATTAGTGGAAACAAATGAAACGATATTTCCGGGTTTCTTCTTTTCAATGAATTGCACATAGGCACACAACAATATGTATTATACATTTTTCAATGATTATAATAAAACTTTAAAAACAAACTTCATACAAAACCAATACACAAAACGAAATGTTATATGATGTACACAAGTTCATGAAACGCTCACCAGATGGTAGGGTGCTTAGCTGCAAATCCCTATAGTGTCGATAACACTGTTACGGCAATTTTTCCTAAGGTTCTCGTGATTGGCTAACTGGGGACACCCAGTCTTTTGATTGATTGACAGGTGACACCCTCTCCCGTGATTGGTTAAATACCTGGCATGGTGGTATATTTTTTGGTTAATTATATGAAATTAAGATACATTAAAAAATAAAACCAAATACACATCCGTTCGTCCGTCATTGTTGACGGGTAATAACTTAGTATGTAGGTACATAGTTTGTGTAATAAACTACTGAAGTCTAGTAACAAGATTATTCGGGAAAGTCATAATACGTATCACACTTGCTGGTTTGCACAACTCATTAATTCATAAAATCTATTACTCTAACTTATGTCAAATGTTTCCTCCTAGTACGTGTGAGTTCACAACTGTATAAAATTGAACTCCAAGCTAATAATTTTTTGTATTATTTTTATTTGTTTTTTTTTTTAATGGTTGTTTTCATGTGATATTTTTGTACAAATTTATTGTTTTATTTTGTAAGTAAATATTTTTTGGGCTTTGGGCTGTAGGATAAATAAAAAAAATAAAATTATTTTATTGCGGATATTCTGTTTCACTTTGGGTTTAAATTTTCATCAATTACTAGATTTAACATTTTCATTCAAGAAGAACAAACAAATCTGTGTTACACGTCTCACAAATAGGAAGCTGTTCATCTCGAAGGATTACCATGGAAGGATTATCTCGAAGTATAAATAAGTCCACCGACAGTGACCTACACGAAGGCGTTTGATAGCAGTTTCCTGCCTGCTGTTAATCCTGCAGGGAGAACTCCATGGTTTATCGTTTCCCTTAATCTGTCTCAACTTCACATTACGTATGGTGTTCCAATCATGTTGCCATTTGGCTAACACCAAATGTTTCAGATGACTCTTTGAATCATTTGGAAATATGAAACGCACATCATTCATAGGTCTATGGGAGGATTTTGCAGTTATATCAGCCGCTTCATTACATTTTACCAGCATGTCCCAGTATCCAAAACAGCTCTGCCCTCACATCCAGATTGTGGAGTAACAACCGGATCTTTAGTACAAGAGGATTCACTCAATCTGGATCTTGGATTCTGTTCAGAGCGCTCAGCGAATCCGTCAAGGTAATGAAGGACTTTGCTCTGACGAAACAAAACACAGGGTCTTGAATATAGCGTACAGCACAGCACTGTACACACTCGTTATGGAATGCAGACGGTACTGTAACTGCTGACGTGGGTTCAATACAACGAATGCTCACCCAACCCTGGTTCCGGTTTTTGATCCGTCAGTAAAATTGACAGTTCCTCGAACCTAGGGACCAGTGTCCTTTGTAACTCATGTTGGTATTCGATAAGCAGCCAGGGCCGCCGAGAGGACTGGGCCCCCGGGGAGAAACTTTATTTTCGGGCCCCGGGTAATGATCAATTCTATATCCGAGAATTTTAATTATAATACAGGTTCAAATACAACTGATGGGCTAAAAAAAAGGTCCTCACTTTCAAAAATGTAAGTGATGAGAAAAAAATAAGGTCCTCACTTCCAAAATACAGTGAGTGACGGCCACGTGCTCCTGGCACTTGCCCCGATGCCAGGCCGTTCCTAGGGCTCTGCCCATGACTCCGGGGCCCCAAACACCCGGGAATTTTGCCTTGCCCTCTTGTTGGACCTATATAGGCAGCGTAGTATATTTATCAAACTTCGTTAATGTGAGATACAAAATTAAATCTGCCATTTCAGGCATATTCTCACCTAACCCCATGCGTATTTCGCCAAATGTACCTGTCCTATGTCCGCCCACTCCTGGAGTTTGCTTTCGTAGTCTGGTACCCGTACCTTCAACGCGACATCATATTACTGGAAGGAGTCCAAAGACGCACCATTCGTCTTCCAAGATGTCTCAGAGCTCTGTCATACGAAGAATGGCTTGAGAGGCTAAATCTGCCCTCTCGTTCAGCCCGCAGAGCTCGAGGTGACCTCATTCAGATGTACAGAGCGACAACTGGAAAGTTTTCTACGGACATGTCACCTCTGTACTCTATCAACGCCGACCAACGACTTAGAGGCCACTCTCTGAAGCTCCGCCACGACAAGTACGGAAAGCAGCTGCGACAAAATTTTCTAACTAATCGTGTGTTCGACCAATGGAACGCCTTACCCGAGAGCGCAGTGTCAGCACCGTCCATCAACTCCTTCAAAGCTCGAATAACCCCCATATTGGATTTATAAAACTAATTATTTTTATATTATTTTAAATATGTACTAATACATTTGTATTTTTGTTGTACTCTTGAGCATAACAAGCATTTAGCTTCTGCTCATTACATTGTAATAATAATAATAATATTAAAATCAATATCATTCAAAATGTTGAAAGTCGTCAGGCCAAAAGGCCTATTGGTTCTGGATGATGATAAGTTTATACGAGGGGCAATCAAATATAAACGAGCATTTTTTTTTTTTTTTAACTATTTTGCCAGAATTATTTATGCATTTCTACAAATAATTTTTCTACATAGTCTCCTCCATTTAGGATGCATTTTTCCCAACGTTTGGGCAGTTTCTTTATCCCCGTCTCGTAGAATGGAATTAGGTGGGTATCTAACCAGTTGCGCACGAAAGTTTCCACTTGATCATTGTTCTCAAATCTCTCGCCTCCAAGTGTTTCTTTGAGGGGCCTATACATGTGGAAATTGTATGGAATAAGTCTGGACTATAAAGTGGATGTTAAAACATTTTCTAGTGCATATCCACCAGTTTCTGTTGCGTTAGATCTGCTGTGTGGGGCCTGGCGTTGTGAAGGATCATCGCTCAGCAGCTTTGGAACCCAACGAGATTTTTTTGAAGCCCAATTGCTTTCGCATGATTGATTGAACACTTCCATAGCAGACACCAAGTTCCTCCGAAATTTTGCATTGTCGGTCGATCGTCCATCCCGGTCCACAAACAAACGGTCACAATAGTGCGAGGACGGCGAGGATGAAATTGATTTTCAACACGTTCACGGGTTTGCTTAAACTCGTGGTGCCAAACTTTCACCCTTCGCAATGAAAGGGTGTCTTGCCCGAACTGGAACTGCAGTCTGTGGTAAATTTTGGCTGGTTTCACGTTTTCACGGGATAGAAACTTTATAATAATGCGTTGCACAACAGCGACAGGCATACTCTTCGCAATCATCGTAAGGGCTACTAAACAGAACATTAGATAAATCGATTGGGCTGGTTTTCTCCCTCTACACATCTTTAACTAACGACCCCAACCGCCACAACATACATTGTTGCCTTTCCCGCCGCTCAGCCGAGAAAGGTTCGTTTATATTTAATCGACCCTCGTATAATCGTGTTCCCTCTATCTTGGTACACCCTGTATACAGGAATTAATAATTTTTCTTTAATTTGACCTGTACATATTTGATGTAAATTTGTAATACAGAATAAGCAATAAATTTGTTTGAAATGAGGAAATATAAAATGAGGATAATTATTTTTATGTTAAAATAACATTTGAAATGTTCCAGTTAATGTTCAATTTAAAATATCCGAATAATCTGCAAAGCCCCGATTTCAAACTGATGAGCAAAATGTAAAATCTCTCTATGCGAGTGATATTTAATTAAAAAGACTAAAAAGAGTATAGAATTTACATGGAGCACATTATATGAGTGTTATCTTTAAATTAACCTCTAGAGCATTTTATTTACATAACCTGAAATTCACCAGTATTATGAACTGCATAATGTTTTGAAACTATCAGTGATCTGAATCGGAAATATCAGTATTTGTTCAATTTTGTTTTTATGCGGTAAAACATTCCACAGAACACCACATACACCGCATGAAAGTCGGATTAGCAGTTCTGTAGTGAAAAGTCACAAATAAAAACAGCGACGTTGCTTTTTTTATACATGTATAGAGAGTAAAAGTCATTAACAATAATAAAAATCACATAAATTATACTGAATATTGTAAAAAAATAAATTCATATTATAAATACTAATAAATACGCCACTGTTACAATATAATACCGTTTCTCTTAATCAAAAGTAATGGATTAAAAAAGAAAGTAATTTATGTGCGGAAATGAGGAAAGATAAAATGAGTACTGGAGAACAGATTAACAGAGAATGTGCAGGATGTGTGGAGAGGACCTTGGGACATATAATGAAGAATTGTGGAGAAATAAAATTTAAAGAAGAAACAAGAGAAGACGCGTTGTGTGAATCAGGGCAAGGATGGAAATGGATGCAGGACGTCTTAGAGAGAAGAAGAGATTTGAGACAAAGATTTAACAACAATTAGGGTTCTATGACAACTGGGATCGTAAGACAATTCGGGCCGTTCACAATTGGGGCTTTGCACAACTGGAGCCATTAACAACTGGAGCGAGGAACAATTCGGGCCGTACACAATTGGGGCTTTGCACAACTGGGGCCATTAACTACTAGGGCGATGGACAATTCGAGCCGTTCACAATTGGGGCTTTTCACAACTGGGGCCATTAACAACTGGAGCGATGAACAATTCGGGCCGTACACAATTGGGGCTTTGCACAACTGGGGCCATTAACTACTGGGGCGATGGACAATTCGGGTCGATCAAAATTGGGGCTTTTGACAACTGGGGCCATAACTATAAGAGCTACAGTCTTCTTTTGTTTAAAATAAAAAATAGTTATTTTACAAGTTGGCATAAATTAAATTGCGTGTTCTTTTGAAAAAAAAAAAAATATTTTAATGATTTGATTAAGTACATTTTGTTGGGAATTAGAATAAATAAAAAAAAATGTATTTTAAGAGTTGGCTCTTCTTGGTTGAATTTTTGTGTTCTTTTTGCGCTAAACCGTAATAAGAATTAATGTCTAAAATATATTTAAGATTTTTAAATAAATAAATTTACTTGAAATTTGAAATTCAAATTTGAATCTAATACAATTCCTAAATATTTAACAGTATTTTTATTTATCATTATGTTATTACATTTATAAGCATTAGAATCGCAAAATTCAGACAGATTTATTTTTTCGACAGCTAAATGGAACTTAATAAGTTTTGCTGGATTCAAAGAAAGTAAATTGGTATCTAACCAAGATTTAATAATGTTAAAATTAAGTGAAACTTCACGGAAAATATCCGATCAGTTATCACTCGCAACATATAACACGGTATCATCCGCATATGATAAAAGCATTCCGCTAATATTTAATGTTAATAGATCATTTAAATATATAATTAAAAAGAGTGGTCCCAAAACTGTCCCCTGAGGTACGCCACAAGACACAACTGCGGAATCACTCAGAACACCATTAACAGATGTACGTTGTTCTCTGAATCTCAAATAACTCCTTACTACCTGTAGAAAAATCCCCCGAAAACCATAACATTCTAATTTTCGAATAATCTCTCATGATTTACTGTATCAAATGCCTTGGCTAGATCGATGAAGATAGCTGCGGCAATTTTAGCATTATTAAAGGTTTTATAGATACCGTGCGATCAAAATTTCTTATCAGTTACATAACAGTAAACAATGAGTTTAAAAATATCAAAACTGTATTCTAATCCACAGCTGAAACTCTCAATTTAACAAAGAACCAATCAGATTACTTCGTTCTCCCGAACTCACCCGAGAATCAACGAAAATATGTGTTTCTAACTTAATACCTGTTGTCAACTCATTGGCGTGTACAGAAAAATAGTGTTCATTTAATAATCAATTCGTATAAGGTAATAAAAATAGAATGTACGCCTATGTATACATGCCCTTGGAAATAAGTTTGATAACTAAATGTTTTTGTCAACTATTGCATAACGGACAAGATTTCTTGATCGCTCTGTAGCAGCTGTTAGGGTTGCAATTGCATTTTCGGTAGATACATTTTTACAAAAACTAAATTTGAAAATAAATAAAATTAGACAGATGTAAATAATATGTAAAGGGTGTTTTTTTTTAGAGGTATAGAACTTTAAATTGCAATAAAACAACGATGGATTATTCGATTGACATGAATTTTTTTTTATTCGAAAGATAATCTTGTGGCATTACATTTTAAATATGATTTCTGGCATATGACCGCCACGGCTGGCTCGGATGTAGTCCAATCTGGACGTCCAATTTTCGATGACTTTTTCCAACATTTGTGGCCGTATATCGGCAATAACCCGGCGAATGTTGTCTTCCAAATGGTCAAGCGTTTGTGGCTTATCCGCATAGACCAATGACTTTACATAGCCCCACAGAAAGTAGTCCAGCGGTGTTAAATCACAAGATCTTGGAGGCCAATTCACAGGTCCAAAACGTGAATATAGGCAGTCACCAAACGTGTCTTTCAATAAATCGATTGTGGCACGAGCTGTGTGACATGTTGCGCCGTCTTGTTGGAACCGCAGCTCCTGGACATCATGGCTGTTCAATTCAGGAATGAAAAAGTTAGTAATCATGGCTCTATACCGATCACCATTGACTGTAACGTTCTGGCCATCATCGTTTTTGAAGAAGTACGGACCAATGATTCCACCAGCCCATAAAGCGCACCAAACAGTCAGTTTTTCTGGATGTAACGGTGTTTTGACATACACTTGAGGATTAGCTTCACTCCAAATGCGGCAGTTTTGTTTGTTGACGTAGCCATTCAACCAGAAGTGCGCTTCATCGCTAAACAAAATTCGCTTATGAAAATCGGGAACAACGGCAATCTCGTTTTGGGCCCATTCGACGAATCTACGCCTTGCTTGATGATCGTTTGGCTTCAATTCTTGCACGAGTTGGATTTTGTAAGCACGCAAACCAAGATCCTTCCGCAAAATCTTCCATAAAGTGGATGGACACAGATCCAATTCCTGTGCTCGATGGCGGATGGACTCATTCGGGTCTTCCTCAATGCTACGCTCTACAGTACCAATAGCTTCTTCTGTACGCACCGTACGGCGTCTCTGGGGATGCGAGTTATCAATAAGAGTAAACGTGGTGCGAAAACGTTCCATGGTTAATCGAATTAACTGCTCTGATGGACGATTTTGTCGACGATAAAATGGACGTAGTGCGCGATACGTATTCCGCACAGAACCATTATTTTCGAAATAAAATTGCACTATTTGCAAGCGTTGTTCAGGCGTGAGTCTATTCATGATGAATTGCCAAACCAAACTGAGAATAAATCACTTGACAGCTGTTAAATCGGTCGCCATCTTGAACAGTAATACCAACTTAAAGTTCTATACCTCTAAAAAAAACACCCGTTAGAATTTAACCGAAAGATATAAATAAAATAACTATCTATAATCTATCTATCCACTAAATTAACGGCCGACGTTCTCAAAACTCTTAAAATTAGACAAATTTGTGTATGTCATGATTTAGCCCAGAAATTAACTAGAATTATATTAATGTTACATCCTATTTTAATACGTAAGGGTGGAATGAAATAAATTATATAATATTATCTTTGATAAAGTTTATAACTGGCCTTTGATGCGATATCTTTTGTTAGACTGTAGTGGTTGACTCCATATACTCCCTAACTTTATGTTCTTGCTAGTCTGTTCCGTCACATCGTTGTTATGTTACGATGCTAAGTTATGTTACATACAATAACGTATAAATGATTTATGTGTTATTGACACCAAATAAAAATAATCATGGCTTGTTCAAGGTTCAAATCTAAGACCTCTGTTACGTGAACCAGGGCCAATGCTATCTTAACTTTACCTCTGGGCAACCAAGACCAGTTAAATTCAGTTAAGACGTGCTAAATTCGTTTTAGGGCCTGTTTTGTAATGTAATATGTATGAACACATGTGAGGAAACAATTCTTAAGACCGTTAAAGAGTGAATAATTTATTATCATCCCGTTTTAACATTACATTTGGAGGTTTAGGGTTAGTACTTCTCACAAATCAGTGCTTTATAGCGATATTAAATAGTAATTTTGAAGGAAATGTAACAAAGATAATTATAATTTCAATGTAACACAATGGATAACAAAGATAACTAAGGCGGACGGAAAAGATTTATTTAATTTCCAAGCTCTTGTTTGTTCCTATTTGACCTATGTAATAAGCATCACAATCGTTACATTTGATTTTTGTTTCATTCTTGAATGGGACGTCTTTCCCTTTTGGCCTTTGGAAAATTGGCAAAGGAAAAATTGATTGCAATCTACGTCACATGCTGTCTTTTAAATTTTGCCGGACATTTACCTAACACTCTGTATATAAATTATTTCTGAGGGTATTTATATTGTAGAAACGTGCTTTAATAATATTTATATTATTTTATTTCAAATATTGTTTCTTATATTGATTTTGTGGATAAAATTATATACGTAGACCGTAAAAAAAAATTAAACGAACTCCTGCAATTTTAGATTTAATGTAAGCTGCTTATATCAAGCGGTCTGTTGACAGATCAGCTTAATTTCTATTTTACCGTTGTTTTTCAGTTCATAATCCCAAAACATAATACCAACCGAAAAAAGGACGACATAACAATCTAATGTAAACTGAATTAAGCTTTTACAAATATACAAGCATATCCTAAAAATAGTATTGTTTGTTTATCTGTCCCTAAATGTCACTTTATCAAGTTTTTAACACTTTAGTCCAGATTTAAGTGAACTTGAATCTGTATTTTTCAACGCTATTCAAAAGTTACGAGCAGCGTTACCATAATTATGGTATTGTCAAATTCGTTTAAGTCGATAATGACAAATATAAATTGCGGAGTTCCACAAGGTTCTGGTTTAGGACCTCTTCTATTCTTAATTTACATAAATGATTTCTCGACATCAAATATTTTGACATCGTCTTCGACACTAAATACTGTAGTAGATACTACTCAGGTTAATATAAATCCCTTGGCCTGTAACAGTTCGTTTAAGTCGATAATGACAAATTCAATCTAGCAAATACAAACTACGGAGTACCACAAGGTTCTATTTTTGGACCTCTTCTATTCTTAATTTACATAAATGACTTCTCGACATCAATTATTTCAACATCGTGTTCGACACTATATACTGTAGTACAGCGGTTCTTAAACTGTGGTTCTTAAACGGGGGTCCGCGAAACAATTTTGATATTAACTTTACATCCTCCAGCTTTTTGCTTTTATTCAAATAACTCATTTAATTGATATGGTCAAAACTTTTTGTACTTGTTGTTGCCTAACTAGTTATTGACGTAACTAAACAATAGATAGTAAAAAAATAATTATTTTTATTCAACTGCAAATTATTTACAGAAAGCATATTATAATAAGATCTATTTTGACAAATATTTGACCAATAAATGTTTGTATGAGTTTAACATATTATAATTTGTAACTTTTTTTATTCTTTTTACAACTATTTTTATTAATTTTAAGTTTTTTTATTCTATATGCTAATAAAAATGTTCATCTCTATAAATGCGCAAGACCATTTATTAAAATAACCAGCGATACATTTTACCAATATTTATTATAACGTAGTGCCTATGAGATTATTGAGTCAGAAATTAAGTCTCAAGAACGACGTAAAATGCCTAGGGTTGGGATGGGGTCCGCAAAAAAAAAAAATTGTTCAAGAGGGGATCCTTGGACTAAATAAGTTTAAGAACCTCTACTGTAGTAGATACTGGTCAAGTTAATATAAATCCCTTGACCGGAAACAATTCGTTTAAATTGATAATGACAAACCCAATCTAGCAAATATAGAATAGAACCTTGTGGTACGCCATCCACAAGGTTTTATTTTAGGACCTATACTATACTTAATTTACATACATGATTTTCCGATATCAATTTCTGCTAAATATATTCTCTACGCAGACGATACTATCATTTTGACAATGATTTCGACACTAAATTTCTAATGATAGATACTAGTAATATAAATCCCTGTAATCCACTGTATAGCGTTGAAAAGTCCAGAATCAATCGGATTAATCAGCTCGGATTAATCTGTATGCCTAGAAATTTAACAGATTTCGGATTTTCATAATTATGGTGGTTAGTAGTGATTAGTAAATTTTGAGTTTTATTGGTATTAAGGGACAATTTATTAAAGTAGAATTAAACTTGTGCATCCATCAAAAAATCCTGACTAGTATTTACTACTTTAGTGTCGAAGACGATGTCAAAATGTATCTTAGTATCTTAGTAGATGTGGGAAAATAATTCATGTAAATAAAGAATAGAAGTTGTCTTAAAATAGAACCTTGTGGTACTCCGTAGTTAATATTTACTAGATTGGATTTGTCATTATTAACTTAAATGAATTGTGTCTGGTCAAGGGATTTATATTAGCCTGACTAGTATCTATCATTAGATAGATACTAGTAATATAAATCCCTTGACCAGAGTTCCACAAGCTTCTATTTAAGACATCTCTTATTCTTGAACGATTTTCCGACATCAATTACTTCTGAATATATTCTTTACGGAGACCTAAAGCTTAGATGGGATAAGCATTTAACTAGTTATAGGGCAAAATTATCTCAAACAATTTACTTACTGTGAAATTTTATTCTATAGTAATTCAAAATATTTTAATTATCACCTGTTTTTCCCTTTTCCAGTACCATATTACGTATGATCTTCTCGCTTGGGGCCAATCGCCTGCTGCTTGGAGAATCTCTGCTTTACAGCGACGTGCTACCCGCATAATAGCGGGGATTTTTTACAGAACAGATTGTAGAGATAATTTCGTAAATCTCAACATTATAACCTTGCTAGTACTCTACATTTACCATTGTTCATTACAAGCTCTAAAACTTTATTCAACCGGGTATAAAAGTAACAACCATTTTAAGACAGAGGAAGTAATAAATAACGTTATTTTTATACCTTTTGGAGATACGTTGATTCTAATTCATTTAAAAATTTTCTTTTGAGTTTATTACAAAAACGTCTAAAGCTTAAAGCCAATTAAAATAATCCTGAAAGAAAATAATTTTTCAATTAATAAGCCTCAATATTTCATGACCAATTTGTTTTAGCTTTTGTCAGACTAATGAAGTTATTGAAGAATTTGTGGGGCTAAGTTTTGTTACAGGACCGTCTTAAAGGGGCAATATATTGGAAATCAAAAGTCTAGGGTAACTCCAAGAGGTAGTCAATTAGATAGAACGAACTTTACCAACAGAAAGCTTTCATCACATTAAGCTAAATTTTTAGTTATAACGCAAAGTTAGCAGGGTGACGATTAGGGATTGCAAAAATTCTGATAATTTTCATTTCCAGGAAATTTGAATCCCGGGGAACCCCGGGATTAAGTACTAATTTAACGTTAATTTTAATTTATAATTTTGACATTGTGTATGCAACATAAACATTAAGGGGGGGGGGTATGGTCAGAGCAGCACATTTTATACCCATTTTCAAGATTTTTTTTTAGAAAACTGTTAATAGTAACTTGATTGGGATAATACCTACAGTAAAACACAACCTTTGAAGAGTATCCAAAAAAATTTTTATTGTAAAATATCGAAAATTAAGCTCGTGACATGAATTTGAAATTTTCGTTCAGGACAAAGAGTTGATTTGCGGTGAGACACATAACTAATGACTGGATCATCTAAAACAAAAAAACCAAAAATATTTCGTTAGCTTATGAGTTTCTTGAGGTAACGCTGTCGAGATATTTTTTTTTCTTGCTTTTTTTTTATAGAATTTTTTAAAACTAAAATCAGAAATTTCGAAAAAAAAAATCCGTTTTTTTGGTTTTTTTGACTTCAAACTTATACCAAAAATTAAATAATATAGATATTTGAAAAAACTTGACAGCGTTACCTCAAGAAACTCATAAACTAACGAAATATTTTTGGTTTTTTTGTTTTAGATGATCCAGTCATTAGTTATGTGTCTCACCGCAAATCAACTCTTTGTCCTGAACGAAAATTTCAAATTCATGTCACGAGCTTAATTTTCGATATTTTTCAATAAAATTTTTTTTGGTTACTCTTCAAAGGTTGTTCTTTACTGTAGGTATTATCTTAATCAAGTTACTATTAACAGTTTTCTAAGAAAAAATCTTGAAAATGGGTATAAAATGTGCTGCTCTGACCATAAGGTTTGGATTCCAACTTTCATTAAAAATTTTCATTATGCGTTTTTTTTTTTTTAATGCCGATTTCTACGGAACATGTCCACTGCATAAAAACAAAACCGGAGTTTTTTAACCAACTATACGTAAATCATCGTTTTCATACGCTAGAAGTAAAATTTAAAATTTTTTACAATAAATTCTTGATTTATGTGCAAGAATTTCTACGAGAATGCACATGCAACAGTTGAATTTAATATCTTTCTCTAACAGTTGCACACTTGTGGATCCAACATCATTGATAAGATGTAGTAGTACAAAAACTACAAGATTTGCTGGAATTACATTTCAGCAAATATATCTTTTGAAAAGCTAATATTTAACGTTATCTCAATAGGGGATACGCATAAAATTTGTACTTCTTTAAAACTACATTATTTTGATATGTTGATGTTAGTTATGTCACCTAACAAAACAAAAATTACATTTTAATTAATATTATAGCCAAATTTTTTAATTAAAATATTGTACATTTGAAATAAGCCGACCACGGAGCGAAGGTTGCCGAGTAAAACGACTGAGTATGACGTCAAACGATAGGGGTTTCACATCACAGATACAGCTACAACATAATATTTACACGTGTGTGTATTGTATTGTTCGAGAGTTTTGTATTTGTTTTTAAGCAATTTTTCACGCATTTATTATTAAAATGGCAGATAAAGATTTTGTTTTAGGGCTCAGAGTGATAATTTACCCAACATTGATGCATTTATGCTCATGGAATATATGAAAAATAATGAATGCTACAGTGCTGAGGAAATACGTGGTGTCAAAGTAATTTTTATTTTATATTCTATAACTTTATGTAAACAAACGCTGCAACTCTGTAAAATGTAAATATTTATGTAATTTAGATGTCAGAATTTTACTACATTGTTTACATGACGTTACAAAACGTCAGAGGCATAATTGAAATACTGCAATATAAGTTATCTATTTTAATATAAAATTTAATTCGGTAAACATGTATAAATTGTTTTTATAGAATTAAACTTTATTTTAACTAAAATCACTCTAACTTTACATAACCTATGAAAGTTATACAAACAAATAAGTTCACAACAGACTATGTACGCCGGTAAGCTAGTAGTGTCATACGTCAGTTAGAAGGGGTATGACGTCACACGTCGTTTTCGCGCGCTACATACATTTATGATTTTTTTAAGCCTTCAAATTACAAAAAAAAAAAAAACTGTTTTTTATGTTTATATGCAACAAGAGGAATATAATAAAAAAAATTAAAAAAATAATGCCTATCCCCTATTAATCAACACGGAAAAAAGATGACAGATATTGTACTGTAAAAGGAAGATATAATTTGATTCTTTGGACACCATTATTTTGGAAGTATGGTATTATTGATAGTACTACGCTAGAATAGTACAATCTATAAGTACTCTCTTAAAAGATCAATAAGTATCAAAGAGATATAATACTTCCTGTAGCTCGGGCAAGAGGTCCGGGTTCTTGGTTCTCTTCTCGTCCTCTTTGAGAGTGACGTTCTTCTCGTCCTCTTTGAGAATGACGTTCTTCTCAGCTGGAGAGGATATTTCGATGACAAAAATATCTTTTGTCTTGAAATCCAGCAGGACGATGTCCAATTTATTGACTGAGAGAAGTTTGGTAGTAGAAAATGTATAATTCCTATTTTCTCTAAAGTATTTGAAAAAAATCTCTTTAATCAGGTAACGTTTTATTTCGAATCAAATAATCTCTTTAGTGAGTCTCAGTTTGGTTTTCGGAAAAATAGATCCACTACACAAACTGTTTTTGAATTTATTCTCGAAATAGCTAGATATTTTGAAGCTAAAGAGTTTTGCTTATCTACTTTCTTGGATTTAAGGCTTTTGACTGTGTATCGCATGATATATTACTCGCCATGTATGGTTTCAATCTCAGTAGCTGTTCACTTATAGAATTATATCTAACAAACAGAAAACAGTTTGTGTTTATAAATAATTCCAAGTCAGATTCGCTGAATATTATCTATGGAGTACCGCAGGGTTCTATTGTAGGTCCATTACTATTTTAAATTTATATCAATGATTTCTCTTTGGCTGTTAAGACAAAATCTATTTTATATACCGATGATATGACCCTTATAACCAGATCATTGTCCCTGGAACAGATGCAACATGTTTCTAGTGATAATTTATCTAAAGCAAAAAACCGATTTCTATCAAATAAATTATTATTAAATAAGGAGAAAACGCAAAATTTACTCAAATAAAAAACAAAAAATCATAACTATAAAAATCCTGATTGCATTCAATTTATAGGACTCCATATTGATCCTCATTTGATATGGGACAATCACGTTGCCCATATATGTAGAAAATTGTGCAAAACTATCTATCTTCTAAAAAATAAAAATCTGTTACAAGTGCTGTTTTATTAATTACGTATTTTGTGTTATTTCATTCGCATATAGCATACGCTCTTTTAGCATGGGGACACTCTGCCTCTGCTGAAAGAGTTTTTAGACTACAGAGACGGGCAATAAGAATGGGAGTACATCTTATAGAGCGAATTGCAGGTTACTCTTTAAAGAATTTACAATCATGACACTACCATAACTTTTTATCTATTACTGTTTTGTATCTGCCCATCAAAACCTAAATTCTTTTGTCTCTTATGAAGACGTTCACAACTACACCACACGTAATAAATCAAATATATACCCCAATTTTACACGAATAATAAATCAAGATAAAGTATTAACTATTATTCTATAAAGTGATGAAATTTTTGCCAGTTTTTACCAAAGAATTAAGTTCAGTACAATTTAAAAAAACCATTAAAAACTTAACTGAAAACCTTATCTATAGTTTTGAAGAATTTTTTGAACTTAATTTATAATTTCTGTTTGTCGATTATCATTTGTCACATTATGTGGACGTTCTATTTTATTTATCAGACTAATTTATTTTATTTTGTGCCTTTTTAACCTAGCTCTGATGAAGATTTAATATTAAATCGAAACGTTAGCGAAGTTAAAATATTGTTTTAATTTTAATTTCTGACCAGTCCGAATACCATTACTTCCTCATCTTATCATTTGTCATGTTATTGTTATTTGTCTAATTTACTGCCTATTAATGATTATGTATTATATGTGGACAGTAAATAAATATTATTATTATTGTTATAAATACGAATTTTCGACCACTGCTTGAATATCAGCTGGAACATAAGGTAAAACAGATTTTGTGTCAATACAATATTTCTGCCTCAAAAAGAAGTAAAAGACTCGAAGAATAATTATTATTGATATAATTATTATTATTATCCATTTATATCTGATACAGTTAATTTTCTTTTTAACGTAGGGACAGCTAATGCTAATATTGTGTTGGAGTATTTCCAAGAAATTTTCCCGGCTGTAATTCTACCCGTTTGCATCAAATCTTTGTGGTTGCCATGGGCACTAGCACATCTATTCATTTCACCCATCTCTATATGTCTGTAACAATTTCTTGTCTCAGTAGAATTATAACCGGGTATAATTTAATTGGGTTTCAAAGTTTCGAGAGCTATTGAACATTTATTTGAAGAGTAAACAGGTAATTAGTAATTTATTACATACATTTAACACAAAAAATAGAGAATTTGTTTTAGTAAACTTAAAATGTTAGATTAAATTATGTTTATTAGGAAAATAAAGATTCATTCAGCTTTTTGGTAGGTTTTATAATTATTTCTAGAAAGGTTCAACGTTTCGCCAATGGATATTTTTCCTATCTCGATAGTGTCTTTCCTTTTTGATCCATTTTTACCATTTCCCACCAGCATTCATACAAAATTTCTTTTTCTGGATATATGATTACATTTTCTTCTTATTTTACGATTTTCTCTATTTTTATTTTCTTCATTTTTGATTCCTCCAGCCCAATATTTGTTGGAGCATTAACACCAACTTTATAGGTTTAGAGTTATGGAGAATTACCAGCCAAAGAGAAGTCTATGAGGAAGTAAAATCCAGACATTTGAATTGGGTTGGCTACAGTCTACGTAGTCAGCGTTTCCCAAAGTGTGTTCAACGGCACCCCAGAGTTCCGCGATAAAATTCAGGGGTTTCGCTGGACATGGTGCTATTTATATCACTCTTGTTTCATAAAAATGGATATTAAAAAAAAGGATTTAAGATTTAGTTAAAAATTTATTCAAGAAAAATAAATGTAACACAGATAGGTACACAGAAAAAACAACTTTCTGGTCTGATATATATGACCAATATCCTCAGTTATCAAAAAGGGCTATTTGGTTTTTGTTACCGTTTGCAACTTCGTACATGTGTGAATCTGGATTTTGAAAATACGCTGATAAAAAATCGAAATATCGCAGTAAAGTGGTACGCGAAGCATCTAGTGGTGGTATGCAAGCAGACACAACCATAATATTATGGAAAATATTCCACCAACCATCAGTAATAACGATAAAGAGTCGTTGATAGAACTATCTTGCGATGGAGGTTTGAAAATTGAGTTCAGTGAATCAAAACTTGATGAGTTTTGGCTTAAGGCTAAAACTGAATATTCCGAATTGATCAGAAAAGCATTGTTGTTTTTTATGCCCTTTTCAACAACCTATCTCTGCGAAACCGTATTTTCTTCCATGGTGACCATAAAAAACAAATTTCGCAATAAATTAACTATCGACTCCGATTTGCGCTTAAAATTAAGTACAACGGAATCCAACGTCTCATCACTTGTTTCAAGCTTGTAGCTTCATCCTTCTCACAAAACTTGGTAAGTGTATTATCATAAAAAATATAAAAAAATGTTGAATTAATTATGTTTTGTCCAGCGATTTCCAACCTGGGAGGCGCGTCGAGGATTAGTGCGTGAAGTTTAACGAAGCTTAAAAATTTTATTAAATTCTGATATGCGTATTTCTTGTAGAAATATATTTTTTACCATTTAAAAATGTGTCTGTATTACTTTATAAAATAAAGGAGGGAGGTGCCAACATTATTTGTTTTTAAAGGGAGGCGTAGTAACCTGTTATTTGGAAACCCTTTGAAATGTGAATTAGTTTGTAGGTATGTACGACCGATTTATTTTTTAGACAACATTGTCAAAATATGACTTAGCCTCGATCTAGACCTGTCAATGGTACGCGACTGTTCCGTTATTCACATAAGTGGTACGCGAATAAAAAAGTTTGAGAACCTCTGCAGTAAACTAAATGCTGCACCAGATATGTGAATTTTATTATCCAATGTTTTACCAAATTTTTAAAGGATATTAGAATTCGAAAAGCAAAAGAATTAATTCTTTTTATATGAATAATATGTATTCATAATTTTAGTTTTTTAATTTTAATGTTCTAGTTTTTAGGAAGACAATGAAAATGACTACTAATTTATAAACTCTTACTTTTCTATCGTATTTATAAAAGGAAAAAGTTTTCAGAAATGTAATGTATTTTTTTTATATATTTAAAGTTGTATTAAAAAAAATTCCAATAAAAGGTTTCCGTAATTTTTTGAACAGCTTATTGGGGTTCCGCGACAAAATAAGAGATTAAAGCAGACGTCCTTAAAGTAGTTTTGGAAAAAATCTACAATGATAACGAAAAAACGATGCTCTAACTAAAGGCCAATCTCCTGAAAGTGAGTAGTCCTGTATAATTGCAAGAAGAGGAAAATTCTGGCATAGAATATACACACACCGGCAAAGGAACAGACATAAAAATCTAATTATTTTCCATGTACATATTGTTGATATCTCTCAAGTAATCTTCTAGTATGATGTTTTTGGGAATAATATTCCATCGGGTTGAGGTCAGGGGAGCACGCTGGCCAACCCCGTATTGTTATACCCACTTGATTTAAAAAGTCTGTTACACAGTGGGCGACGTGTGGGCGTACATTATCCTACATTAGGGTGAAATTTTCTCCGATATATGGGGCAAAAGGTACAACATGGTCTTGAAGAATATCTCTGATGTACCTATTTACAGTTAACTCTCCACCATCAATCACCACTAACTCTGTGCGAGCTCCCAAACATATTCCACCCCACACCATGATTGAACCTCCTCCAAAAGATAGAGTAGTAGCAAAATTAACTGGTGCATTTTGTTCTCCTTGACGTCGACACAATCTTTCCCTATGGTTTAGTATAGCATTCAAAGCTATCTAGATATAGGCTACAAAATAATAAAATTTAAAAAAAACATAATTTTCAATCTGTTTCTTTAAATTTGCCGGTGTGTTTATTACCTAGCCTGCAGTAGACCTAGATAGAAACAATTTGTGAAGCTATGTTCTTTAAACTGATCTTTCCACTTTAGAAACTCGACGGTTTTATAACTACGAGTGCCAATTCTAGAACACTTTGGAAAACTTTTACAATAATCCAGCAATATCTACTGTATCGTGTATCAGTTTGTAGCTTGTTCAGGTAACGTTACAGTACTTAAATAATGTTTTTAATAGCACATGACTTTATGACTTCTCTAACTGCAGTTTTAACCGCAAAATCTACACGAAAAAATATTTTCATATTAATAGGAGCACGTTTTTTAAAAATTTAGAACTTTGAGAACAGCAAGATGCTGAATACTTGTAATAAATTATTTCCACCCCGTCATTTTAAGATAAATGTTTCACTAAAATGGAATCGTAAGATTCTAAATTTTCGTTATGCTTCACACAACTTCGCTGTTATATTGAAAAGCTGTCTGAAAGTTGCGAAATGACATTGACACACACTTATAAATAAAAACCAGGTGTGTTCAATATTTTTTTAATCATGCAGTAAAATTTGAAAAATAATGGTGCAAAGAAATTTATTTTGAAACTAGCTTATACTAAGAATATTTTTGAATTATCGTCTGATAAAACCTGTCCGTGCCGATCAATGGTGACTTTGATTCGACACGGATTCGAGGAAAAGATGCATGATTTTTATCAATAAAAATAGTCAGTACCCCCTATCGAAATAAAATTAATCCTAAGCACTAAAAAAATATCACCCGGATAAGACGGCGGTTCATATTCATCTCTCCGCGTTCCCGAAAAAATGAAGATACACCAGAAGTTGAATAGAACATACATTACATCATCAGACAAAAGATTAAAAACCTAGTTAGGATGGTAGTGGTTTAGATCTTTAACCATCCTCCACCAGGCATTGTACTTCAGACTTTCCACGAACTAGCACATCCATCATAATATTAATAATAATAATAATTCTTTATTGACCAAGTAAACTTGTACATTATACAGCTTTTAGTTAGTCAGATTGTTACATGATACATAACATGGCAAAACCCATAAAATAACATAGGTAATATATTATAACTAGTTGTACATTTTGAAACTAATATTGTTAAACTCCTCGAAAATATATATTGGATTGCTAGTTAACATATCTTTTATGGTCTTTTTGAAAACATTGAAAGGCGATGATCTAATGCTCATGGGTAATAAGTTGAAGAAACGAATAGAGAAATAATTCGAAGCGTTTCTAGATTTGTTGAAACGAATAAAATCAGAACGTATATTGTTTTTAGAGCGCGTGTCATGCGTGTGTTGCGCACTAAAGGTACTATACGTGCTCCTATGCTTATACAAGGTGTCTCAAAAGAAATTTTATATTTAGTGGATCGATTAAAAAGAAAGTAAGCCGTATATAGAAATTTTTTTTTATTAATTATTAAAATACACTTTTTGGGGATTTATTTCTTAAAAATAATATTGTCTAAATGTAGACCCTCGCGTTCTCGGCACTCATTTAATCGAACAGTAAAATTACTTATGACGTCTCGGCAGGTGGACTCAGGGATGGCTGCTATTTCGTGACGGATATTTTCTTTCAAATGCGCCAGTGAAGTCGGTTTATTGGCGTAAACTTTAGATTTAAGATAACTCCATAGGAAAAAGTCCATAGGGGTTAAATCTGGACTGCGTGGAGGCCAATTTATGTCACCTCTCCGGGAGATCAATTTGCCTGAGAAAATTTCACGAACACGTGGCAGAGACATAATGGACGTGTGTGAAGTTGCTCCGTCCTGTTGGAACCATGTTCTTTGGTTATAGCCAGGAAAGTTTTGCAGTTCAGGTACCAAGAAGTTGTCTAACATCTCCACATAACGCTCTGAATTCACTGTAACTGCACGCCCCCTTTAGTCTTCAAAAAAGTAAGGGCCGATAATTCCTCGCGCCGACATCGCAGCCCATACGGTCACTTTAGGCGAATGTAGGGGTTTCTGATGTTTGCGTTTCGGATTCGTTACACTCCAGTAGCGGCAATTCTGCTTATTTACGTGGCCATTAAGATGAAAATGAGCTTCATCCGAAAACAAAATGTTGGTAAACGTTGAAAATCGCTCAATCACCTGATTTACGAAATTAAGCCTCTGACTGGCATCTTGGGGCTTTAATTCTTGCACCAATTGAATTTTGTAGGGGTGCAGCTTTAGATCTTTGTGACATTTAAAGCACTTGCGCGCTTCCGAATTGAAAGGTTCGGGTCGTCACGAACAGACTGATTAACATTCTCCACGTTTTCTACCGTTCTTGATGACCTAGGTCGCCCGGATTTTGATTTATCCAGCGTTGTACCAGTCTCTTCAAACTTTTTAACCCAATGTCGAATGAGAGGAATGCTTGGCGCATCATTTAAGTGGCGAAAACCTCGAATACTGCAGAATTTTCTACGCGCTACAGTCGCCGAATCACCGTTTTTGTAAAACTCTCGCACGCATAACGCGCGGTTTGCTCCCGAGAAGCGCTCCATAGCGACTGCATTCCCAAGAGTCAGGCTACCGATTGACATAACCCCCGCGCCACTCGGATACGCTGCGTTCACGCAGTAAGCTAAATAAATATAAAATTTCTTTTGAGACATCTTGTATATGAATATAAGGCACTCGTATATAAATAAAGATGATAGGGTCATTATTTTAAATGTCACAAAAAGGTAATTGAACACCTGCAATAACTCTAATCACTTTTCTCTACACAGCGAAAATCCTATTAGCCGCAGCTGAATGGCACCATATTATTAAACCATATCTCAGGTGGGACTCAAAAAGGAAAAAAATACGCTTTTAATATAATATCTGTGCTGACTTCAGATTTTAAATTTCTTATTAAGTAGATAGTAGAAGAGAGTTTTCTATCGTAGAAAATCGATGTGTTGGTCCCATCGTAAGTGAGGGTCCACGTGTTATCCTAGAAATTTAATGTAAGGAGGATTATCGAAGTGGTGTTTTCTGGTGGTCAGCAGCAAGGACTGAGTTTTGTCTGAGGTATCAAAAAAATGTCAAGAAATAAGTTATGATACGTAATAAAAATAAACATTGTTTTCACTGAAATTGATTGACTTTTATTTTGCTAATAACCAAGCGTAATTAGCTTTCAGAGTGAACCTCGTATATATGATTTTATATTTAGCCTAGGGCGCCAAAAACTCTAGTAATGGCACTGCGTAGAAGAACACTATATACAAAGGCAATCATAATTCAGTAATCACTAGGTATACTAAACGAAAGTTTCATTATTAAATAGAAAATTAAAATTACCTTTGTTGTACAAATGGCGTTATAATCTAATTTTCTCGTATATGCTGGTAATTTATGGTATCATTTTGCGTTACCTAAAGGCATAACATAATATTCACGAGGTATTTTCTAATTTTTAAACTCTCACACCCACAAAAAGTAGAAATGTACGTGCTGATATCCAATTTCGTTTTAACCACATATTTCTGCTCTGTTAGTTGTTAATCTTGGTTTCTCTGGATACATGTACACAAGTTTAGTACTGCTGTTTTCGCCCGTAACATCCCTAAAGATGCGTACGACAATTATTGATTGAGAAGTTTTTTTGGTAAGAATGAATTTTAGCAAAGTATGCCCTGAAGAAAATTACTTCATTTTTCAAAATCACTCTTTAGACGTCACATCAAATTAGGGTTAAACTCTTCGATTACTTCCACACGATTGTAAATTTGGGTAAAATATTGATTCAATAAAAAAATAAATGCAGAACGTAGAGTTCTTATTTTATAGGATTTACTCGGCATATTAACTGGCTAGATGTGAAATATTTTCACAATCTGTCACGTCATTTCTTTAATAATAATTATTATTATTTATTTCCGAGGGACATTCAATAATTAAAGAGACAAATCGATGTAGAAAAAAAAAAAACTGTATATTTTTACAAAATGAGGCTTTTACTACTTCTCAACATAATCCCCACGAATATTAATACATTTGTCCCAACGATGAACTAGTTTTTTTATACCTAATGCAAGGAAATCTTTGTCTTGTTGTTTGAGCCAGTTTCCCACAAATTCTTTGACTTCCTCGTTGTCGCTGAACTTTTTTCCACGTAATGCCTCCTTGAGTGGACCAAACAAATGAAAATCAGAGGGAGCCAAATCTGGATTGTATGGAGGATGAGGTAGTATATCCCAATCCATTTTTACAATGGTTTCTTAGGTCAGCTTGGCGGTATAATGGCGAGCATCGTCGTGGAACAATATCACGCCTTTTCTTTGAGATCAGCGACGTTTTTCTCTCATTTCTGGCTTTACTTTGTTCATCAGCATGTCTGAGGAGTAGGCACTGTTTATTGTACGCTGATCTTCCAAATAATCACAAAAGACGACACTTCGGACATCCCAAAAGACGGTCAACATGTTTCAGCACGAACAAGTGTGTCATTCGCTGAACATAATTCTGAGTTTTATGTATTTAAAAAAGTAGTGTCATCATCAAATAAAATATTTTCGGAAATATCTATATTTGCTGGCAGATCATAAATAAAGATTATAAATAAGACTGAACCCAAAAAGCTACCTTGGGGATACCGAACTTGATTACTTCCAACACAGATCTCATGTTATTTACTTTAACCAATTGAAATAAGACTCTCACATAAGTAAGACTGAAACAGTTCTAATGGTAAGACTTTTATACCATAGTATTCCATCTTACCAACTTAAATATCATGCGGGACGCAATAAAATACCTTACTTAAATCGCAAAAAGAAGGAGATATTATTTGACCCATCTCAAACATTTTTAAAAGAAAGTCTACCGCCTCTCCTAAAGCAATATTGTTTATATATATCGAAGTTTCTATATATCGAATTTTTCTTATGGAACCATCAACTTCGATGTAGGTCATACTATATTTGTAGTTGAATGTTTTAACCCATTTTCCTCACAGAAAAACTTGTGTTATTAATATTAAACATTTAAGTGACCCTTCAAATATAATCCCAAACTTTACACCCTTAACCCAATTTGTATTTCTGAATATTTTACTCACCAGTCCCGTTCCTTGCTAGCTGTGAAGTGCTGCCCAAGGGACACAATGAACAACACAAACATTTCAAGCATTCTCTTCGTAAGTTCATGGCGTAGCTTCCATAAACCAGTGGATTCATGCAACTGTTGGATACAGCCATCATGAAAAGGGCATCTTGCAGCCAGTTTGCTACCTTTTCTGCACTCTCTCGATCAAACATATACCTGAAAAAAAAATAAAATAGTGACTTAAAGTACGAAAAATTGTAAGGTAATTGTATGAACTCATATAAATTTGGCAGAATTGCAAGTTATAACGCTTTATCTAAATTTTTATAAGACTTTTATTATAATTTTCGTTAGAAAAACTATTTCTGCTTGGCGTAAGAATATTTTTAAATCTTGAGAAAGTTCTTTCGACTTAACAGATAACGACGGGGGTTCAGCAAAAATAATTCCGATATTGATTAAAATATGGTTTTAAAAAATCGGCGCAGTCATCGGAATAAATTTGTGTTAATATACGAAGGTCTGGATTTCTCTGAAGAACTGCGTCAATTTTATTATTTAAAATAAATCCGAAGAAACTTGCTTTAATTTTTTTAATTTTTTTTATTTTTATGGCCTTTGCTGCCTTGGAAATTAACCAGGACAATTCTTATTCTTTGAAACATTCCATGCCTGAACGGGAATCGAATCCGAGACCTTTGCAACGCAGAGCGTATGTGTTACCACTTTGCTACGCCGGTCGGTATTAAAATTATCTTTTAATCCCTCGACGTTAGTTCTATGTATCTTTCCACTGACGTGTCGAGTAAAATGATTTATTTTTGTGCATATTATATATTTTTTACAAAGTATAGAAAACAGTTGTTTCTCGTTAATAACTAGAAAATGATCAGTAAATCCATATTCTGTTAAAATCGGTTGTAAAAAATTTTATTGAGCCATTTTAAAATTTCCAAAATAATAAATATGTAAATAGCAATAATAAGAAAAATGTCTACAAATTTTTCTTTCAGAAATAAATATACTTTAAAAATGCTATAGTAAAAAAGTGAATATTAGTAGATAGATTCAAGAAATGTTTGAAAGTATATGATCTAAATCTAAATACCTATAAGAAATATTGTCCAGCTTTGTTCACAGTTCAGAATAAAACTAATAGTTGGCAGAACTTGCAAAGTTTATACAGATTAAATAAGGGTTCAAAATATTACAGGTTTGAATGTATTTGACGTTTGCATTAAAAGAAATGTTTTTCTTTAATAACATTTCTTAACAATGATAACATCTCACAATGATATTGCATTCAACAATGCATATTATGGAAAAACATATATTCTGAACAGAACGCAGAAGAAAGGAAAGAACATAATGAAAATATCGGAATTAATTTATTTTTAGTTTAGTTATCGAATAACATTGGAACCATCTGTGTCGTGTTAATTTTTATACTCAGTTCTGCCTATTTCTCTACTTGTATTTGTATCAGTAAGATATTTTTTTATGTTTACGTTACGTTTATTGATATTATGATGTGAATTTTTCTAAGTCTATGAACATCTCATTAATAATGTCGTTAGTGCAGATTAACCTAAAACTGTCCGGCCTCTAGTTATAAGATGAGGGGCAGAAAATACAGTTAGTTTCAAACTCGCGTGAAAATGACACGATAAAAATAGAAACACATTTATTCATACATATTTTAAAATGGATTTCTACAAAATACTTCGGAACTACTCGTGTGAAATATATTTCTTTATGTTCCCACGATATACATCGAAAAGTCACCAATGAAGTTTCCTGATTTTAAATGTAGACTTGAAGAATGCATTCTTACGAATAAAATTAAATTTCCATTCTATTCATCTTTGCTATATTGTAGGATATTTTATAGAACAGAAAGTCAACAGCAAAAGCTTTTTAACATAATAAAGTCAGTTGTTTTTTATAACTTTATTCATTGTTTTGAAGTTCTTACATGTACGAGATATATTGCTGTAAATTTTATTCCAAGAAAGGAATACTTTAAATAGTTATTATTTTATAATTAAATCTCTTTTAAGACTAAATGTTATCTTGCAAGGGGGTTTTAATTTGTATACAGTCAAGTTGAAGGCCTAATAAACCTTCTAGCAACTTGGAGTAATTCATTTTTACTAATATATATATTAGTTCGATTGTGGGTATGTATGTTCCCTCAAAACTCAGAAATGGCTGCGTTGATGTAAAAAATAAATACACCAGCGTGTTAATGGCATTTTTTATTGTAAAATAGGCCTATTTTTATTACTCTCAGGGACCCTGATTTTTTTAAGTACTTAAAATCTAGCAAAATGATTTAAATTTCCAAAATTTAATACGAACTCAAACCATGTTTGTTATATTTGTAATTTCTTGTTCTCTGTTAACTGTATATTCTGTTTTCTATTTCCGTTACGTATTTTGTATATTTTTTTGTAAATATTTGTTTTTTTTTGCTCTTGGGCTGTTAATAAATATATTATTATTATTATATATATATATATATATATATATATATATATATATATATATATTAAATGTATGGAGCACCCATGCAGTTATATTATAACACATCTAAATTTATGTACATTTTAACTTGCATATATGTGACAAAATGTTTTTAAAATATCATTAACACATTCTAAAAGACTAGTCTAGTCAGATAAACGAAAATATAAACAGAGTTATGATAAATCTTGAAATACAAATAAATATAGTCTTAGATCTGTTACGTTTTGTTTACATAAAATTAAACAACTAGGGATTGGATCATTATTACACATTCGTTTGAAGTGAACATTGTCTTTTTCATGTTTTATTGAATTCAAGTGGATATTTTTAATTATAGGCGAGGCAATGAAGCACAAAAATCAGCCCAACTTCCGATTTTTGGCGCAGTAAGATGGATTTACATGCGGTTTGGTGCATTCGACTCGTTAGAGCCTCAGGAAATTTTGTGAACCAACACGATCCATGCAAAATGAAAAACTGCATTTGTGCATAAGAAAAATCCATTGGAAAAGTGCATTTTCCAGAGTTGCAAAATCAAAAATTTATAACTCGGTATAAATTCACTAAAATAAGTCAAATATTGATACTCGGGGGTTTCTGGGGTCGCTGAACACGAATATCGGGACGAGAGAAGTGTCCGAGGTACCTGGTGCCCAGGGTGGACACTACGTACATCCTCTCCTAGAGTTTTATGCAAATTTGATACAAAAGCAGTTGAATCACGTTACTCACTGCTTCGTTTCCTCGCCTATTATATTATGGCTAAAAAACGTGAACTCACTGTGGCAGAAAGGAGTCAAATTGTATTGCTCCATTCACAAGGACAGTCGCAGGAAATTTTTTATAAAAAATGGAGTCTTCAAGAAAAGTCTTGCAAATTACCATCAAAAGGTTCCAAGAGACTGATACTTATGAAAACAGACCAAAAACCGGAAGAAAGCGTGCAACCCCTTCTGAGATGATCCAACTTGTTATTATTCTCGATTGCTTGTTAAATATAATACTATTATTTACAAATTTTTATATTGGTCTCTTCTTCGTCAACGGATTAACTATTATTATCATTTTAACACACAAATTCAATTTATTTTTTAATCTCATTTTAATTATTTTCTATTGTTTTCCATAGTTTGTCAGGATCTTGTATTCTCTTTGTTTTATTATTCTGTCATGCTTTTAAATTAGTGGTCAACGTGGATATCTATACGAAAGCTATCTCACAGGGGTATTATTTACTTACAACAATGTTAATAATGATCCTAAGGGAAAAGAAATTTGATCCTACGATATTCTGAGTAAAATATACCAGAGAAAGTTATCATCTATGCTGACTTCTTACCTAAACCAACACAGTAATCATTTAATGTTGTAGAATTACTTAAAGAAAACAAAAGTTTTGGAGTTGAGGTTTTTGTTGAACACAATTTTACATGAGATGTGGAAACTCTATTGAATAAACTAACAGATGCAGTAGGTTTCAACTTTCTATTTACTTATCAGTACTACATTGTCTTTTTCCTCTTGTAAGGATTAAGTTTGCCCTTTAAGGTGGCGCACAACCCTATAGTTTCCTATAGTTTCTTATACAAAAATAATAATCGGAAATAAAATTAATAACAATCTATATATCAAAATTTGCAGCGAATTTTTTTCTATCTAATAGGATATTTTAAATTTTAGAAAAAACTGTTATATAATTGTAATTAAGCAAATTGCATTATAGGCGCCATCTTGTAAACCAATCGACGCATATTTATGTACGATGCGGCAAATTGTAGCTAAAGCTTCATTCTACAGAAAGTATTTTAGCTATTTTGTTCTATTGTGAAAAAAAACTTATAGTTAATGTACCTGGTAGTCTATATTTGCCGCCATCTTGATTCTGCCGCGGTTCTCAAAATAGTTGTAACGGGTAAAAATGATTTAATTTTTGTGAAGAATACGTGTGCCAAGTGGCATTCCATTATCATCAAGTATAATATTTTTCGAGGAGGGTTCTAAACTATAAGTAATCAAGTCGAAAAAATGTTGACGTATTATTTGAACATTTCTACACAAAACTATATAAATATAAAAGTTATTTGAAACCCATAAATAGATTTAAAAAATTACAGAACAATGTTGCTGATGTCAATTATTAAGTTATTGAGCGATAATATTTTTACAATAAATATTTCTACAATTAAAAATATCCTATTAGATAGATAAAAATTCGGTGCAAAATTTGATGTATAAATTGATAGTAATTTTATTTCAGTTTGTTAATTTTGTATAAGAAATTGGTAACCTCTAGGGGTTATACACAGCCTTAATAATGTACTTGCCGACAAAAAAGAAAATAAGACAGTCTTAAGATTATATTTTAAATAAAAATATTTGACTATTTTAATGAAAAGCGAAATAATTGGTGGATCAACAATCTACTATAAAAATAGAAATTTTAAGAGGTGTTCCACAGGGATATATCTTGACTTCCTTGCTGTTTAATATTTATTCAGAAGACATATTCTCAGAGGTTACTGAGAGTGAAGAATGGGATTCAAGTAAATGGAGTGCATATCAATAACATCAAATACGCAGACGATTCAGATCTTTTGGCTGAAACAAAGATTTTTTTAATCCACGTTTAAGGTCTTTGCTACTGACGCAATTAACCAAGACAATTCCAATTTTTCATAATGAAAATTTCATGCCTGAACATGATTCGAACCCGAGACTTTAGCAACGCAGGTTACATTTGTTACCACTATGCTACGCCGGTTGGCAAAAGAATATTTCTTCTTCTTCTTCCTCTTCTTTGGGCACTAACAATCAGGTTGATTTTTGGCCTCACTCACATAAGCCCTCCGTCTCGATCTATTCATTGTCAGGTCTTACCAAGTACCTTGTATACCAATACTTGTTAGATCTTCGGTTAGCTGATCTCTCCATCTCTTGCGAGGTCTTCCCACTGGTCGACGGGTATTCAATCATCCTTCTCATATCTTCCTAACCATTCTGTCCTCCCTCATCCTCATAACGTGTCCTATCCACTGTAATCGTCTGCCTCAGAGTTTTTGGGTGGTGAGTACAGTTCTCGGATATGTTTGTTGTTACGGATTCTCCATTCATCATTAATTTGAATGGGACCAAAGATTCTGGGTAATATTTTATTTTCAAAAACTATGAGGTGTTGTCGATCTCGCTTTGTTAAGGTCCATGTTTTGGAGCCATACATAAGTACGGGACGTACTATAACTTGGTATAACTTGATCTTGGTGCTCCTCGACAAGAGTTTCGTTTTGAAGAGGTGACCAAGTGCAAAATACGATGCATTAACAGCTTTCATTCTATTCGTAATTTCCTTCTGTATCATATTCACCTGATTTATCATGATTCCCAGGTATTTGAAAGTAGAAACTCTCTCAAAAATGTTGTCATTAATTTTTAAGTCGGTCGTGTTCTCATGACTTCGTCTACTAACAATGAGATACTTGGTTTTTAGGGTTTTACAGGTATGACCAAAAAACCCTTATACCGTCATTTTGTCGTCTGTCTGTCTGTCTGTTCGGTAAAAATTGTAGCCAAACGGCTACACCTAGAGAGTTGAAATTTGGCATGCTTATACAACTCTTTGAACCATACATAGGAAAGATACTAAAACATCTAAAAAACATATCCACCTAAAAATATAAACAAATATATGCTCATCGAAAAAAAAATATTTTTTTATAATTCTGAGTAGGGTATCAAATGAAAGCCCTTGGTACGTGGATTAACGATCAAATTTTATTTTTGTAAAATAAATTATTTTGAAGCGATTTTTGCCAAAATTGTGCAAAAATTTTTTTGTCCCACACCCTGTAGCCCAGATGGTTTAAACCAAAATTCTGAAAAAATTGGCAGTAATGTATATTGGTGTGAACCGGAATAGTACAACCGGAATTTTTGATCAGATTATGTTTTTGGAAAAAAACGCATTTTTTGTGATTTTTGGCTAATAATGTACACAAGTTATAGCTTTGTAACACGCTACACTGGAACATGTATGCTGGTGTAGTGGTTTTTGACGCTGCTTTTTCACCCAAGTAACTTGATCCGAATGAGATCGAACCCTGTGAAAAGAGACCATATTATTTTTTGTTTTATTTCTTTTAAATTTTTATATTGTTTAAATTATTTTTTCAAAATTCTAGTTATATTTTGGCAATTGTTGCATTTAATTTTTAAAAGCGTAAATTTAATAACCAGCGGTAATTGTTTAAATTATAATTTAATTCTGTTTCAATGTACACGAAATCAGAGGGGCGGAACTTATAACAACCAATGGAAGCCATAGGCGCAATTTTTAAAATTCTTATAGAACCTTGCTATATAAAAAAAAAAAAATACTGCACATATTTAGAAACCTAAATAATGGTATAAGGCGTTCGAATTAAAATTAACAAAAAAAAAAAATATATTTTAATATAAAATTTGTTTTCGCATCCCAAATAATCATCATTCACTTACTAAATACCTGCAAAACCCTGAAATGTGTGAAAATTCACACTTTACTTAAATTTTTTCATTACTGATGATGAGTCCTATTTTACGAGCTTCAACATCAATAAGGTTAGTAAGGTATATTATGACTTCAACCTATTAGTCAATACTATTATTTACAAATTTTTAAATTGGTTCTTTTTCGTCAACTGATTAACTATTCATTTTAACACATAAATTCAATTTTTTTTAATCCCAATTTAATTATTTTCTATTTTTTTTCATAGTTTGTCAGGATCTTATGTTCTCTTTGTTTTATTATTATATCATGCTTTTAAATTAGCGGACAACGTGGAAATGTATATGACTAAGCTATCTCACAGGGGTATTATTTACTTACAACAATGTTAATAATGATCCTAAGGGAAAATGTTTCATCCTACGATATTCTGAGTAAAATATACCAGAGAAAGTTATCATCTATGCTGACTTAACGTAAACCAACACAAGAATTATTTTATGTTGTAGAATAACTTAAAGAAAACAAAAGTTTTGGAGTTGAGGTTTTTGTTGAATAAAATTTTACATAAGATGTGGAAACTCTATGGAATAAACTAACAGATACAGTAGGTTTCAACTTTCTCTGTACTTATCAGTACTACATTGCCTTTTTACTCTTGTAGGGATTAACGCTACGTACAACCCCCAGAGATTATTAGTTTATTATACAAAACTAACAATCTGTAATAAAATTAGTGACAATCTATACATCAAATTTTGCACAGAATTTTTATCTATCTAATAGGATATTTTTCATTGTAGAAAAAATTATTGTAAAAATGTTATTGCTAAATAACTTAATAATAGGTATTACACAACAATGTTTTGTAATTTTTTAAATATATTTGTGGGTTTCAAATAATTTTTATATTTATATAGTTTTGTGTAGAAATGTTCAAATAATACGTTAACATTTTTTTCGACATGATTGTTTATAGTTTAGAGCCTGCGTCGAAAAATATTATACTTGATGATAATGAAATGCCACTTGGTACAAGTATTCTTTACATAAAATGAAACATTTTTATATGCCGCACCTATATTGAGAACCGCGGCAGATTCAAGGTGGCGGCAAAAGTAGATTACCAAGTACAATAACTATAAGTAATTTTCACAATAGAACAAATTATCTCTAAACAAATTTGTAGAATGAAGCTTTAGCTACAATTTGCCGCATGGTAAACAAATATGCGTCGAATGGTTTACAAGATGGCGTCTATAACGCAAGTTGTTTATTTACAATTACATGACAGTTCTTTTGACAATTAAAAATATCCTATTAGGTAGATAAAAATTTGCTGAAAATTTTGATGTATGGATTGTTACTAATTTTATTTCAGGTTGTTAGTCTTGTATAGGAAACTGTACGGTTGTGCGCACCCTTAAGTTCGATCTTTAGTAATGTACTTGCCGACAAAAAAGAAAACGAGTCTTAAGATTATATTTTTAAGGTTGATAAACAATATTTAACTATTTTTTTTATTAGTTGATCAATAAAATCATGTCTTATTATTCATAAAATACATTTTTTATTAATATATACAGGGTGGGCCATAAGTCACTGACCATTCTATTTTTGATATAATTTTTTTATTTTTTTATTTTTTTCTCTTTTTATTTTTCATTCCATGTATACGATAGAGGAACGAGCAAAAATTGTTGAGTTTTATTTTGCTAGTCAAAATTCAATAATTCAAACCCAAATAAAATATCGAAATTTTTTTAACACCATGCATCATCACGAAATCAAGTACGCAATCTAGTCGCTCGTTTTCAGTCATCAGCATCTGTTAGTGACTTATCTCGGAGAGGAAGACCGCTTGAAGCACGAAGCCAAGATAATATCGAACGAGTTCTGGAGAACGTAAATGAGAACCCTGAAACATCGACTCGTAAACGTGCCACTCAGCTTCAAATGTCCAGAAATTCACTGCGGAGAATAATGAAAAAATTTTTATTGCTGTTTCCGTACAAGATACAAATGGTACATGAAATTTTGCCGCAAGATTTTGCCGCAACCCGCTGAAGATTTTGTGCAAAATTGAACGAATTATTAACGGATGATCCTGTTTTTATGAAAAAAATTATAATAACCGATGAAGCGCATTTCCATTTAAGGCGGCGTTCAACCCTATAGTTCTCAATAGTTTCTTATACAAAACTAATAATCGGAAATAAAATTAATAACAATCTATATATCAAAATTTGCAGCAAATTTTTATCTATCTAATAAGATATTTTTAATTGTAGAAAAAACTGTAATGTAATTGTAAATAACCAAATTGCATTGCAGACGCCATCTTGTAAACCAATTGACGCATATTTGCGTACGATGCGGCAAATTGTAGCTAAAGCTTCATTCTACAAATATGTTTATAGCTATTTTGCTCTATTGTGAAAACTACTTATAGTTATTATACTTGGTAGTCTATTTTTGCCGCCACCTTGAATCTGCCGCGGTTTTCAAAATAGGTGTTACAAGAAAAATGATTTAATCTTCGTAAAGAATACGTGTACCAAGTGGCATTCCATTATCATCAAGTATAATATTTTTCGACGAAGGTTCTAAACTATAAGGAATCAAATTGAAAAAAATGTTGACGTATTATTTGAACATTTCTACACAAAACTATATAAATATAAAAGTTATTCGAAACCCACAAATAGATTAAAAAAATTACAGAACAATATCAGTGATGTCTATTTTTAAGTTATTGAGCGATAATATTTTTACAGTAAATGTTTCTACAGTTAAAAATATCTTATTAGATAGATAAAAATTCGGTGCAAAATTTGATGTATAGATTGATACTAATTTTATTTTAGATTTTTAGTTTTGTATAAGAAATTAGTAACAACTGGGGGTTATACGCAGCCTTAAGTGGTTATGTTAATAAGCAAAATTTTAGAATCTGGGGCACTCAAAACCCAAGAGTCATTCAACAGCGTCCGTTGCATCCACTTAAAGTCACAGTTTGGTGCGGAATATCAGCAGACAAGATCTACGGCCCGTACTTCTTCCAAGACGAAGATGGAAATGCATTGACTGTAAATGGTGAGCGTTACAGGGCTATGTTAGAAAAAATTTTGTTTCCTGAACTTGATAATACTCAAGAAATGTGGTTTCAACATGATGGAGCTACGTCCCATACTGCAAGGGAAACAATGAATTTGCTGCGAACGGTTTTTGGTAACCGTATCGTTTCACGATTTGGAGATGATAATTGGCCATCACGCTCACCCGACTTAACACCATCAGATTTCTTTTTGTGGGGATATTTGAAAGATCGTGTATACGCAAATAAACCGCAAGGACTGCAACAACTAAAAGACAACATAATAAATGAAATTATTGCGATTGCTCAACCAGTTTTGGCTTTAGTTATGGACCAGGTACAGCAAAGAGCAGCAGCTTGCGAAGAGGCTGATGGCAGGCATCTAAAAGATATTATTTTTAGAATTTATTTTTTTTTAAAAACTCTTCATGTTTAAAATTTCTTTTGTAATCAAAATTATTCATTTTCAATAAAAAATTAAAAAATTATATCAAAAATAGAATGGTCAGTGACTTATGGCCCACCCGGTATATATATATATATATATATATATATATATATATATATATATATATATATATATATATATATATACTACTCTGTCAAAAAAGTAGCGTGAATTTGTGATTTAAAATGCCCGTGTTAATAATACGTTTAAATTTTTTTTTTTTTTCATAAGATGGCAGAACTGTTTCTAATTACTGTGTCAAACATAAGCACCATCTGTCAACCAGTTTGATTACATTGGCTGTTTTAGTTAACACACTTCAGTAGTGCGCCGCGATTTTTACAATGAACAAAACTACTGAACAAAGAGTTTGCCTTAAATTTTGTGTTGCGAATGGAATAACGTGTGTCGACTCATTAAAAATATTGGAAAAGTGTTATGATGAATCAGCATAATCAAAAACACGGGCGTACGAGTGGTACAAAGCGTTTAAAAACGGTCGAGAGATCGTCGAAGACAAACTACGGACGGCCTTCGACCGCTTCAACCGACGAAAACAGCGTAAAGGAAATTGTGCTCGATAATCGGCGTTCTAGCTTAAGATAGATTTCACGTGATTTGAACTTTTTTCACTAGTTCGTTCGCTTGATTTTGGTGAATAATTTGGGCATGACGCGTCGCCG
Organism: Liopterus haemorrhoidalis; assembly: GCA_963971575.1. Classification (NCBI taxonomy): domain Eukaryota; kingdom Metazoa; phylum Arthropoda; class Insecta; order Coleoptera; family Dytiscidae; genus Liopterus; species Liopterus haemorrhoidalis. The sequence continues at coordinate 10,964,465 of OZ020622.1, read as the reverse complement.
CTCGTCTCGTTCCAACAGAGCTGAATTTTCTACAAAAACAGTACCTTAAACAAGTCACTTAAGACATGCTGGATCGCGTCAATTTTGATCCCACATTCATGGAATGCATCATAACAAGTGATGAGACATGGGTCTATAAATTTGACATGCAAGCAAGTCAGCAGGCATCAGAATGGCGGACCAAAAACGAGCCAAAACCAAAAAAACCACGTCAAAGTAGCTCAAAAGTCAAGGTCATGCTCATTGTTTTCCTTGATATTCGTGGTTTGGTGCATCATGAATTCGTCCCGACAGGGCAGGCGGTCAATAAAGAATATTATTAGGCCGTATTGAAATGTTTGCGTGAGAAAATTCGTCAAAAACGACCAAAATTGTGGAAGAACAATTCATGGATTTTACATGATGATAATGCACCATCGCATAGAGCAGCAATTGTGACTGAATTTAAGGCCAAAAACGGGACAAATGCCATCGAGCAACCACCGTATTCACCAGATTTGGCCCCGTGTGACTTCTTTTTATTTCCGAAATTAAAATTGCCGCTACGTGGAACCCGTTTTGAGTCGATCGAGGCCATAAAAGAAAATTCCTGGAATGAGCTGAAGGCTATACCGGAAAGCGCCTATATAAGGTATTTCGAAAACTGGAAATAGCACTGGAAAATGTATTGCATCAAATGGGGTATACTTTGAAGGCGACAAATTTTGATGATTAAATGAAAATTGTGTGCTTTATTTAACAATTCCCGCTACTTTCCTGACAGAATTTATATATGTTCCCTCATAAAACAACGCCCCTCCTACTTGTTTACCTAAGGTGAGTACATGCTTACTTTTACTCGTATACCTCTTTCCCTACAAGTTTCAACTAGTGTAACAAATATAGTGTGCAACTGAATTTCCAGGAAAAATTCCTATCTTTCTTTAAGGTTGAATATTTCTTTAGATTTAAATTTAGTATTTCTACTTTTTATTAAACTATTCGATCTTGTTCTGAGAATCCATCTAAACGTCCAAAACAACAGTTTCAAGAAAAATATCTTGAAGCATAACATGAAGTCTTACAAGTTAAGTGGGCGTTAGAATGCATCAGTAATTTCATTGCGTAGGCTTTGTGATTTGTATTAAATTTACCATATTGCTGAACTTAGCGGTCGACCTATGTCAACTAGTCTATAAACAGTACAATTTTGCTATAATTCACTGCTCTCTATTCATTCACATGATATATTTGTACTAATGGGGACAAATGAAAACAATGGAAAATCGCTTTTAATGTTTGGAGTTCAAAAGCAACGTCACACGACAGAAACCAAATATCAGTATTTTGGATTCTTTATGTGTTTGTTTACACATGGTTTTTGTAAGCATTATTATCATGACATTATGAAATGATAAATTCTCGCAGTAGATGCATAACCTTTTTATTTGTTCAGTCTGGTTTACACAAACCGTTGAAGCAAATTTGATTAGCAGAGATATGATAATAAACGCTCACATTGTTTACGACTTCCGTATAGTATAACAAGGCGCACACCCAGGAATATTTCTTGTGGGGGATCAGAAGATGAAATTATTTAAATTATTAAAAAAGTTCTCACTTCGAAAATAAAAGTGATGACCTAACAAAAAATGTCCTCCCTTGTATTTCGACACGTAACAACCACATGTTTTTGGAGCTCTTGCGGGGGAGGGTCTCAACACTTTATTTTGACAAAAACACGTCAAAACAAGGGAGGGTGCTAAAGCCTCTGGGTACGCGTCTGTAGTATTCTAACGGATCCATGAATTTAGGTTGAGTTCTGATAAGAATCAAATCTTTCAATTAAGTAAATTATAAAAAAATGATATGTGAAGTGTGAATTTTCACATATATCAGGGTTTTGTAGGTATTAAATAAGTGTAAGGGGACAGCCTAACATTTTACCGGCTTTTTTTACTTTTTTTGCCGCAAATGTCAAAATTTTACACTGTTCAACTGTCAATGTTCAACTTTCAATTCAATGTCACTCAAAAGTGACATTATATTTGTGATACAAGACTAAAATTGTACCTAAAATTATACCAGTTTTGCAACAAAGATTTTAAAAAATCCTGAAAACTATGAATTTTTGATCAAAAATTTTTTGATTCCGATTTTAGCCAAAATATATTTTTAAGCTAATTTCGGGATGAGGATTTTATAAAAAAACATATAAAAAAATAATGCATTTCTAGTTTTTGAGCTAGAGCTGATTTGGGTCAGATTTTTGCCCGTAATTCCAAAACTTTTGCCCAAACATCAAAATTGACCCAATTTTGTTGATCTATGGCCCAAGATACATACTTATATTAATTTTCAATAAAATCTAAGACAAAAAAAAAATTTGCCTTACGATTTTTTCGATTTTTGGCCATTTTCAAGGGTTGGGGATTACTTAATAATTGGTTTATTAAAGTCTAATTTTTTATTTAAACTAAGTAGCATAGGAGGGTTTTAAAAATTCAAACCGCAGATTTCCATCTCTAACTATTATGTTAGTTTATCAAAATTTTCAAAAACAAAAAAAAAAGATATAAGTAAATTAGGACCCCCGAATATCTAAAATTTTAACCGTAGGTCTTTATAACATTACGTTTTTGAGATACATCCATGCGAAGATGAAAATTTCTATAAATCACGCCATATTAAAATTTGTCATAATATTAAAATACGCAAAACGAATAAGGCTTTAAATTTTTTCTATACTAAATAAATTATGAGGAATTCAAAAATTCTAATTGCAGGTCACTATCTCTAATTGTATTTGTGTGTGTGTGTGTTTTTTTTTTTTTTTAATTCACAATTTTCACAAATAATGTAAATTGTCATTTAAAAAAATTGTTGAAATCAAAAAACGCGTTAAATGATTAAAGACTCAAATTTTTTCTAGACTAAATAAACTACGGAGAATCCAAAATTTTCAACCGCAGGTTGCTAGCTTAACTGTTTTTGAGTTGTACTTTTTCTTTAATAAACAATTTTCATAAATAATATAAATTATGTCATTAAAAAAAATTGTCGTAGTCTCAAAACGCGTTAAACGATTAAAGCCCCAAATTTTTTCTAAACTAAATAACTTACGAAGAATCCAAAATTTTAATCTGAGGTCGCTGTCTTTTACCCTTTTTGAGTCGTGCTTTTTTTTAATTGACAATTTTCACAAAAAATAAATTATATCATTAAAAAAAAATGTGGTAAACTCAAAACTCGTAAAACGATTAAAGCCCCAAATTTTTACTAGACTAAAATAAACTACGAAAAATCCAAAAGTTCTAACCGGAGGTCGTTATCTCTAACCGTTTTTGAGTTGTTTTTTTTTTAATTTACAATTTTCACAAGTAATATAAATTATAACAATCTTACGATTATAATTTTAAAGGCTGATAAAAAAGTATTTAACCGTTTTAGTATGAAACCACAAATAAAACATACAATATGGGGGGGATACTGAAAATTTGATAACTTAATTTTATTACATTAGCACCAACTTGTATCATTCATGCTAGTTTATGTTTAATGTCCGTTGCAGACTTCCGGTTCAAAATCCTCAAGAGATCCACTTCTTGTCATGTTTATTTCCTGTTCCTTTCAAGGAAACCATTTTCATTTCCTACACATTATCTCCGAAATTTCTAATTAACTATTGCACATTTCAACCTGAAGCCTTATTGGTAATTAATTATAAAGTTCATATCATTTCCTTTGACCTAAATGTGGTTTTATATGGATTATAACTTTTACATTATATGTTTAATGTAATTTCATTATAATTTGTTTGATCATTAGTTTTGGTACAGCTTAAGGGAGCTATGTGGCATAAGATTATAGGAAGGATAGTTTATGGTAATGTCATGTAGTAAAAAATATTCTTTAGCATGTGATACTACTTTTGAAACAGCAGAAAAATTGTGGTAGAGACCATGAAGTGACTACTGCCAAGGGTCAAATAAGGTAATTTTTGTTTAAAAAGTGTTTTAAAAAACAATGGAATGCTGTTGCATCATAATATTTCTAAAACTATTGGAAAGTATGCCTCGGCGCTTACAGGCCTTTATTAACACAAAAGGTTGCTGCACTAAATATACGTTTTAGAAATTAGTAAACATTACAAACGGAAACACCAGAAAAATATATAATTTCAAATATTCATTCGATTCTCTCGTACGGCAAAATTTGTTGGGCATTTTCTCGGACGCTACACGTATATTTAAGTTGCAAAAATTAGCAGTTTGCATTTTAAAGGGTAAATCACAAAGAACATGTCAAAAAATATAAAAAGATTTAGAAATATTAGGTGTGTGAATTAATTCGGTCCATCTCGCGGTCAATTGCTGTACTATGTAATTTTCTGTACTAATGTCTGTAACCGGCTTTATGTTTTAGTGTTGACATATGGCAATAATATTCAGTTGATAAACGTTTGGGTTTGTAACAATAACATCGTGTTTATCTGATTCGAAAATGTCGAAATTCGAGCCAAAAAAAGCATCATTTCCGGGAAATTCTCATTTTCTGTTTTCGTTTGACGAAATCTGAATTAGAAGCTTATGTTGAAAGAGCTCCCACCGATAAATCATGCAGATAATGGTTTCGACGTTTCAAAAGTGATGATTTCAGTGTCGATGACAAACCTCGTCCAGGTCATCCGAAGAAGTTTGAGGACGAGGAATTGCAGGCGCTAATCGATGAAGATCCGTGTCAATCGCAACATGAGTTCGCGCAATTGTTGAATGTTGATTGATCAACAATTTTTGTGCGTTTGGCAACCATAGAAAAGATTTACAAAGTTGGGTGCTGTACGAACTGAAAGAAAGAGACATCGAGAGGCGCAAAACCATGTCTGAAATCTTGCTTTCCAGGCAAAAAAAAAAAGGTTTTTTGTATCGTATTGTGAATGGAGACGAAAAGTGGATACATTTCGATAATCCCAAACGAAGAAAATCCATTTGCGACCCAGGATAACCATCCGCATCGAGACCAAAGCGGATTATTCACGGCAAGAAAGTAATGCTCTGTATATGGTGGGACCAGAAGGGTGTAGTGTATCATAAGCTTTTAAAGCAGAGCCAAACCATCACTGCCGAACTTTACCAACAACAATTGCTTCGTTTAAGCAAGGCATTGAAGAATAAGCGACCGGAATATGCAATGAGGCACGACAAAGTGATCCTCCCGCATGATAACGCTAGACCACATGTTGGAAAGATTATGAAGGCCACCTTGGAAGCACTTGGCTGGGATATTTTACCTCACCCGCCGTATTTATCAGACATTGCTCCATCAGATTATCACTTGTTCAATTCGATCGATAGCACACGGGCTTTCGGGTCAGCACTTGAACAATTTTGAAGAAATAGAGAAATGGCTAAATGAATGGATCGCTTCGAAGGACGAGTCGTTTTTCCGTCATGGAATAAAACAGCTGCCAGACAGATGGGACAAATTAGTAGTAGGCGATGGCAAATACTTTGTATAGTGTATTTTTTCATGGAAGAAAAAAAAAACGGACCGAATTAATTTACACATCTACTCCCACTACTATTCGTTTATATATATATATATATATAAACAAATTCCAATAAGAGACATTCCAACACATAGCTATAAAACTATTTAACATACTCCCAAAAACAATTTAAAAAATATCAACTTTCATCAAGTTTAAAATTAAACTAAAACAATATTTACTTGATAAATGCTACTGAGATTAGCAAATATCTTAATTAACACGAGTGTTCCCAACAAATGTGTGCTTTATTTTATTTTATAAGTTTCTATTCATGTTTTTTATACTTCTAATTTTAATACTGCTGTATTATATTGACTTGTTCTATGTCTGCAGCTGTAAGATTTACTCAACAATACATATTATTATTGGTTAGTAAAAGAAATTTTAACGCTATTGCTATGAAGAACGTACGTATAAGTTTTCGTACATATGGGTCAACCAAACGAAGACCATATTTTTTTAATCAGTTTTTCTGTTATGTGACCAGAAACGTATATATTTCACTGTATATTTTATGTAGTTTAGAGGATCGTACGTTTGTGTTGGTAAAATTATTTTAAGTAAACAAACTTGTACAGACCGGCGTAGGTTCCGAGGACCGTATGTTTATAAGTATGCCCCCTTGTGTGTTCTCAATCACACAAGCTGTTATCCAAAATATACTTTTAACCAAAATTTAGTGTGCTACATTGTAGATGTTATATAAAATGTAATCATATTTCATAGGGTATATCAACGGCTGGTAATTTCGGAAATGATATGGTTTACAATTCTCGTAACTCGCAAATCGTTTTGCTACAGATTGGCACGATTTAAATAAAGAACCAACACTTGGAAAAATTAAACCCTATTACTAATTTGAAATACTATTACAGGTAATTCTAGACTAACGACGGGATTCCGTTCCTAAAACTCCATCGTAAATTCATTTTAAGTCGAATAAATATATATACAGTTGGGAATAAACTTTTACTATTCGGCTAGCATATCCTTTTACTTTGTCCTATAAGATTTTAAGATGGTTAAAAGAAGCATTTCACGTTATAGAAGAACAAAATTAGTTCACTAGATTTATTATAATAGTTATTTATGCACCTAGGGAGTAAATTCAATCCCGAGAATAAAAGTAATGCCCGAGACAACCGAAGGGAATCGAGGGTATTTTCATTTGAAGGATTGATGCACTTTACTCCCGAGATGCATACAAAACTTTTTTCAGGACGATCAGTTACATTTATTTTAAAAACATATAAACAATTTTAGAAACATAGACTCTAACGAAGCACGCGTTATAGCTACAAAGCATGGAATGAAAAAATTATTATATTTCTACGAATAAATTCGGCGTGAAGAAAAGAAGATATTGTATTGTTAGATTTTATGAAGCCATCGACATCGAAATAACTTTTTTACGTAACCCATTTATTTTTTTAATATATTGTATTAATATATCTATAAAGAGCTGCAAATTTATTAAATATTTTTCCTCTAAACTAATTTTTTTGTTAGTCCTTGGTCCCAATTAAACAAAATTTATATGTATTTATATGCAAAGTTGTACCCCGACTTACGCGAATTCGACTTAAGCGATTTTCGTTGGATCCAGCTATCGAGTAACTTCGGGGTATAATTGTATTATTCATATGAACTTTTTTGTAAATAAGAGCAAGTGAAGAGGGCTTGTGTTTCTAAGTTCAAAACTAATCTAAGAAAATGGGACATACTTCGTGAGAAACATCGTGCGAGTATGGAGTTGTGCAGGACTATGGATACATCTGTCCGAACATGTGTGATCCTTGTACTAACGAGGATCTAATTTCTGCTAACTGCCAAGCGATAAAAACCCCAACATATTGGCAAAATGTGTCGTAACGTCCTGGACACGAAAAATAAGTATTCGTCTGTAAATTAACATCTTTTCAAAATAAAACAACGCGTATTTATTATTACGTATTAGCCTAAATTCTTCGAATATCCAGAATTCTCTGTTAAGTAATTTTGTCCTGGAATTTTTATTTCACAATACTTATAAAACGTAATTATTTTCTGCGCGTTTAACTTGCGGAGTTGAATGTTCTATGTGGTTTTTGGTAAACACCATGAGGTTTTACAACATTGAAATAAATTAGAATACCTATGGTGTTTACCAAAAACCACATAGAACATTCAACTCTGCAAGTAACTTATTTTTTATTACAACGACCACCGTATTTTATAATGATTGTCCATTACATCAGCCACTAATGATTAACTGCATATCACAGGTTAGTTTTTTCTGATTTCTTATTTATTACAATATGTTTTTTCACTTTAGTCACCGCTGGGACCCATGGTCTACATTTCCTCTGGGTCTTGCTCTTTACAAACCCATATTTGATATTATTAAGACCATTTACATTATTTGTATTTTAGATTTAATTATTGTTCTCTAAGATAATATGTAATTTCTAGGCTGAAGATGCATAAAACTAATATATATGCGAAACGTCCCAATGAATTAAACTAATTTATTATTTTTCCTACCTATTTGACGATTAAAGAAGAAACACAATTATTATCCTGACTCGTCAAGATCATTCACTCATATATATATATATATATATATATATATATATAGATATACATGAAAGAAATATTTTACATTATTTGTTTTGTTCAAGACAACATTTTTGAAACTATTTGACAACTATATATATATATATATATATATATATATATATATATATAGTTCAAAAAGTATCAAATAGTTTCAAAAATGTTGTCTTGAACAAAACAAATAATGTAAAATATTTCTTTCATGTATATCTCTCTCTGCACATATTTCCTTTGAAACGAAATGAATTCGTGGAATTTCGAACTTGTACATATTTTGTATAATATAACTAATCTAATTTATTTAACTTACAATTCAAATTATATTACAACAAAACATAATATTAAAGCAGATACAGTGGCAGATTGGCAATTGTTGACTTTCAAGCAGTGGTGGTTCATGCTATATAAATGCAGGGGTTGCAACTTTTATAGATACGGGGCTAGTTTTTAAGTTTTTACAAAAACTTAGAATGATTTTTTTTTTGGAACAAACTGTTTTATTGTTTTTCAAAATATTCGCTCATAAGATTTATACACTTTTGTAAGCGTTCAAACCAATTTTCGTTTCAATTTTCCACTCTGAAGTTATCTCAAAAACATGGTTTTCGAAGTTTTCAACAGCTTCTTGAGCCTTTTATCACTGTTGGCCCTTGTCTATTGGCCTTTTGTCTGTTGGTGTTTTTCCTGTTGGCCTTTTGTCTGTTGGCCTTTTGTCTGTTTGCCTTTTGTCTGTTGGCCTTTTGTCTATTGGCCTTTTCTCTGTTGGCCTTTTGTCTATTGGCCTTTTGTCTGTTGGCCTTTTGTCTGTTGGCCTTTTCTTCACAAAGGCCTTTTTTCATCGTCTGCGTTTTAGTCTACGTTAGCCTATCTTCTGTGTCGACCTTTTGTCCAAACCGGTCTTTTGTCTATGTCAACCTCTTGGCTTGCGGCCATTTGTCGAAAACCCGTTTAAGTCAATGAAGTTCAATTTTTTCAGCCCCGCTTTTATTATTGAACACAGACCCGCAAATCCTAAGACCGTCTATGCTGTCACCGATCACATTATAAGTTAAAAAAATTGTTATGTAAAGTTATATTAGTTTTACTTCCATATTCTATGTTATTTAACTTTACATAATTTAACTTTACATAATTTAACTTTACATAATTTAACTTTTTTGTCAATATACATTCTAAATGACATTTAAAAAAAAATATTGATACACAATCTTCGAAGTCATAAACACCGTAATTATCTTGTTACTAAGAAGCTCTAGAGTTGCAAGCCTTATACATTTTTTTTTATCCTATATTAAGTGAAAAGCAGAAAATGAAACAAAATCACCAAAATAACTCTAGGTCAGGCTTTCACCTAGATATTGTGACTTACAGCTGTTTGATTAACGATCTATTTGTCAGCATCTAAGCAGCTATAACTTTGCGGCGTAAATAGCCTTTGTTGCTGTGCGCCAAAAATTTTAACTAACTAACCATAACTTTTCCATAATGCATACGCTACATTTTCATAATTAGGTAATGTTTGTCATGACAAATGAATAGCAGAACTAAGTTAATTGGAGGTATAAGTAAATGGATAACGTATGAAAGCCAGGGAGAGGAACCTAGCTAACTCCTTTACAACGTTCCACTCGATCACGGTGAAGACCACAAATCGAACTACATATACTACTATCTTTCAGGTTACTAAGTCTCCATGTGAGTGGGGAACACTTCACCAGGCTCCTCGACTCCCTGATGGGCAACCCTTGCCAAGAAGAAGATTCAAGGCAATTCCGGCCAGTACGGGGTTGATGGAAGACTTAAGTACTGGGGTTGATGATACTGTTGTAATTGATAAATGTTCCATAAACTTATTCTTAAAACCAGGAATTGCTTCCCCATAAAACCACCCAAGTATTATGCGAAATTGTAGGGAAAGAATGATTTTATAGCTGAAGTATTAATAAAAAATTAAGCTTATAAACTTTTGTTTTTAAGATTTATGCCTTAGGGCACTTATTACAACTGATTGGAATGCGGAACTAACAAACCACAATATCGAAAATGCTGATGCAGGAGTTGACAACATTTATTGCATAATTTATACAATACTTGATGATTGCGTGCCAAAAACCAGGTCGCTGTCAACATCAAAATAAAAATAAGACACCTAGATTACCTAAAAGAATGTGAGTCCAACATCTCCACAAACCCAAACCAGTTTTCGTCGTACTATCAACACACTAAAACCAAGATCCTCATAGGGGAAGACCTTATTCCTAATATATAATCAAAGCCTGTGCACATGCCCTAGTGAAACCATTGCATTATTTATTCAATATATGTATATTACTATATAATAACATGTAATTATTATCATTGAGTCTGTTAATTAGTTCATTATTCTGTCCAGACATTGCGACAAGCTTCAGCTTAGTGATGCTGGATAGAATGATAAAAAAATAGTATATATAAATAAAATTGTCAATAAGTATAAAAATTAGGTCTAAGAAATTATAATAGGTTTTAAATATATTTTCTTATTTACATTTGTAACATAGGTCTATGTAAAAAATGTAAATAAAGTTATTATTATTATTATTATTAAAACATACACATGTAATTTACACACTAAAATTGCAGACGTGAAATTACAGAAAATTTTCGTCTGAGTACATGAATTAAAGTAATAACAGAAAATTACACAGTACTTTATTTTTATTTTTAATATCTAAGGACGCAGAATAGAACAAAATATTTTAAATTATGCTGAAAATTAATATTCTTAGTATGAACAGATTATCCACGTGCTTTATAACAGACGCATCAGTGGCGGCTCGTGATTTGAAATCTCGGGGGAGCTGCAACTTTCGAAATTTACAAACACATCATAAATGCGTGTGTGATAAAATTATAAAGTTATAGTCAAAATAAAAAAAAATAAATAAAAAATTAACATGAAAAAATATTGTTTATTATCCATAAATTTTCATTTTGATATATTCCAAAATCACTTAAAAATAAAAACCATTCTTCTCGTATTATTTGTAGCGAAAAGGTAAATAACATTTTCATTGATGTTTGTGCGATTATTGAGTAATTTTTATGGTTTTGTAGGTATGACCAAAAAACCCTTATACCGTCATTTTGTCGTCTGTCTGTCTGTCTGTCTGTCTGTCTGTTTGGTAAAAATTGTAGCCAAACGGCTAAACCTAGAGAGTTGAAATTTGGCATGCTTATACAACTCTTTGACCCGCACATAGGAAAAATACTAAAACATCTAAAAAACATATCCCCCTAAATATATAAAAAAAAATGTGCTCATCGAAAAAAAAAATTTTTTTATAATTCTGAGTAGGGTATCAAATGAAAGCCCATGGTACGTGGATTAACGATCAAATTTTTATTTTTGCAAAATAAATTATTTTGAAGCGATTTTTGCCAAAATTGTGCAAAAATTTTTTTGTCCCACACCCTGTAGCCCAGATGGTTTAAACTAAAAATCTGAAAAAATTCTAAGTAATGTACATTGGTGTGAACCGGAATAGTACAACAGGAGTTTTTGATTAGATTAGGTTTTTGAAAAAAAACGCATTTTTTGTGATTTTTGGCTAATAATGTACACAAGTTATAGTTTTGTAACACGCCACACTGCAACGTGTATGCTGGTCTAGTGATATTAGACGCTGATTTTTCAACCAAGTAACCCGATCCGAAAGGGATCGAACCCTGTGAGAAGAGACTATATTATTTTTTGTTTTTTTTTTTTTTTAATTTTTATATTGTTTAAATTATTTTTTCAAAATTCTAGTTATATTTTGGCAAATGTTGCATTTAATTTTTAAAAACGTAAATTTAATAGCCAGTGGAAATTGTTTAATTTATAATTTAATTCTGTTTCAATGTACACGAAATCAGAGGGGCGGAACTTATAACAACCAATGGAAGCCATAGGCGCAATTTTTAAAATTCTTAATGAACCTTGCTATATAAAAAAAAAATACTGCACATATTTAGAAACGTAAATAATGCTATTAGGCGTTCGAACTAAAATTAACAAAAAAATATTTTAATATAAAATTTGTTTTCGCATCTAAAATAATCATCATTCACTTACTAAATACCTGCAAAACCCTGAAATGTGTGAAAATTCACACTTCACATCAATTTTTTCTCAGTTGAGATCATTGCAAGTGCCTTTCACCTATCGTGATTAATTACTACACTACAAACTTAGCAAAGGAACTGCTTGATGCACAGTGCCGCATTACGTATGTCACTGCGAGTGTAAATCACAAGCGCTTGCGCGCGCATCAATATACGTCATATTGCTATGTGATATGACACTGTGAAAAACACAGTTCAGCCAGCGTTCTTCGCTCTTCTTAGTGCTGAAACTTACAGGGCCGGTTCGCGTGCTGCTTGCAAGCTGTATTTTTATTATTATTATTTTTTTTTATACAAAATAAAAAGTATAAACAATTGTTGATGATAAAATTAATTACGCACTAAGGAAAAGGGCGCCGATGAGCTTGACTAAGGGGCGCCACATTGCGAAAGTGAGGACCTTTTTTTTGCTCTTCACTTGGATTTTGGGAGGTGAGGACTAGAGATGGGTCGTTCATGAACGAACCGGCTCACTGAGCCGGCTTAGTACACTGACCAAAGTGACACGGTTCACCAAATTGAAATGAGCCGGCTCACGGCTCACTGTATAGTTTCAAGTTTTAAGGATACGATTGGTCGGGCGATTGTGAGCAGTGACCGGAGTGATCCGGATCTAGATCGATGTCATGTTGAACTTCGCGAGAACTCGGCTTGTAATGTATTATCATAAAGTGTATTTTGTCATCAATTTGTAGGGCAGTTTATTTGAAACTAATAGGTTTAGTCTGTATTTTCTTACAACCATACTATATAAAAATATTAAAAATATTGCCCAAATCCCAGATGTCCGATTTATAAGGGCAATAAACATCGCCATAAACTGAACACATCTGGTTTAAAATACAGTAGCTACATAAAGTGTATTGTTGTTTCAAAAATTTTAGATAAGAGCCGGGGCTAAGCGACGTTCTACCTACGACCGAACGACCGACCGACCTGTCTCGGGATCATGTTTACAGTTCTTATATTGCAAGAACCGGCTCTAAGCAACGTTCTACCTACGACCGACCTGTCTCGGGATCATTTTTACAGTTCTTATATTGCAAGAACCGGCTCTAAGCGACGTTCTACCTACGACCGATCGACCGACCGACCTGTCTCGGGATCATGTTTACAGTTCATATATTGCAAGAACCGGCTATAAGCAAGAGCCGGCTCTAAGCAACGTTCTACATACGAACTAACGACAGACCTGTGTCTCGGAAACATGTTTACTGGATCACTGAGCCGGATCAATGAACCGGCTCAACAAACTGAACGACCTCCACTGATCCGGTTCCGCAAACTGAGCCGAAATTCCCATCTCTAGTGAGGACCTTTGTTTTTTTGCTCTTCACTTGGAATTTGCGAGGTGAGGACCATTTTTTTTACTCATCATCTAGATTTTGGAAGATGAGAATCTTGTTTTTGCTTATCACTTACATTTATTTGCCAAGGGCACCAAAACGCAGTTTTGCCTCTAACGCAAGTTTTCCTTACTGCGGCTCTGATAGGGGGTGATGCAGTTCCGCAGTGCCTATACACGAGTCGCAGCTGAGACGTATGTTATTAACTAACCTTGCTACCAGAAAATCTTCCCTCTTCGTCCATATAAATTCAGAATGTTATACTTGATGTTTGCAATACACACGTGCCAACTTATGAAGTTACATTCTTGTCAGATTTTCCAGGATTATTGTATTCAACGAGAGATTTACATATTAAACCATGCTTCACGTTATCCAAAGTAATGTAAAATATTAAATTGTACTGTTGAAGATAAAAAAATGAACAGTATTTGATGTGAAAGGCTCTGGCATCACGTCAAAAGCAACATATTAAACCTATTAACACATGAAGTGATTTTTCGTAGAATTAACTCTCTGACTGTCACTCTATTTAACAGAGTATTATGTAAAGTACGTGAATTTTGCATTTTTTCATAAATAAAATTGCATAATTGAAGTGAATATATTTATCTAATTAGAATAAAAGATTAAAAATTATTAAATAACTAGTGCACCCGTTGCAAACTGTGTTGGTAAACACATCATTACCTTAATGTGGAACTTGTCTCAGACTTCTTTCTCTAGCCATACGCCTCACTCCATTCAATTCAAATTGAATCAACTCTTCGCCCACTATTAAAAACTGGACAAATTATATTCCGAAGTTTTATTCCGAATTGTTTATTCATAAACTTTTTAAGATGGGAAAACGATTCATTTTTACTTAGTGCATTATATTTATATTGTTAAAACTAAAAATGATTTGAGACGTTAATTAAATGAAATCCTAGATATTTCTGTATGTAGTTATATTCGTAGGTTCTTAGAGAATAAATCTGCAAAATATTGTTCATATCGGTCAAAGGATATAGCAGTGTCTAGAGTTTCTTGTTTATGCCTACGAAATCCTACACATTTATATATGTTATTTTATCCGTAGTTCCTTAGAGAATACATTTGCAACATATTGTTCATATCGGTCAAAGGATATAGAAGTATCTAGAGTTTCCTGTTTATGACTGCGAAACTAAATAAATTTCTATATGTAATTATATTCGTAGATTTTTAAAGAATAAACCTGCAAAATATTGTTCATATCGGCCAAAAGATATAGGTGTATCTAGAGTGTCTTGTTTATGCCTACGAAACTCTACACATTTCTATATGTAATTATATTTGTAAATTCTTAGAGAATAAATCTGCAAAATATTGTTCATATTGGTCAAAGATATAGGAGTGTCTAGAGTTTCTTGTTTATGCCTACGACATCCTAGACATTTATGTATGTAATTATATTCGTAGATTCTTAGAAAATGAATCTGCAAAATATTTTTAACATCAGTCAAAGGATATAGAATTGTATAGAGTTTCTTGTTAATGTCCACGAAACCCTAGACATTTCTGTACGTAATTATATTCGTAGATACTTGAAGTATAAATCTGCAAAATACTGTTTATATCGATCAAAATATATAAGAGAGTCTAGAATTCCTTATTTATGCCTACAAAACCCAAGACATTTCTATATGTAATTATATTTGTAGATTCTTGCAGAATAAATCTGCAAAATATTGTTTATATCGGTCAAAGGATATAGGAGTGTCTAGAGTTTCTTGTTTGTGTCTACGAAGCCCTAGAGATTTACGTATGTAATTATATTCTTAGATTCTTAGAGATTAAATCTGCAACATATCAGCCAGTACAAGAGACAGGGTGTCCCCAGTTAGCCAATCACGAGAACTTTAGGAAAAATTGACGTCACAATGTTACTATATACAGACACTTGCTAATTATATTATTACAATTAAATAATTTTTTTTTTTTTTTTTTTTATTTTACTTTATTGGCCTTGGGTCTGACCACCACTTGGCCACCTATCGACAATTAAATAATAGTACTCCTATATTATTATACGAATTTTATAAGACGATGTATTGTCACACGAGTTGTTTGGAGTACGACGAGCGCAACGAGAAGTGCTCTAAAGAAACAAGTGTGACAATAATATATATTTTAACTTTTCTAACAGCTATTAAAGGAAAGGTAAAATATATAAGGGTTTTCTACAGCTGACGCCGTTTTCCGTCTCTCAGCCAAAATCTCCATTTATTTTTATCTTCCCATTCTCTATCTTTCAGGTCTCTCTTCTCCATGGAATCATCTACTTCATCCCACCATGATCTTCTTGATTTACCTCTCTTTTTCGTCCTATTGGGCTGCAGTCTGTCACTCTATTTATCCATCTTCCTTTATTTGCTCTTCTAACATGGCCGTACCAGATGAGTCTGTTTTCTTCTATCTTTGTTAAATGTTTCTTTTCTACGTCCATTATTCTTTTTATTTTTTCATTTCTGATCCATTCCATTCTTGTGACCCTACAACATCTTTTCCAGTATTTCATTTCGGTAACCGTGATTTTATTTCGAATCCTTTTATTCACAACCCAGTTCTCTGCTCCATATGTCATAATACTTTTGATCATGGTTTTGTGCATCGTTGTTTTTGTCCTTCTTGTGAATTTTCTGTTCCAGAGAACTGGGTTTAATTATTTAATGCATGTTCTTGTTTGTCCCAGTCGACTGTATATTTCTTGTTCTGTCGATGAATTTTTTGAGATGCACATCCAGGATATTTAAATCTATCACACCCTTTTATTTGCAGATCTTCCTGGATTTCTAGGTCGTGAATTTCTCCATCAGTTGATATGTACTCCGTTTTATTGAAGTTTATTTACAAACCTGCTTTTTCGTATTCTTCTTTCAATTTTCGAACCATGAGATAAAATGTGTTGAAATTACTGATAGAAATATTTTTTGCTTTCCTTTTAGAAATTTCTAGATTTAACTATAGAATAAAGGTTAAAACAAATAATAAAATAATTTTTTGTAGCATCTGCTATGAACGTGTATTCTTTACTTCCTATATATGAAACAGATGGTAACTATTGATTTTTTTCTTTGTTTATGACTTCCAACTTGCATTGCTCTTATTTCCAGGATTTGAAGATAAACGTCAGCTTATATTATTGAAAGAACTGTGTAAGATGAAAGACGTAAATACTTTTAAACTCAAGCATTACTTGAAAATGATGAAAAAAATAAGACAAAATCTGTGTTAAATTACAACAAACATAAAAAGATAGTATAGCAGTAGTATTTGTCTTATAAATACAAATTTACATATTAAAAATACGTAATACAGATGTACATGTTTCCCAACCGCCGGTCTGTGACATCTTTTTGCCGGTCCGCGAGATTTTTTTTGTTATGCAACTATTCGCCTAATAAGTTATATAAATTCTTTATTTACCCTAGGCCTTGCGGCGTTTAAGGTTTTAACCAATACATTTAAAAAATCATAATATTAATAAAATAAAATAAAATAATAATATTATAGTACATTTTTTACATTTTATGACTTCTTTCTTCTTCTTCTACATTCTTCCTCCGGTGTTCCTCTCTTTCTTCCTATTCTCTTTTCGGCTTCCGTCTCCGGTCTCCTTCCTTCTTGACTCCAGTTGTTCTTCCCCTCTTTCTTCGCTTCTCTTCCCTCTTTTCTTTCCTCTTCCTTTACCTCTCTCTTCCTTCCTGTTGTCAGTTCTGTCTTACCTCTCCGCATTCCTTCCTTCTTTCCTCGAGTACTCCCACCCACCTTTCTCCTTTTCCTTCTTCACTCAACAGCTCCTTTATATCTCCCTCCCATTTTGTCAGCTTTCCACATCTTCTTGTTAGGTGTTCCAAGGATTCTTCCTCCTCCTTACGGGTCATTCCATGTCAAGTGGTCTGATTTCAGAGAAGTGCCCTGCTCGACCATCACGGATTTTGATGAAATTTTGTATGGACATTCACACATGTCCTCAACGAACATTGGTAAAGTTTTACGTTCATCAATGCAATACTTGTTGAGATTTAGTAATTTGTTTGACCACATACCGCAGCCTTCTATGGTATGACTCCGAGATTTCGACAACTTTGAGACACAGTATCTCTGCCAATATTTTGTTGAGAGAAACAAAACTTTGCCAACTTATACAACTTTTTGCGCTCTATTAAACAAAATAATAAACAAATCTTCATGAGCGATTCCCGTGAAGAAAATTTGGATCAAACTTGGCCTAAAAAATTTGCAACTCGAAAAATTTTTAAAGTTTGGCTTTTTATACCTCTGAAAGTAAAGGTACGATATACGTGAAATTTTGCACATAATAACTTATCAATACAAGGTTAACGAATATAAAATTTCACACTCCTAATATTTTTCATTAGTTCAGGAATTGAGTGTAAAGTTGATGATTTTTGTGAAAATGCTAAAAACAGGGTATATTTAGCCCACTTTTACAAAAATATACCCTCTGGAAACTGTTTTAAATTATTTTCATTAGAAAGAGCATGTTTTAATCCCCCTAAAAAAGTAGAACTGGTTTTTCATCCCTGGTATATAAGGCCTTAGAAATAGGGACAAAGTTGAGAACGTTTCTATCACATGCTGCTATCGCAATATCGCATGCATTCCATTATTTTTCATCTTGTTTGTTTTATACAGGCATTATAAGTACCTAAATTGCGTTGATCCATGGTGACATTGTCACTACCAGTTCAGAAACTTGAACCAGTAACCCCATCGCCATAGGGTCGACGCCCGATAGCCGTGCAATACCAGCCACGGGTGGGTTTCCTGGTTGAGGATCCCAAGCCTCTAGTTTGGTTTCTTCGTTAAGGTTCCAAAGCCTTGTGTGGGTATCTGTCCGGTTCCCAAGCCAATGATTGGGCAGCTTATTCTAGGTTCCTAAGCCTGAAGTGGGTATCTTACATGGTTCCCAAGCCGAAGTCCATGATGTTGGTATGAATTGCCAAATTCCAACTATTGCTTATTTATTATTGAATTTAGTAGCCACTTTCTTCAGTGTCACTTCTTGGAATTGATACTGTCGGCCTGGTGACATAACTGATGGTGCTGGAAGGCCACAAATAAGGTGTTGTGCTGGAACCCAACAAATATCTTTTCTTTCGGGCCAATAAAATGAATGAGCCAAGCCTCGCGGATGCATAAATTTTACCAAAGCATCATTTTGTTCCAGAGAAATTTTTACAATATTGCCTACCCACCACTTATTGTCATAAATGCAGGCAACATAACAACCGGGAAATCGTTCGGCTAATTTTAAATTAGGATCGACAGAATTGGAAAGTTTGGCCACAAAGTTAACTGTGTCATTTGAAACTTTGCTGACAGAAATCGAATTCAAATCAACTGGCACAAACTGGTGATGATCTCTTGTGCCAGCTATTGCGGTGCTAGCTTTCCATCTTTCTTCTTGCAGCGTCCTGTTTTCTTGAATTTCTTCAGTCGGAACATACATATATATATATACCTATTTAATTCCGTGAATGTTTTTGTCACAAAAGTTGAACAGATCTATTGGCGTCAGTATTTGATCGGTTAATGGTCGCTGGAGGCCGGTCAATTCGGGACTTTCCCGGCCAATTCGGGACGTTTAGTCACCGACCGCCGCTGCTAATAGTACAGAATTCTATACCCAAAACATGCTGACGCGTGACAGCACTAACAAAATATTTAAAAAATGTCATCAGTGTAGAACCACCGCTAGCCGACTTATAGCGTACAAAAATTAATTGTACACTGTAAACTTCAGCAGGAATGAAAGGAAAGTGACACAATGTAAAAAAATGCATATTGAAGTATATGACGTATCGATAGCAATATCCTCAACTTTGTCCCTATTTCTAAGGCCTTATATACCAGGGATGAAAAACCAATCCTACTTTTTTAGGGGGTTTAGAACATGCTCTTTCTAATGAAAATAATTTAAAACAGTTTCCAGAAGGTATATTTTTGTAAAAGTGGGCTAAATATACCCTGTTTTTAGCATTTTCACAAAAATCATCAACTTTACACTCAAAGATATTTGTTGGGTTCCATCACAACCCCTTATTTGTGGCCTTCTAGCACCATCAGTTATGTCACCAGGCCTACAGTATCAATTCCAAGAAGTGACACTGAAGAAAGTGGCTACTAAATTCAATAATAAATAAGCAATAGTTGGAATTTGGCAATTCATACAAACATCATGGACTTCGGCTTGGGAACCATGTAAGATACCCACTTCAGGCTTAGGAACCTAGAATAAGCTGCCCAATCATTGGCTTGGGAACCGGACAGATACCCACACAAGGCTTTGGAACCTTAACGAAGAAACCAAACTAGAGGCTTGGGATCCTTAACCAAGAAACCCACCCGTGGCTGGTATTGCACGGCTATCGAGCGTGAACCCTATGGCGATGGGGTTACTGGTTCAAGTTTCTGAACTGGTAGTGACAATTTCACCATGGATCAACGCAATTTAGGTACTTATAATGCCTGTATAAAACAAACAAGATGAAAAATAATGGAATGCATGCGATATTGCGATAGCAGCATGTGATAGAAACGTTCTCAACTTTGTCCCTATTTCTAAGGCCTTATATACCAGGGATGAAAAACCAGTTCTACTTTTTTAGGGGGATTAAAACATGCTCTTTCTAATGAAAATAATTTAAAACAGTTTCCAGAGGGTATATTTTTGTAAAAGTGGGCTAAATATACCCTGTTTTTAGCATTTTCACAAAAATCATCAACTTTACACTCAATTCCTGAACTAATGAAAAATATTAGGAGTGTGAAATTTTATATTCGTTAACCTTGTATTGATAAGTTATTATGTGCAAAATTTCACGTTTATCGTACCTTTACTTTCAGAGGTATAAAAAGTCAAACTTTAAAATTTTTTCGAGTTGCAAATTTTTTAGGCCAAGTTTGATCCAAATTTTCTTCACGGGAATCGCTCATGAAGATTTGTTTATTATTTTGTTTAATAGAGCGCAAAAAGTTGTATAAGTTGGCAAAGTTTTGTTTCTCTCAACAAAATATTGGCAGAGATACTGTGTCTCAAAGTTGTCGAAATCTCGGAGTCATACCATAGAAGGCTGCGGTATGTGGTCAAACAAATTACTAAATCTCAACAAGTATTGCATTGATGAACGTAAAACTTTACCAATGTTCGTTGAGGACATGTGTGAATGTCCATACAAAATTTCATCAAAATCCGTGATGGTCGAGCAGGGACCACTAGACCACTTGATATGGAATGACCCTTACACATTCTGCATAGCCTATCCTCTGTTTTTGCCCAATACCTATTACACCGTTCTTCATTTCCGCATCTTAATCTGGCAATCCTTCTAACTCTGCCCCCTGCCTTCCTCTCCTAATAAGTTATAACCCAATTAATTTTGAGGTGAAAATTTCGGTCCTTAATCTGTTAATATGTGATTTTTTATTTGTTGTTTTTTTTGTGTTTGTAATCAGTGCAATAAAAAATATGAAACTTTTGCGATACTCATTACTTTCTAAACTTACCGGTCCGCGAATTTTTTCTAGGTCACTTTCCGGTCTGCCATGTAAAAAGGTTGGTAAACGCTGCTGTAGATCACGACCTACCAATAGCAAATCTTGCCTGAGTTGGTAAACATGGTAACTTTTTTAAATGGTTCCAATTTTATTTGAATGATAGAGAACATAGTGTAGTATTGAATGGTTTTCAATCTAGTTACGTGAATATCACAGCTGGTGTACCTCAAGGGGCAATCTAGTGCCCTTACTTTTAAACATATTTATAAATGACATTTTTATTCTGCTTTACAGAA
Source organism: Liopterus haemorrhoidalis (assembly GCA_963971575.1). NCBI lineage: Eukaryota > Metazoa > Arthropoda > Insecta > Coleoptera > Dytiscidae > Liopterus > Liopterus haemorrhoidalis. The sequence goes on along the minus strand of OZ020622.1, from coordinate 10,943,004 downwards.
ATTTATAGATCTAAGTACAGAATCAAGGTTAAAACAAATAATAATATAATCAATTTATTGTATCTGTTATGAACGTGTATTCTTTATTACCTTTATACGAAACAGAAGGTAAATACAGTAATACCTCGTTTAACATTAGGGATGCGTTCCTCAAGAACACTACGTTAACCGAATCAACGTTAACGGAGGAAGAAATAACACGCGAAGGATAGGGATAGGTTACTAAATTTTAAAAAAAAATACATTATTTAATACATTTATTTTTAATTTTTGAATTAATAGATAGGAACAACTGAAAACAGCTTTTCTTGACAAAATTTAAAGTATAAAATTAATATGCATGAATGTATTACAAAATTAACGGTTATACGTAAATAAACTGACAAGTTGTGACATTTTAATTTTTTGACCAGAATGAATCAAGGGTCGATTGCGTTGCTTGTCTCTTCTTTTCTCGTAATAGCTCACTGTAACATGTTAAAGAATTTAATACATTTCTTTTTACAACACAACTTCGTGAAAAATCTGGATCATTTTCGGACAAAATATCTACCGAATGAGACACTTGTCTCAGGCAATCGGACAATATTTTTGTTGTTAAAACTTTAACCGGCGGCTCTTCTATATCAATGTCAGAATTGGCATATTCTCTTACCAAATTTTCTTCTGTCAGTTTTTGCAATTCTTCATTTGTTAGCGGATTGTCGTTGTCATCCTATGATGTTGAATATCATCAGCGTCAACTTCATTGAAATGTAATTGGTGTGCCATTTCAACAAGTTCATTCTGGATTTCATTAGCAAGTTCCGATTCTTCTTCTAAATTGAGTCCTACTGTCGCCCAGAAATGACGTTATAGCGAGGTATTGTTAACGGAGGTAACGTTAAGCGAGGTATTACTGTATTGATTTCTCTGTTTATGGGATATCCGCCTTGTGTTAGAATATCCATGGAGAAGGATACGGATACAGATACGGATAAAAATGTTATGTTGTACTTTATTAAAAAAAATTGATTTAAAATTATGAATTTATGAGAAAATAAATACGGTTTTTTTCATATTAAAGTAAATTTTAATATTTTTTAAGCTGTTTTGTTGTAAAAGTTAACGTTTAACTTTTATATTTTGGGATGATTCCCACATTCTTACTTGTTTAAGAATGTCATTTTATACATTTTAACATATCTACTGTTCTAACATCGACAAGATCGATTTAAATTTTGACATTTTCACATGGAAACCACTTGGTTATACGATCACCACGTTTTTCAAGACATCAAACTATGAAATTACTATTATTTATCAGAAATAGGTCAGTATTGTAATATTTATATTGTTATTTAAAACTTATCCTCTCTGTTATACCATACACAATGTGACGAAATGTATTTTTAAATTTGTAGAAAATAATATTCCTGATGATGTGGGGTTTTAACCGACGAAACTAGTCGAAACACAAACATTGTTTTTTAATTTAGCATCCATCCTACCACCAACTGATCGCTTTACGGCTTTAATTTAAAAAAATATATTTCTTAACGCCTATTTCAGTTACACAATGGGCCGTATGAATAAAAATAAGCATAACCTTTTACTTGCAAATTATGAAGCAAATACTCGAAACACTATGAATAAAAATGCAAGCAAAACCTTTTACTTATGAGTAAGAAGCAAATGCTTTTTTTGTTGATCTTTTGCTCACGACAGAAGTAACTGGTTATGAATAAAGCAGACCTTTTACTTTAAATTATAAGCAAATGCTTCGAAAAACATGCATCTATATTTTCGTATACTCACTTGTGAGAAAGTGTTATAGTGACCTAGTTGCTATGGCGGATAATGTACATTTAATGTGAAACACTATAGGTGTCGTTCTTCACCACGTTCTAGTGACTTTAAAAGTTTGTTTCGTTTTGAAGAGGAAAACGTGGAGTGGTTAGCTAATACTTTTTTAGGTAACACTACAGAATCTCGAGGCGGTGCGTTGTCTTCTGGGCATAAAATCAAAATATTTTTGAGGTATCTAGCCGATCCTGGGTTTCAAAAAGGTATCGGTGAGGAACTTGGGGTGGAGCAATCCGCAGTATCACGGACTGTCAGCAGTGTGGTTGATGAAATTGTTGCACAAGCTGGCACCTGGATTAAATTTCCTACTTCCCAAAATTCATTAGTGGAGGCGAAAGAATTGTGGCAAAGTAAATACCGTTTTCCAACCGCGATTGGTGTCATTGACTGTACGCATATAGGTATAGAAAAACCGAAGATCCATGGAGATGAATATGTCAATCGTAAAGGAAACCCTACGCTAAATGTACAGGCAACTTGTGATGCCAGTGAAATGTTCACAAGTGTAGATGTAAGGTGGCCTGGATTTGGAAAAATTCAGACATTAGACAAATTTTATCAAGAATGCAAAATACTGTACTAATTGCTGATGAGGGGTATGGATTAGAGCCATGTCTTATGACTCCATTTAAAAATCCTGATAATAGAGCTCAAAGAAGCTTTAATAAACTCCTAAAAGAGGAGAGGATAATAATCGAGCGTTGTTTTGGTCAACTTAAACGAAGGTTCCCGATCTTAAAGTATGTTTGCCGCGTCAAACATAAAAATATCCCAAAAATAGTTGTAGCTTGTGTTATTTTGCACAACATCGCTAAGAAGTTAAAAATTACAAAATTACTTTACACCAATAAAAATAAGTTGAAATGCCAAACATGGAACTCAATACAGCCCTAGCACATTGTTAATAGTGTTTATAGACTATTTTCAACTTGACGGCAATCGGCAAGAAGTAGTACGATTTTGATAAATACTGATTTTCAGGTTTCAACATAAACATCCTCTTGACCTTTTACTCAACGGTAGAAGCATTTACTTGCAAGTAAAAGGTAATCGTTATTCATATAAAAAGAAGCAAATGCTTTTACTCCGACCTTTTACTCGAAGCAAATGCTTATACTTCTACCTTCTACTTATGAGCATTTACTTCAACTTTATTCATACGGCCCATTCAGTGTTACCAATCTGAGGATTCAATATGTCAGTCTCATTATCCGTCAGATAACTATCTGATAGATAAATTTTAATTGAAAGACGGGATGACATTTATTCAACAGATAAAGTATCAGATAACTTTATCTATCAGATAGTTACCCAGAATTTTATCCTAAGGTGGAAAAACCAGGCCTTTAATCATGTAGCAATTTTGGGCGGCGAAAATGATTATAATCTGCGCCCTGTGCCTCGTCTCGAAAATAGGTTTCTTTTTATCTGTTTTTTTAAGACATAAGTTTTTTTATTCTTAATTAGATACTTTAATTTACCTAACGAAGATGAACTTCCCACTCATACAAAAATATGACAATTTACATAGTCGTTATTTAAATATCAATTTCATTATATTCTTTCTCCATTCAAATGTAAATAAATACTGTTTACTTCATTTTTCTTTGCCTTATTTAGCTCTCTTTTTATGTCACGAGTCAGAAAAAAATAAAGGAAGAAACTTACATCAACAAATCAAGAAAGCTTCGAGCTTTACTTGAAGTTGTTTAAGTGTCACGCCTTTTCAATTACCAAGACAAACATCATTCTTAAATAACGTTAGTAAAGACAGGAGAATGCACATTAGAGCTCTATTTATACAATTCTTTTCACGGTAAAAAAAATCCAGGACGTTGTAATTAACAATAGCCTTGAAACACTTTACAATACTACAATGTTTTTCAACCTTTTAAAAGTTTTAGAGTCAAATTTCGTAAGTAGCAGAGTCGTAGTCCGCCTCTCGTTTATTATGAATGGGGATAAAATATGTAATTACTAATGTTAATCATGGGTGCCCGTAGTTAGGGGCAAGAGGGGACACTTGCCCACCTTGGAGTCTCCATTTTTAAGTATTTCATTCCTTATGCTCTCAAATAAATGTATTTTTATATTAGGTGTAGATCAAGGTTGCCAGACGTCCCGATTTTCGCGGGACGTCTCGCTTTTTGAACAAAAATAGATTGTCCCGCGCGGGACAGCTAAAATCCCGAATTAAACAAAAAAAATTTTTTGGCTCCTCACTTTCTATTTTGGGAGTGAGGACCTTGTTTTTTTTTGCTCACCACTTCTTTTTTGGCTATTGTTTTTTTTTTTTTTTGCTCGTCACTACTATTTTGGGAGAGAATTTGTTTATAAACATTTTAAAAAAATTTGAACTGTACATTTTATTAGGTTGTCCCGCTTTTTGAGTCTTAATCCCGAATTTTTTATATTTATTTGGTAAAAATCCCGATTTGGTAAAATAATAATCTGGCAACCCTGGTGTAGATACTATAGGTATCCCCCGACCCAGTTCCGTTCCGGTTGGTCGTAAGTCGGGGAATTTACAAAATTTCAAAATATGTATACATATCTTAACCGCCCCCCCCCCCCTCCCTAATCATGTTTTTAACTTCAATATATGTTAAATCCCGAGTTATTGACTGCAAATACTTGAAAAAAGGCGATAAAAATAAACAAAATTGGTCTTACCTTAATTAAAAAAAATTATACTAAGCATTAATGACAATTAAATCAGCATCAATACATTCCGAACGAACATTTTCTGTAGCATCTAATTTCTGTACGAGAATTCGTTAGATTATCGGACAATTCATTAAGTGCATTAGTTTTTTTAAAGTTCTATTTTTTATAAAAAATAATTGCTGTGGTATGTATTAAATATTTTAGTTTAGTTAAGTTAATTTTTTTTTTGTTTTTTGTTTTTTTTTCCTTTTGTTTTTTTTTTACAAGTGAACATTCAAAATGTCCGAACTTGTCGGCATAAGTGAGAGACATGAGTACCAACATAACGCCACAAAAAAATCGAAAATCGAATATACGTAACCCGCGGGAATTGAAAATTCGCGAAAATTTTTGAACAGACCTCGTACAAAGGTACTAATGTAATCTTAGTATATCTGAATGGGGACTATGGTCCCAACAAGCCACTCGTAAAATATAAAGTCATAAATGTATAAAACATAAACTAGAACAATGAAATGTTTAAGTTATCAACATCTTTATTAACAAATATCTATTTTAGTTCATGAAATAATAATAGCATTTGTCCGTACAAATTTGTTAGATGTATGAGAAAAGTTATGTTCTTCTATCCAGTAATTGCTGTTTGAAAAGTTTTATGATTAATAAATTTCCAGCAATTATGTATTTTAATGATGTTACATTTATCGTCTGTATATCTAACCCGAAGTTCACTTGTTTTAAGATAGATAGCGCTTTTGTAGTTCAATCTGAAAGTCCACTAACTTCTCAGACTATTTGATGCGACAAAATTAGATCGTTAGAAGATTTATTGACATATGATCGAGTACAGGGACCCATAAACTTGTACGCAGAAGATCTTTTCATTATATTTCCGCATGTAGATGAAATTTACCGATATTCAAAATTATTTGATATTAAGAATTCGAAACCCGCCGAAAAATACTCTGATGACGAGAAATTAAATTAACAAGAAGTTTGTTTAAAGAAAATATATATATATATGTATATATATATATATGTATATATATATATGTATATATATATATTCTTTATTCCCTAGGCCTTGCGGCGTTCAGGGTATTACCATTACAAAAAATAAAACAATAAATCCAACAATAAATACATAACAATCCAATACGATTAACAATGTTTTTTCTATTTTCTATCTTCTTGCTCCAATGTCCCTCTCCTTCTTTCTGTTCTCCTTCTGGTTTCCCTCTCCGATCTCCTTCCTTCTTGCTTCCAGTTCTCTCGCCCATCTTTGATTTATTTTATTTTATTTCATTCTCTTCCCTTCCAACCATTTCTTCACCCCTCCTCCTATCTCCCTTCCTTCGTCCCCATTTCTAGGTAACCTCATCCTCCTTCCTTCCTTCCATTTCTCCCCTTCTGCTTCCCACCGGGTCTCCTCCTTCTTTCCTTTACCCCTTCCTGTTATCCTTCCCCAATCTCAATCCTTCTTGCCTCTAATTCCCTCGCCCACCTCTCCCCCCTTCCATCTTCGTGCAACAGGTCCAATGTGCTCCCCGACCATACTGTCATCTCTCTACACCTCTTCGCTAGGTGCTCTATATCTTCCTCCTCCTCTCCGCACATCCTGCACATCTTTTCCTCCTGTTTCCTCCAATATCTATTTCCTCTCTCTTCATTCCCGCACCTTAGCCTCTCAATCCTCCTAACTCTTCCTCATGTCCTTCCTCTTTCTCCCTTCAAGTAGCTTGGTACCCCTATAGTTCTGACCTCCTTATATCTCCCTGCGCTCCTTGATTTGTCTATTCTGACTGTCCTTTCTTACTCCCCCACTTCCTTATCCCTCATCCACAACTCCTCAATCACGCTTATCCCGTCTTTTCTTCTCCTTTCCACCTCTGTCGCATCCACTCCGCATCTCCAGTAATACTCCTTTCTCATTTCCCCCTATGCGTACCATCTTCCTTTCTGTTCCTCTCTGGCACTTTCCTCCCAGCATTCCCTCATTATTTTTTTGTCTGTTTCTATTCTAACTTTCTCCTCGTACTTAACCGCCCTTCTTCCTGTACCCACTTTCATCTTATCCCTATTCAAGAATTATAAATATACTTTATATTATCAAAATAAATGTTAATCTCTTTTTAATACGAAAACAACAAAATATTGGCGGCCACTGTGGTCGTTTGAAAGACGTAATTTCCATCAGAAAAATTTGTATGTAAAAATTCATACAGTATTACAGCATTCAATGATTCATATACTACATTGTTTATATTTATTGAGTTCCTATTTCGTTTTTATATTACCTCAAATCATTGTTATAAATTTACAAGTTTTATTTTGAACTTAGAGTTTACGTAAGGAATCTTTTTAAATTTAAATTACGGAAAGAAGAGAGAACCATAATTTTCTAGCAAATATAAATTTATTTGATTACACAGTACATTTAAATCCTTCGCGCTACAAAGGGTAGTTTATATATATTTTATTCTATCAATGCTGTTAATTAATACTATATTTTGTTTTTAATAAACAATTCAGATAATATTTGAGTTTATCAACATGCAAATCAATTCATAACAAAAATAAAATTTATAAAACAAATTTGAATTATATATTGAACACATGTTTGCGATATCAAAAAAAAAATCTTATAATTACTGATCGACATGAAGGGTTGTTATCGGAAATATTCATGGATATAAGTAGAATATTGAAAATGATTTGACAATACTCCGGTTCAGATATTGATGTTAAAATTGAGATTAAAATTTTTCATTTGGTATATCTGTTATCGGAAATTATTTTGATACACTGAACCCCGAAGCGTGATAAAATTTAATAAAGCTCAGCCAATGCTCAGCTTCGCTGTTTATCAGGAAATAATGACTCGTTCATCTTTTTGGACAATTTTATACAATTCAAAGAAACACACAACGTTATATGATACAGTAATATGTACGGTGTGTAAAATATGTACAATTCGCTGCAGGCGTGCACGCTGGAATTTGGGGGGGGGGCTCCGACGAGTAAATTGTTTTAAATGGTAGGAATCGGGAAATCACTCGGAAATAAATGTTAGTCAAACCCTAAAAAAAAACGTTCCTCACTTTATTTTAACAAAAACCAAACGTGTAATTTCAATTTCATTATTTCTTTTTTAACCGGTTTTCTGGAAATAATGGAATTTGAAAACCGTTTTTTTCAAAAGTTTGTTTTTGTATAAGCCCTAATCATGTACAATTCTACTCCTAAAATTAAAAAAAAAATTTTTTATTAATTTTCACATATTTTAGGATTTTGGAATAAAGGATAACGTTTTATGTTGTGATTTTTTTATGCACTACAATAAGTCGGGGGTGAAGCCCCCGACCTCACATAGGAGCGCCGGTCAGCCTAGCTGACTCAACTGACCATATCAAACATTCCTGCGGCTCCGGAGCCGCATGCGGCACTTTTAGAAAATTTTGTGGCTCTTTGAAAATTGGCTGGTCTTTATTTTAATATAATTTATTTTTTAATTTTCAACTTTCTGCCTGTAAAAAGAAAATACTGCATATTACCTTTTAGAAGAGATAATTTGTTCCGAAAAACAGTAATCTGTATTTGTGATTGATTTACGTGCAGAAACATTTTTACATTTTATTAATTTACAAGAACATAAGGACAATAACAACGTTATTAATGCAATTTTTCTGTTCAAACTATTGTGAAAATGCAAGAAGCTTTTAAGGAGAAAGATTTAAAGAGTTTAGAAAATATAAAGCTACACTAGCTTTTTTGACAAATCCAATTGAAGCAGATATGCAACAATTACATTTATAACCATTTCCATTGATTAATCAGGCACAATTTGAAATTCAACTATTGGACTGGAAATCCAAAGATTTATGGAATAATATATTCTTAAAACTTAATTCTGGAAAGTTTAGATAGAGAAAAGTGCATTTTATCTTCCCAGCATTATGGACCGAAATTCACAATCAAAATGTAGATAAAATTGTTTTCGAAGCTTGGAACCGTCTTCCAGAATCGTTCAGTCATTTAAAAAATTATGCTTTTGGACTACTGACAATTTCGGATCCACATATTACTGTGAGCAAGTCTTTTCACATATGAAATTAATAAAGAGTCAGTTAAGAAGTAATCTTACTGACCTGAAACTTGAGTGCTGCATTAAGTTAAAGATTACTGAATATTCACCAGATATTGAAGTCTTAACGAAAATTATGCAGGAGCAATCGGCCCATTAAAAAAATTTATATTGTAATATACTGGCAAGTGCAAAAGGTATCGCAAACTAAATATATAAGTAAATATTAATTTATTGTAATAATTGATTATTTTAAAACAAATAAACAATTTTTACGTTTTTTTCTTAAATATAGCATATATTTTTTAGCGGCTCTTCCATATTATTGTTTTTTTTTTCATATAGATTTGGTTCTTTGTCACCGAAAGGTTGCCGACCCCTGCGTTATACCATTCCTGTTATGTGTGCGTAACTCAGATTTAATTATGATATATATATATATATATATATATATTTGTTATTACATAGGTTGAGCCTTTGGCCATAATTTCTACCGAACAGACAGACATGTGTGACGGTTCAAAGTCTTTTTTTGTCATACCTCGAAACCCTAAAAAAGCAAATTACATTTTTAGATTCCACAAAAAGTCACTATTTTTTTTATCAAATTCAGTAAAACTGTTTTATAATTGATTTTTAAGTCTGAAACTTAAAAAAAATATCGTTTGTTTGTCATTGCTGATGGCTTATTCATTATTTTTTTCTAGTTGAAGGGTTATTTAAATATATTGTTAGCTTATGGAAACGAGTGAAATTAAATTGAATTTTCTAAAAAACTGATTTATATATATTCGGTCTTTTAATCTCTTAATAAATCTGGGAATTGTTTATTTTGCAACTAGTAATAAAAAAGTTAAGATGACGAAAGTTTGCTGAAATCCTATTAATTTTTTTATGATTAGAAATCAAGTAAATAAAATTCATTCAGCTTTTTCAGACCTGTATTAACAGGTTGACTGCCTCGATAGACACCAGTTTCTACTTGTATTCGTATGTATGTCAGGTGAAGCCATCATTAGACACCTGTCTGTTGTATAATAACAAATTATACTTGCTATTTTTTTACTGCGTCTGCAAATAATACCCTGAGGTATAAACCCGATTTTTTTAAAGCAGTTTTGACAGAATGTTTGATATGATAATGGAATTTCATTTCTGCATCGAAGAACACCCCAACGTCTTTAATATTTTCTCTTCGTGAAACTTGTTGCTATTCCTCGTATTATTTATATTCATCACAATTCTGTTTTAAACATTGCCTTATATTTTGCTGTATTAAAGTATAAACCAGAAGCTTTCTTCCACTCACAGATTGCCACCTTGTAGCTCCTCCCAGTGAGATGAGTGATTAATTTTGCGATATATTTTTATATCAGCAGCAAACATTACACCCTGATTGCTCAAGATTTTTGAGATGCCATAAACAATAAGGATGTATAAGAGAGGACCAAGGTTAGAACCTTGTGGAAATCCTTGTGGATAGTTAATTATTTGATAACATTAAATATATTGTAAACAATTCCATATATATAAATTGACCCAGGTTTATCTATATTCAACTCTAAAAGAGCATTTGGGACAAGACAACTTAGTGGCGAAAAAATAACTAAATCGATTCTTTTTGCATGTGAATTATAGACCAATATTGCCCTTTGCTCTTTTATATTACTAAAAAATACCTTTTGAAGTCATATTTAGTTTGTTCGATAGTCATTTTGAAGATTTACAAATTTTAAAAGTGTTTTTGAAAATTTAATATTAGGGCATTTGTATTGGTATCGCTAAATAAAACGCTGTCTACATTTGACATTTTATAATACGCTCTGATGTGTTTTGATACTTGTGTTCACATATCTAACTTATAGTAATTTCTAATAATCTTTTTAATTTAGTTTGTTGTTTATTTAGCAGTTTTGTGTTTAGTTATATATTTTCTTATAGATATCTTATAGATTTCCATTTGATATTGTGTGTAGAGCATAGCTTTTTAGATTAAATTCAACGTTTTTCTATTTTTTACTTTTACCGGTTGATAGAAGCTTTTGATCATTTTGTTCAGGAAAAGCCAACTTCAATATATAAAAAAATAGCTAATGACAACTTACAAAAATGAAAATTCCGGTTAGTTCTGCCTAATCGTTTGGAATACACTGTAGCCCTTGTATTATGCAAGACTCACTAACTAAAGCATTTTATTCATCATCATCATCATCATCATTGGCTCTATAGCCCATGCTGAGCCTTGACCTCCCGAGCATTTTATTAGGGGATCGAAAAAGGAATGGAGGGGGTCGATCGATAAAAATGGCTGGAAGACCCTATTGTAGACTTACACATACAGTGATACAGTATGTGTTAAAATTCCTTCTCTTCTTTGTCTATTTTTATTAAAATAGTGCATAAAAATAAACCTCGCTAGAACAGGGGTCGGCAACCTTTCGGAGAAAAAGAACCAAATCTATATTGAAAAAAAAAAAACAATAACATGGAAGAGCCGCTAAAAAATATATGCTATATTTAAGAAAAAAACGTAAAAATTGTTTATTTGTTTTAAAATAATCAATTATTACAATAAATTAATATTTACTTATACATTTAGTTTGCGATACCTATTGCCAGTATATTACAATATAATAATTTTTTTAATGGGACGATTGATCCTGAATAGTTTTTGATAAGACTTATATTTGGTGAATATTCAGTAATCTTTAACTTAAGGCAGCACTCAAGTTTCCGGTCAGTAAGATTACATCTTAACTTACTCTTTATAAATTTCATATTTGAAAAGACTTGCTCACAGTAATATGTGTATCCGAAATTGTCAATAGTCCAAAAGCATAATTTTTTAAATGACTGAACGATTCTGTAAGACGGTTCCAAGCTTCGAAAACAATTTTATCTACGTTTGTGAATTTCGGTCCACTTATGCTGGGAAGATAATATGCACTTTTCTCTTTCTAAACTTTCCATTTCAGAATTAAGTTTTAAGAATATATTATTCCATAAATCTTTGAATTTCAAATCCAATAATTGAAGTTCAAATTGTGCCTGATTAATCAATGGGAATGGTGATAAATGTAATTGCTGCATATCTGCTTCAATTGGATTTGTCAAAAAAGCTAGTGTAGCTTTATATTTTCTAAACTCTTTAAATCTTTCTCCAAAAGCTTCTTGCATTTTAACAATAGTTTGTACAGAAAAATTGCATTAATAACGTTGTTATTGTCCTTATATTTTTGTAAATTAATAAAATGTAAAAATGTTTCTGCTCGTAAATCAATCACAAATACAGATAACTTTTTTTCGAAACAAATTATCTCTTTTAAAAGGGAATATGCAGTATTTCCTTTTAGATCGGAATACGCAGTATTTCCTTTTTACAGGCAGAAAGTTGAAAATTAAAAAATAAATTATATTAAAATAAAGACAAAATTTTCTAAAAGTGCCGCATGCGGCTCTGGAGCCGCAGGTTGCCAACCCCTGGGCTAGAACAATATCTTAATGATTTCAACAATAAAAGTAGATTACAGGGGAGTGCTTTATATAAATTGAAGTTCAGAATATTTTTAAGACTTCGAGTTTCAGTTGACAAAAAGGAATATTAATTCCTAAAGTTCATTAATATTAATTACGACTTAAATATAAGATTTTAGAATATATCTTATATTTATTCCTTTGCGAGTTCGAATATTTTTTACAAAAGAACATTAAGGTTTTATTTCGTGGGTAAAGAAATAAAAACAGTTGTGTTTTCTCATATATTTTTTTATATTTCAAGAAATCCCTAGAGACGTTAATCCCAAATGTGTAATATAAGTTGCCGTGAGCAGGTATGTACATTCCAAAGAAATAAAAGAGGATTTTGTTTAAATAAGTATATTTTTCAGTTTGAATTTAATTCCACAAACTGTCAACGGATATCTTACAAATCACAAAAAGCACAAAATTGTGTGAGATTTACTACAACATTTTTTTTACAGTCTTTAGTCTTTTTTTTGCTTCCGTTTTACATAATATTAATAAAATAATATAATAAACCTGACGTACCCCAAGGAACAATTCTAGGCCCCTTTCTGTTCCTCCTACTCGCTAACGATTTACCTGTGGAAGTAGGTACCAGTGAGTAGGGATGGGAACGATATATCGATATTTCGAAAATATCGAAACTTACCGAAAAAAACCTTTTTTTTTAGGTTCTCATTTGAAATTTAGAAGTGAGGACCTTTTTCTTAGATCTTCATTTGACATGCTAGTTACGCCCTGCTTAGGGGCGCTCAATTAAATCTTGCCTACAGGCGCCACAGAACCTCTTCACTTCTAAATTTCAAGTGAAGCCCTAAAAAAAAGGTCATCACTTCTAAAATTACATTTCACTAAATGACTATTACATTCATTTGGCATTTGATGCCCCTTTGAGTCTCACGTCAGCGCCCCCCTCACAGTGGCGTGTTGGCAATTTATTAACTTCGCTAACGTTTCGCGAAGTTAATAAATTTGTTTTTATTTTCTGACTGGTCCGTTCTGACATATAAGTATGAAAAAATTGAGACAAAAAAATTTCGAAAAATTTTACAAAAATTATTCGAAATTTTTCGTTTTATCAAAAAACGTCTCAAATAAAAGTTATTAATTATTGCAGACAGACGGACAGACAGACAGACGGACGGACAGACAGACCGACAGACATCATGCTAAAAATAGTCAAAACGTTAGGTAGGGACCTCAATTCGTGGAGATCCATCGAAATCTCGAAAAGTCAAATTCGGTATGATCACAATACCTCCCTTATATATGTTGGCGGTCAGTAAAAAAGGAAATACATATATGTATATGTTTTCCTTTTAGCTATTCTTGCATTTCTATCCTTTGGGCCCATAATTATAAATATAAATCACTTATTTTAGCAAAAAACAAAAAGTTCATAGCTGCACTAAATCTGAGTTGTCGTAAAGATATCTAGGCGCGAACTGCTGGCCATGCGTTCATTCGCTTTGTTTACCAAAATATGTATCACGTGATCGGTACTCGATCACGCGTCGGTTAGCGATGCTCCGTCGACTCTCACTCTCGACATTTACGTCGAGTGGCGAAAACGTCGAGCTAAGAGGCAGTCGAGTAACGGGGTATTACTGTATCTGGAAATTAGCGACAAATCTGTGTTCCCAGTAATGTCAAGTGTTCATAAATCAATTTAATTAGGTTTTCTTTTATTTTAGTTGTAAACGATTAAAGCCCGATAAAGGGAGATATATGTGGATTGTAGTTTTAGGTTGTAACGCCCACCCCCTGCTTTGATTCCCCCCGTAATTCCCCCTCCATTACTTCCACCGAAACTAGTTTATTTTAGAGATATTTTGTTTCTTTTTTTATTGTTTTCAAAGCTTACGTTCAACTTTGTAAAACTTATGTTGATTATTATTTTGTAAATAAATGGTCGCCATTTTGAAATGGTTAACATAAAAATATGATTTTTTTGTGTCATTGTAAAGCTAATTTAATCTACTTTTAGGAAAAAAATATAAAATTATCGATTCCCTATGCTAGATCAAAGTTGACATAATTTCCGGTGAAACCGGAAGTGTCTCAGAATTCTTATAGTAACTTTTAGATGGGCCTTTTTGTCTAGTTTAACTTTTGTTCTGAAGATTTTTTTGTATCTTTACAAATAAAGAAGATTTTCGGGGTGCCCCGTTTCAAACAAACACCCTGTATATATATATATCTTGTTCTTGAGAACTCGTCGTTAAGCGATTGAGATTCCCGGATCATCCGTCGTCACAAATCCTTCGACCAGTAGAGTGAGCACTCAAAATATGAACGTCAATTTTTAAAACATCTTTTGATAGATGCTGTTCCATTTTTATGAAAAATATATTGGAAAACAGTACACATAATTTTTCAGCGAGTTCATTTTTAACAATAAAGAAGAGATCAATACTAGAGATGGGTCGTTCATGAACGAACCGGCTCCCTGAGCCGGCTCAGTACACTGACCGAAGTGACACGGTTCACCAAATTGAAATGAGCCGGCTCACGGCTCACTGTATAGTTTCAAGTTTCAAGGATACGATTGGTCAGGCGATTGTGAGCTGTGACCGGAGTGATCCGGATCTGGATCGATGTGATGTTGAACTTCGCGAGAACCCGGCTTGTAATGTATTATCATAAAGTGTATTTTGTCATCAATTTGTAGGGCAGTTTATTTGAAACTAATAGGCTTAGTCTGTATTCTTACAACCGTACTATATAAAAATATTAAAAATATTACCCAAATCCCAGATGTCCGATTTATAAGGGCAATAAACATCGCCATAAACTTAACACATCTGGTTTAAAATACAGCAGCTACATAAAGTGAATTGTTTGTTTCAAAAATGTTAGATAAGATCCGGCGCTAAGCGACATTCTACCTACGACCGAACGACCGCCCGTTCAACAACTGACTGACCCGTGTTCAGTTCATATATTGCAAGAACCGGCTCTTAACGACGTTCTACCTAGAAACGAATGACCGACCTGTATCTCGGGAAAGTGTTTACCCGGCTCTTCATATAATGCAAGACCCGGCTCTAAGCGACGTACTACCTACGAACGAACGAACGGCCGACCTGTGTCTCGGAAACTGAACAACCTCCACTGATCCGGTTCGCAAACTGAACCGAAATTCCCATCTCTATTCGGGAAGCCATTGTAATTAAAAATTAAATGTTTTCGGTAAAATCTAGCAAAGTCTTTTGTGTAGGACAGTCTATTTGAAACTAATAGGCGTAGTCTGTACTTTCAAAAGTCTGTACTGGCAAAAATGTTAATTTCATTTTACAATTGTTAAATGTAAAATGCAAAAAAGATAATTCACTTCTATAGATTTTTATTTATTTAACTTCATTATTTCTTTGTAACAAGATAATGAGGAAGACACACACACAGAGAGAGAGAGAGAGAGAGAGGGAGAGAGAGAGGGAGAGAGAGAGAGAGAGAGAGAGAGAGAGAGAGAGAGAGAGAGAGAGAGAGAGAGAGAGAGAGAGAGAGAGAGAGAGAAGAATTTGTGAATAAGTCATAATTTACGTCTTCAGTCTTGAATTCATACTAAGAATATTAACAAGAATAAAGGCAATAAAGCGGCAAATATTCAGACGTTTTTATCGCATTTATTACACTCCGCTTTCCGCTGTCTGTTCATATAATACAAGAGCCATCTGACCGACGTTCTACCTACATATTCCAAACTTACAATCGTATTGAACGGTGGGAGAAGTGACGACTGACCGACCTGTTTCTCAGGGACAAGTTTACTTAACCGGATCACTGAGCCGGATCAAAGAGCCGGCTCAGCAAACTCAACGACCTGCACTGATCCGGTTCCGTAAACTGAGCCGAAATTCCCATCTCTAATCAATACCCCTGACTACTTACTTCGGACTTATCCCAACTTCCTCAATACAGTGTATTTCAGTCTTTCTTTTAATCTTTTTCTACGGAAAAACCAAACAGGAAATAGTTATTTACAGCTTGAACACAAACAAACGTCAGGTTTGTTTTTTCCAATTTATTTATCTTGTAAACGACTAGTTTTATTTCGGATTAAGTCGGAATAATTTACACTTTACTGAGGAACTTCATTTAAAATTAAGCCATATGTATTGTAAAATATATGTACAGTAACTGTTCTAAAAAAAAGCTGAATTTATGAGCATTGCAGCCAAGAAAATTTGGAACAAAATATTGACCAACCTGTCCCCAATATTTTAAGAAATTAATCCCAACAATTAAGCTTAACACACCTCAAAGCACACATTACTTAAATCTAAATGTTAAATACAAGAGCTACATTTTAACTTTTTACAAAAACTAAGAAAGATTTTTTTTTTTTGGAACAAACTGTTTTATTGCTTTTCAAAATATTCGCCTTTAAGATTTATATACTTTTGCATGCGTTCAAACCAATTCTCGAAACATTTTTTCCACTCTGAAGTTGGTATCTTAAAAACATGGTTTTCAAAGGCTTCAACAGCTTCTTGAGGTGATGAAAATCGGTGTCCACGCATTTTTTGTTTGACATTGCAGACAAAAAAAAATCGTTGGGGGATAAATCAAGTGAATACGGGCAATGAAATTAATTCGATGTTTTTCTCCTTCAAATAATCAGTTGTTTGACGTGCTGTGTTGGAGCTTACATTGTTATGATGAAGAACGATGCGACGTTTTTGGTTGTTTTGGTCGATGGCTTCTGACAAACAAATTGTTGTATACCATTCAGCATTAACTGTTCTCCAATCCTCTATAGCAGTGGTTCCCAACCTTTTTTACTTGCGGAGCCCTTTTTAGAATCAATTTCTATGGTGGAGCCCCTAGGTCTACCTTATGTCTTACAAATTAATGGTGTTTAGAAGTAATGTTACGGGGGAGGGGGTAGATTTTTTTAGTTAATATAAGTTCACTTGACCAATTTTATTTCAGAATGTAATTTCCAGTTTCCATATATTGATTCTGTTTTTTATTTCAAATTTTTTTGATTTTATTCAATTTTAATTTATTTTATTTCCTGGGACGGCTGCGGAACCCCTGAGAAGTGCATGCGGATCACAGGTTGGGAACCGCTGCTCTATTGGAATCTTTGCGACATGTGCAGTAGAAACGAAGAAACAAGCGATAATTTTCTTGGAAATGCTTCGTGAACGAACAACTTTTGTGGGTTTCGGTTCATCTTGGAAGACCCAAACAGTGGATTGTTGTTAGTTTCTGGTTCATATGAATAAATCCAAGTTTCGTCACCTGTAACGATGTTGTATACGGATTTTGCAGTGCCTAGGTTGAATTTTTTTAGAATTTCCTTACACCAATCAACACGATCCTTTTTTTGAGTTTCGGTCAAATTATGCGAAATCCATCAGGAATAGATCTTCTTCACAGCTAAATGTTCATGCAAAATCGAATGTATTGCAGTCTGCGATATGCCAAAGGATGCCTCTATCTCACGGTAAGTCACATGCCAATCTTTTTCAAACATTTTGTGCACAGCATCGAAGTTTTTTTGAATCACAATCGATCTTGGTCTACCTTCACGAGATTCATCTCTGACGGACGAACGACCATGACGAAATTCTGCAAATCAATTGTAAACAGTCTTTTCTGATGGTGCTTCATTACCAAAAGTTGAACGAAGCGAATCTATGCATTGTTGTTGAGCTAGGACTTTACTAAAATCGTCAAAATCATCCAACGAAAACCTTGAGTTCTTTCACGAGTAATATCCATTTTTTCACAAACTTGTTTTTTAACGCTCACTATCAGCAAACTACTCGGTCAAATTATAAGCTGCCACTGATTTCACAATAACAAATGTCAAATTTTACGAATATAGTAATGTAAAATTTCAATATTGCCAGCTAGTGGCCGTTTGTAAAAACATAAAAGGTAACTCTCGTACTAGTAGCTAGTTTTAGCTATCTAGCCCGTTTACTAGCCTAATGTAAGACTGAGATTACATGTGTAAAAAGAAAACATAGACATTATCGTTTATCTCGTATGGAGAGTATATGTAATTTGCATTTGTGTTTTTTATGTCCATTTAAGTATCTAACCATAAAAGCACATTCTAGAAATCTCTACGCTTTGTGAGGACTGTTTTAATATATATTTTTAATATATTTTAGCAAATCCTGAAACCCACTCAGGCTTAAAGTAAACATTTCAATATTAAAGAATGTCTTTAATTAAGAATAACAATTCAACTGAAATTCGATACTTCACGAGAATATTTTTGTGTTGTAACAAAGACTAATACCAAAGATTTGTTTTTAGATCGGTATTCTGTCAAAATAATTAGTTTTCCTTGTTTCTTCAGCACAAAGAAAATTTACAATACTCGTATAATAACATTGATTTTAGATGAAAAATATAAATCGAATTGTAATAATTTGCTTTTGTTCTGGTCCCCTCAGATATGCTTGAAAAAATTTAAAATTTTAGATACATCTAAGTGCCCCGTTCGTTTTTGAAAATATTTCGAATTGTGAAAGATGGAAGTGAGCCAAAGGGTCGCTTTCAACTTTTCAAAATTCAAAACCATGATATTTTCATTAATATTTATAACGATAAAAAATTGACACCCCCTCAAATCTCGTTTGTTTGGTTTAAGCGGAACTAGATTATTGTATTAGCCCGAATATAACGCGACCCCGAATTTAAGGGGGGGGGGGGTCTAATAACAACATTTTAAGCATATTTTTGTGAATTTTTTTCAAATCTATGGTTAAATTTATTCATTTTCAAACTAAGTACATATATAAAGTATGTTTTGAAGAAGATACAAAAACATTTTGAAGGCAAAATATAGCGAAATGAGCCAGCTGTGGCAAATCTTCTCAGACTCCGGGAAAAAAATTAGATTTTGCGGTGACCAGCATAACTCGTCACTGGATTATCTGAAATCAAAAATCCAAAAAGATTTTGTTAGTTTATGAGTTTGCCGAGGTAATGACGTTGAGTTTTTATTTTTAAAATGATTTTTCAGTTTTTAGCGTTACTTAGAAGACAAACCCCCTAAAAAAAAACTAAAAATAAGTATATATGTGATTATTGAATTAAAAAAAAAAAAACATGAAAAGAAAAAATATCTCAACGTCGTTACCTCGGCAAACTCATAAACTAACAAAATCTTTTTGGATTTTTGATTTCAGATGATCCAGTGACGAGTTATGCTGGTCACCGCAAAATCTAATTTTTTTCCCGGAGTCTGAGAAGATTTGCCACAGCTGGCTCATTTCGCCATATTTTGCCTTCAAATTTTTTTTGTATCTTCTTCAAAACATACTTTATATATGTACTTAGTTTGAAAATGAATAAAATTAACCATAGATTTGAAAAAAATTCACAAAAATATGCTTAAAATGTGGTTATCAGACCCCCCTTAACGCGACATCAAAATTTTTCATAAAGATATTTTGAAAAAAAAAAGTTATCCGAAAATCGCATCGGTATCGTTAGTAAGCTCGCTTTCAGTCTCCCACAAAATGTCATCTTCTGACCCATTTAAATTATTTGAGATCAGGGATGGACTTTGGCCCAGGCAGACTAGGCCAATCTCAGTTGGGAAAGTCATGTGGAAGCATTAGTTGTGAAATTATGTAGATCCATATATTGCATAAGAGGCCTACAACCTAATGTTCCCAGGAAGATTCTAGTAACTGCCTACCATGCGCTACTTGAATCTCACATCAATTATGCGTTGCTGGCATGGGGACACTCCACACATGCTCAACGAATTTTCCGTTTGCAACGACGAGTTGTTCGAGTCATTTGTAATCTGAACTATCGACAAGATTGCAGAAAATATTTTGAACTGGGACTAATGACGTTACCGTCGCTATTTATATTTTATTGCCTGAATTATATGCATCTCAACAAAGATAATTATAAATTTTAGCAAGAAATACATAATTACGGGACAAGAGGAAAACATCTAATAAGGCCTACCTACACTCGTGTCAATTGTGCAAGGTACTCTAAAAACTATTATTGTATTCACTTTTATAACATCTTGCCCGACAAAATTAAATGTTTGTCTTATAAACTATTCAATAACAAGCTAAAGACCTACTTTAAACACAAATCATTTTATAATTTTAATGAATATATGACTGATAATTTTGATAATTTAATTTAATATTGTAATGTATATTGTATGTATAATGTATTGTTGTAATTCTTTTGTATTATTGTAAGTTTTCAATTTATACCTATGTTGACATGTGTAAAAATGTAGATTTAAAACACTTAAAATTATTAATTAATTAATTATTATTAAAATTATTAATTAGGCAACTGCCTAGGGCCCTTATTTTTTTTAGACCCGTAACACGGTTTTATTATGGATTCTTCCATTCTTTTATGATTTTTTGGACCCGAAATGAGAACCTTGCCTAAGGCCTTGATTTTCCTTAGTGCGCCACTGCTATCGATTCAGGTTCGAACTTGTACCAGGCGGTCGCACTCCATTCGACATAAAAAATTTAACAAAAACTATATATGTATATTTAAGCGTTTGTTTTGGCGCCCCTAAGAGCTGGTGCCCTGGACCTGCCCCCTGTCACCCCTACCTTTCACCGTCGCTGTTTACCACTACGCTACGCCAATCGGTTTATTTAAATTTCATTTCACACATTTAAAAATTGCTGAATAGATTTAAAAGTGCATCGTCTTTTGCACTTGGCCCCCTCTTCAAAACGAAACTCTTATCGAGGAGCACCAAAATCAGGTTATACCAAATTATAGTACGTCCCGTACTTATGTATGGCTCCGAATCATGGACATTAACAAAGTGAGATCGACAACACCTCATAGTTTTCGAAAATAAAATATTACGCAGAATCTTCCCATTCAAATTAATGGTGAATGGAGAATCCGTAAGAACAAAGATATCTGAGAACTGTACTCCAGGCCAAGTATCACCCAAGAACTCAGAGGCAGACGATTACAGTGGATAGGATACGTTATGAGAATGAGGGAGGACAGAATGGTTAGGAAGATTGAATACCCGTCGACCAGTAAGAAGACCTCGCAAGAGATGTAGAGATCAGCTAACCGAAGATCTAACAAGTATTGGTATACAAAGTACTTGGCAAGACTTGACAATGAATAGATCAAAATGGAGAGCTTATGTGAGTGCGACTAAAAGTCAACCTGACTGATAGTGCCCAAAGAAGAAGAAGAATTGCTGAAAATTATTTGTAATATTTATAATTTTTTAAGTAGTTTGTTATTTTCTCTCATAAAAATAATTGAGTAAAATGACATATTTGTCTTTCATTGCCGTATATTTCCAATATTTCGCAGGAAATGCGTTTCTGGAATTTATGTTACTAAACCAAATTTATCTGTCGGTTTCGAACCTATATTTTTCAGTGTAACCAATTTATCTTTCACCCAAATTTATCTGCTAACACATGTCATCAGGTTATCTGCCCTTACGATCAAATTTAGGGGATTTCATTTTTTACTGTCAATATTGATTAAACTGTTAATTCAATTTTTACCCAAAATAAACTAATCAGCAAAAATTCAACTAATGTTCCAATCGAATATAAATTCGATGACACGAACTAAGGATATGAATAGATTGAAAGACGCATACCTACAAATGTCGTGGATGTAAATTTATTGATCAATGGGAATCATCTGAAATTAAATGCCTCATTGAATAAACGAGAAATTGCTTGTGGAAAAAGAGTTTATAGATATGCACAGCCGTGAAACTACGAATACGATATTTCAAATGTTTCTAACGAAAATGAAGTTAAATTTACTTTTTATTTTTGTATCCGGGCTTAATATCTACGAGGGACATTCAATAATTAAAGAGACAAATTATTGATGTAGGAAAAAAACCGGTTTGTAGGAGGTATTTGGTACTTTCATGACTTTAGGTTGGCATCACTAGGATGAGCTGAGAACACCTGATGGATAAAAATTGTTTAGATTCTAACCTCAAAATTAAATTTAACGATGGCGTGTCCGCTTGAAGTTTCCACATTAGTTGAACAACGTTCAGTGATCCGGTGTTTGCTTTCTGAAGGTGAAAAACCGGCTAAAATCTTTTCTCGAATGATTTTACAGTATGGTGAAAGTTGTATGAATCACGGAAATTTTTATATGTGGGTAGAACAGTTCAAAAATGGTCGAACCTCAGTGACTGACGAGCAACGTCTGACAATGCTCGCCCTGATACCGCTAAGCTGACCCAAGAAACCATTGAAAAAATTGGTTGGGAGATCAACCCATCCTCCCTACAGTCCAGATTTGGCTCACTCTGATTTTCATTTGTTGGTCCACTCAAGGAGGCATTACGTGGAAAAAAGTTCAGCGACAACGAGGAAGTCAAAGAATTTGTGGGAAACTGGCTCAAATAACAAGTCAAAGATTTCTTTGCATCAGGATTTAAAAAAACTGGTTCATCTTTGCCGTGCTGCGATTGCCTCTAGAGAGGGTTTAACATCTGATTGTTCGTCGAGATAGAATATTAGCTTCGTGGAGACGATTTCTTACAGTATCGCAACTAACGGTTAAGTTATGCGCTCGCTGTAACTCCCTCATCAATTCGGGTGCTTTAATAGTAGGTTGTCTTCTAGCATTTAGGACCAAAAATCTGTCTTGACCTGCTGTTTTGCAGGATATTGTTCAGTTGGACTCCCTGTTTCCCTGTAACGCCTCCATAACCGACTGATGACACTTTGAGAAACTCATATCCGCTGGGCAACATCAACTTGCCTGAAGCCAGCTTGAAGAAGCCCCACCGCACGATTCATTTCGTGGATAGTTAAATGCTGTCGCTCCATTATTAAAAAAGAATGCCACTTCTTAAAAACCTTAAAAACACTGCAATTATTGTATAAACATTTTAAATCGAATTAAAATGAAAAATGTGATCAACCTAGGGATCATGTACTGAATAAAATTTGTCAAATTTGTATTTGTTTTGTCTTGTTGGTTATTGTTTTTACTTGTTTTCCATAGCCAACTACTCATAATTGCCTTTAATTGAAATGCAACATTAAATGTACAATAAACAATATATTTTCATATTTTTTTCAATATCCCTAGAGATTTCCGATGCGTGTATATACAGTATTGGCCATAAAGATAGCAACTTTTGATAATACTATTTTATTTTTATTCTATTCAATATTTTTAAAATTAAAAAAATGTAATTCTTACCTTTAACAATCCTCTACATATATTATAGTAAAAAATTAAATTTTAATAGTAAATTCTATTTTTTTTTTATAGTATTTATTATTTTTACCTGGACATAAAGATAGCAACTACTCTTAAAAAAATCTTTTTTTTTTATTAATTAAGAAAATGAATTATTATTAACAGATCATTTTTAATATTTTGTATAGTAACCACCAGTATTTATAACTTCCCGACATCTTTTCGCCATTGATTCTAATAATTTCGTGATCATTTCATTATCAATATTAGACCAGGCACCCTGCAAAGCTTTAAACAATTCTTCAATATTTGAATGTGTTTTGTTTGTAATCTTTCTGTTGACAATCTCCCAAAGATTTTTTATTGGATTTAAATCGGGTGACTGTGACGGCCAAGTCATTACGTTAATTTTTGAATCCTCGAACCATTTTTTTACCAACTTCAAAGAATGTTTTGTGTCATTATCATGCTGAAAAATATGTTTTAAAGGCATGAACTCATCAGAATAAGGTTTCATAACATTTTGAAGGATGTCTATATATTTAAATCGATCCATTATTATATCCCGAGAAACAGCCATGTTTAACTGTTGGCAAGGTGTATTTTTGAACAAATCTTTTATTGGCCGGCCTCCTAACGTAACTTACACCATCACTTTTAAACAAATTGAACTTAGATTCATCACTAAAAATAACTTTTTTCCATTGATCCACAGTCCAGTCAATATGATTTTTAGCAAATTTTAATCGGGCCTTCACATTCTTTTTGGATAGAAGTGGTTTTTTAGCAGGAAGGCGACTAAAAAGATCCTCACTAACTAATCTTCTGCGAATAGTTCTTGTTGAGATGTTTTCTTGATCCAATTGTGGCAAAAGGCCCAAAATTTTCTCCGATAACAGAAAGGGGTTATTGGTAGATAAATAAATCATTTTTTTATCAGTTCGTTTTGTAGTTTTTCGTGGCCGTCCTGGAATTTTTGAAACTTCAAACGTACCTTTTTCTCAAAATCGTTTTATAATTCGCGACACAGTAGATTTATGAACATTTAAATTTTGTGAAATCACACTTTGCAACAGCCTCTTTAAAACTTTTAAACAGCGTCTTTAAAACCAGAAATTATGAAATTTCTAATTTCACTTGAAACAGTTTTACTACGACCCATGATTGACAAATATAAACTGAAATATTACTTGTGCACAACATATTATTTATGGATAAAATCTGCATATAACAAGAAAATTCAAGTAGTTGCAATATTTTTGTCCAAGCAAAAATGAAGAAATAATTTATTATTAATCTGTAAGTCAGATTATTATTGATTGATGTAACAAACAAAATATCATTAAATTATAGAATTAAGTGTATTTATTTTCCAATATTATTATTAAAATTTGAAAAATTGAAAGATGTTAAAAGTTGCAATCTTTATGGCCAATACTGTAGGTATATTAATAGATTAAATTAGTGTAGAGGGCCAGAACTAAGAACTCACTCTGGTGGATGAATGTTGCCAGTCCATACTTGATCTTAACCTCATGTACAGAACTTAGGTAATAAGGCTTATGGCTAATTTCAAGATTTCAAGGTAAATTACGCATGTTATGTGTAATTATTTCCGCTTACTTGGTTACAGTTCCGCGAAAATAAGAGCTACCCTTTACAGCTGATTTCACGTAGAACTCTTGCAAATTACTAAAGTTAAGTACTAGAAATTACTAATTTAATCATGAATATGCATCGTTGGAACATCATTTGTGTGAATTTGAATAGTATGTAAACAACAATAATACGTGGGTGGATCAATGGGATATCGTGAGAGACAATGAGAAAATTAAATTTTGACAGTACCAATTACACTAACAACCTAACGATAAAACGACCAGACGTAGGGTATAACTTAGCTAGACTTTCATGGACTACACATATCACAAAAGAAGAAGAGCCATGTTCATAATCTCTTACTAAATATTACAATTAAGCGTTAAGCTTAATTAATTAATAGACTTCTCTACCAAAAACACGCCGCGGAACAGTAAAACACATAATTTTCTAACGCGGGCCACTAATCATAATTGTTGGTTCATTTTTTGCAAGAAAACAAATATATGTAATGTGCTGCTAAATACATATATTTTATTTGTAGAAAATCACAGAAAGGTTGCAAAACTGTGGACCACCGGTGGTCCGCTGACCACCTGTTGAGAAACACTACTCTAAACTATAGTCTACGTGGTTGTGTATTTGTTTTAAGACATTATTTTAACGTTCGACGTAGCATTTAGAGCTTTTGTAAATTAGTGGGTTACGAATAGTCCGACATCTGTGTGTCTTTAAACCAACTATGATGGCTTCGTAAAATTTTTTTATCTATTATCATTTTTATAATTCTGCTCTCCTAGACTTTAACTAACTAAACCTAACCTAATTACCTAAATCAGTGTTTCCCGATTTTTCAAGGCACATTTTCCAAAGAAGAAAAATTTCGCGGCACACCTACGTGGTCATAGAAGAAGAAATTTATAACGCTAATTTTTTACCGACTGCCAACATATATAAGGGATGTATTGTGATCATACCGATTTGGCTACATAACTTTTAAAACGTTACAACTTCATACAGCAAATCTATTTAGCACTGGCGTGTGCGGGAATCAGTCTCGCGCAGAGGAAGAACGCATTCGGAAAGAAAGAGAGGGTCGAGTGCTTGGATTGTACAGTACGAGACACAAGTTTTCTACAAAATATTAATTTTTTCCACAATTTAATGGATTACTTTTTATATTTCATATTTTCTGTTCACTTCTTTCTTTCTGTTTTCTAGATGACGAAAATGTGGAACATTCACCTGAATTTAGAAAATAATAATGTATAAATAATATAACAATGAAATAAAAATGAAAAGCCTGTTAAGAACTGAACTAAGTTTACCATACAAAATAAATGTCTTTGTTGAACAGCTTTGTTGCGTCTTACAACAAAGATATTTATTATGATTGTTAATTTAGAACGTGAAATTTCGGATTCTTTTGTTCAAAATATTTGTTTCGTTCGTGTCTCATCTTTGTATTAAAGTTATATTGTATTACAACTTTTAACTTGTCTAACCTGCAGACACTTTTTTTTTTCTTTGTTAAATCTACTTAAACTCCTTGCAAAAACACCTGTGCACGCTGAAACTCGATCCAAAATATTCTTCAAAGGTATAATCACGTTCCCTGCTGCAACTTCCTTAGTCATAAAGTCAATCACATTACTAATAATCTCCTTACACTGACTATGGATTACGCGCCCGCATAATTTCGTCTTAAATTCCATTATACTTTTTCATCCGAATGTACTTTCACTGATGCTTGCAGCAAGACAGTCTGAAGTCAACTGACGTCCCCACTCCAATTTCTAGTGATTGCTACTGCGCACCCAAGGTCATCCGCCAGGCTTAAATAGATGGACTGTACGTGCCGACCGGCGTAGCGTAGTGGTAACACACGTGCCCTACGAAGGTCGCGGGTTCGAATCCAGTTCAAGCATGGAAATTTTCTCAAATAAAAATTGTCCTGCAGCTAAAGCCAAAAACTTCGTACGTGTATTGTTTTTTTTTGCTTGCCTACTTTGGCGCATTTTGTTTTTTTTTTTGTCACTTATGTCCCGCGTGAATTTGGATAAACGAACAAACTGACTGAAAATGAATTTTTACGGATACCATTTACGGATCACGTCTCCCCCCCCCCCCCCCCAAAGAGCATATCATAGTGAAGCGCCATTATTGTCTGCCTCAGGCGCCAAAATTCTTCGGCGTAGCTCTGTAATGAGTTCTTCGTTTTTTATTACCTTATATTCCATGTTCTTCAATTTTTCTCCTATATCATATTTGTAAAATCCAATTTCACAATACTTCCTTATTTCATACAAATTTAAATACATTTCTCTTAATAAAGTGTGCTTCTATGTACAATTTTTCATTATATTAAACCTGACATGATGTACAAAGAGATAGAAGTCTTTGACTTTTTTTTAATTTTTCATTTTTAATATTACTGATGCGGTATGTTGAGCACCTCCAATAAAACATGCTACAATAGGTATGTTTGTGTAAAATAGTGCAGAATATTAAAGTACAATATTTAAATTTTTCCAAGAACTTTCCTTGACCTGTTCAAAAATGGAAATATGAAACATATAATTAAAAATGTTATTGTATCATCTGTCTTTTTCCATTTATCTTAATATTGTTTCACCATGTTCATTTGTTCCCGACTGAATAATTAAATACAATTTCACAGTCAAAAGAGGGAGAGAATAAATGCTGTGGTGGAGCAAGTTAAATAAACATACTTCATAAATTAAAGGAAATGTTTACGAATGAAAAATACGCGGTTTATCGTATCCTTTTGCACGACTTCAGGTCGAGAGAGTATTTTATATTTTTTTAGAGATTTGGTAGCTTGACGTGCGTATTAATCATTGGAAAAAAAGGACTGAAAATACAGAAGAAACATTTTGTTACGTTCTAAACATTTGACTTGCAAATCAAGTTCTAAGTGTTGTTGTACGTTATTAAATTTAACAGAACATTAGAGAGCAGATTTCTGTAACCACTAGAACAGTGATGGCGAACCTTTTGAGCTCGGTGTGTCAAAATTCGGAAAAAATCTGATTTAACTTTGGTGCCGTCTCACATTTAGAAATATCCATAATTTTGTGATATTTGTTATATATTTGATATATTTATTTGTCAAAAAGCAA
The DNA here is from genome assembly GCA_963971575.1 of Liopterus haemorrhoidalis. Classification (NCBI taxonomy): domain Eukaryota; kingdom Metazoa; phylum Arthropoda; class Insecta; order Coleoptera; family Dytiscidae; genus Liopterus; species Liopterus haemorrhoidalis. The sequence goes on along the minus strand of OZ020622.1, from coordinate 10,914,954 downwards.
AAACATATAATTCTTTACATTAGTGACTTGTTTGTTGCTGAATTGCATTTGCTAAATCTTCAATTGAAGGTTGGTATTTCGTGCAGTTCAAGCGCTACTGACTTCATCTGTCAGTCGGTTTCTTTTATTGGCTTTAATATTATTTAACGCGGAGAATAAGGTCTCACAAAAATACGTAGATACTTTGGATAGAGCTTTTAAAAAGAAACAACTTTTACTTAAACATTTATTTAATATCTATTGCGGTTGATGAAATTTTTTATTCTCTATAATGACTTGAAAATAAAGTATTTCTATTTAAAAGCGATCCAAGTGCCTTCCGTTTTGATTTAAACACTTTCGTATCCATATTCTTGAGTTATCTGTAGCTCGGAGCATAATAAAAAAATATAAAAAAAATATATATATATTTTCATGCTTCGATCTTGTATGACTTCGAGGCCCCCCGGTTGAGAAACGCTGCATTAGACCACTTTTTGGTGATAATAATTTCGATAAATATGATTTACTAAATTTAAATTAAAAAAAAAAACAGCGTAGTGATTGCATATAGTCTAGTATAGTTTTTTTACTGCTTTCGTTTTAAACTGCTTTCGATTTAGCACCGTTCACGGCGACACGCCATCGCGTACACCATTTTCGAGACTCACGCTGGTCTGTTGGAGACTCCGAGTAACAAGTGCTGTACCGAAAGATTTGGAAGATATACTGTGTCATCAGCATATTGGAATTTTGCAGTTCCCTCTGAAGTTGGCATGTCGTTCCTATAAAGAACGAACAACAACGGAGACAGCAAGATCCCTGTAGAACACAAGAGTTTTATGAAGTATCATTTTTCCAACGGAAAATTTCCAAAGTGCCATCAGTCATATCAAGTTACAGTTCCTAACGAACCATTGCGCTTTTCAGTAGTAGAGTAAAATGCTAATATTTATGTAGCTTCAAAAGCCATCCTTTCATCAATTTTTTGCGTTTATTTCAAAGCTTAAATAACCTTATTCAATATGCAAGCACATTAACAGACAAGCAGGTCATATAAATTTTATAATTTTTTTAACAAGACCGACAAGTTTTTACTTCTTTGGACAGTACTCTACGCGCTTTGATGTACCTAGTGGGGACATAAATACAGTTACATTAATGAACGCACCTAATAAAAATAATACAAATGAACGCACCCAAATTTAGACAGTTGATAATCGTGAGTTAACTTATATATTACTTTATTGTGGAAAGAATTTGATTTTGCGTTGTGTGTTACCATGGAATGGTCAGATAAAGAAAACCGAATTGCAGTTTTTGCGCTTTATAAATGTAAGATGGAAAAATCAAACATTTTTAAGACTCTAGGTCCGCTCGGCATTAGTCAAATGGTTGTGTATCGGTGCATTAAATTGTTTGAGAAAACTGGGTACATAAAAGACCGAAAAATATCCAGGGCCCGAGAACAGTAAGCACGCCACAAGCTATCAAAGCTGTTAAGGCCAGAATAGCAAGAAATCCGTTGCGAAAACAAAAAATTATGTCCCACGAAATGAAAATTTCGCGAAAATCAATGGCGCGCATTTTAAAAAAGCCTTGGGTCTTGGGGCCTTCAAACGCCGCACTGGACAATTACGAACTGTATCTCTTAAAAAAAAAAAAAAATCGAAAAATTGAAACCCTTGTTAATCCAGTACGCAGGCGACAAACACAAGAAAATCCTTTTTACCTACGAAAAAATTCTTACTATACAGGAAAAATTCAACAAACAAAATGACAGGGTTTATGCCAGGTCATCTACTGAAGCCTCGGAAGTAGTTCCAAGGATAGAAAAAGGTCACCACCCAGCTTCAATGATGGTTTGGTGGGGCGTTTCCTATGATGGAGTAACTGACCTTCATTTTTGTGAAAAAAGGGTGAAAACATCAGCTAGAGTTTACCAACAAACGGTCCTGGAAGATGTTGTGAACCCCTCAATCATACTCTCTTTCAAAATCAGTTATGGACCTTCCAGCAGGATTCTGCTTCAGGCCATAAGGCTAAAACAACCCAAATGTGGCTCTTAAACAATGTTCCTGTTTTTATCGGCGTAGAAGATTAGCCCACTGCAAGTCCAGATTTGAATCCTTTAGATTACAAGCTATGGACCATTTTAGAGGACATGGTTTGCCACAAACGATTTCCAAATATTGAACCAGGCTTTAGCTCGAGCTGTAGCCAATTTTCCCATGGAAGTCGTACGTGCAGCTATCGATGATTGGCCTGTACGACTTAAGGCCTGCATTAAAGCCAAAGGTGGCCATTTTGAATAATTATACTAATTATGAATAACTTATGTATAAGTACAAATGTCAATAAAATTTGTTGAAAAACTTAATTGTAGTTTTAATTTTATTTCATAAAACATTTGTAACAGTATTTATGTCCCTACTAGGTATGTAAGTTTTTATATTGTACGCCTTTCCACCCCTTCTCGTCGGTTCTCTGTACGTACTGGAACAGTACAAAGTGGCTAGAACCCATAATTTAAATACTGCACTGCAACATCACTGCCTTAAAACTTTCTTAAAATGTATAACAACCAGCTAGCCACGGGTTCAGGTTTGTAGTTATTTGCTTTGTCAACAAAATATTTTCACACAAAGGATATAAGAGAGGTATGCGTTCAAAAATGAATTAAAACAAGTTGAAAGGCGAAAAAAACACCACATACCGACTACCATTAACAGAACTGAATTTCGCAACAGAACATTTCCGACATTGTGTCACCATGTTTTCCTCTTAGCGATGCATATAGTGTACTGCTAACGTCATATAAGAGTATAATTGACGCAAATAGCTAGTGGCAATTTTTCATTGTCATATTATCTTTATTTTTGTACAATTATTCACGAACTCATATGTAAATTAGATAATAAATAAAGAAAATTCGGACAAAAATATAATGAAAAAGAATGTTCTGTACATATATAGCTATATGTACAGAATAATAACTCAAACAGCAAAATAAATTCGCATCAACATCCAACATATTTAATATTCATGAGATACAGTTAAATATAAAAAATAAGCACTTTGGAAGATATATGGTAAAATAATATATTCTACATTACAGTTTCAAAATACGTCTGTAACAATTTTTTTAATTTTTGTTTGTGCAAACACTATCAAAGTTATCTGCTATGTAAAATGTTAGCTAAAAAACGTAAAATTGCATTTTTTTTTTTTTTTTCATTTGTCGGAAGCGAAATATTCGATTACAACAGATTAAAATTGCTGCAATCAAAACAAATATTTGTTTCCAGGTTTTAGAATTGAAAATTTTGAATAATTTAAACAGTGTAAAACAGGAAACTGAAAATTTTAATTGTGCTACTAATTAATATGTTTGTTTATATATTTAATTATTTGAATGGTCATCATGATCCAGTAGCGTCTGTCTGAGTTTTTAAGGGCAAAACTCCTTTGTTTATCAAAGTTAACATTAACAAATAGTGTGATTTTTGACGTTAATTAAAACTACATGTATTCTTGACTTGGTTTTTTAATTAAATTTCATATCAACATTCTTCTTTTGCCTGCGTACTTTCAAGTTTTCTTATAATTGTCTCGATATAATGCTGCTCTCCGCGTGCTCTACTACCATCTTAGACATGCCTATGGTATTGACCATTGGGTCAATACCATAGCGGTATTGACCGGTTATACCATAAGTCCCTTCTGATATAGAATCGTTGGTTGAAAATTCCAAATGCCGCATTTATTGGAATTACTCCTTCCCCATCTCGAGGTTACTGATAGCCACTAAGTCGGACATAACCCTCCTGGATATCGAGACCAAACA